>JALBCR010000722.1:0-501732 GCA_030710515.1 Abscondita cerata
AAATATCAGTAATAACTTGCTTTTTAAACAAGTCAATATTCACTTAGATTTTCAAACTGTCAACCCCTTAAATACAATCAAAAAACATCACTGAATTTAAACCTTTAGATTGTAAAGGCGTTTATATGCTTAAATCTGGTAACTGTCCAAAGTTTTACATAGGTTCTACTAAGATCATATGCTACGAGATTTAAAGAACATGAAAGATGTATCAGACTAAAACAACCTAGTAAGTCTAATTTTGCTAAACATATTTTGGATACTGACAATTCTTGTTCATTAGATATAAACCATAAACTCTTGCATCCATACAACAAAAACAATTATATTTTTAATTTGGAACAAATTTTACATTACCATCATAGGAGGTAATAACAATTTACTTAACTTCCAATTAGACTTCCATAACGGGGAATTTATTAAAAAATATTCCCAACAATTAAATAAAATTTCTCAACAAACTTGAATGCTAAATAAGTGCATAGATGTTAGGTTCAACATTAACATATTCTTATCAATGTACCATTTGAAATTATTTTCGGCAATTTCGGTTTTGTATCATTATTTAATGTCAGACCACCACATTTAATACTGTAACATAAAAACCAACAAGTTTATAGGTAATTAACTAATTAGATTTTGCTGCGTTTAAGTCATATTTTGTCTGTTTATTTAAGTGTCAATTTATTAGTGTTTGTTGTTAAACTGTGTTTTTACATTTTAGACATACTTGAGAATGGAAGACTAATGTGTTTCGAAACCGGTCGTATTGAAATAAATACTATATAAGAATTTAGGTGTACTTATTACTTCAATTAAACAAAAACCTTATGCACTCGCAACAATATTGATAATGTATATTCATATTTCTTTTACACATACCACATTTACAAGTATGAACGACGAATGTTTTAAATGGGAAATAAAAACAACAAAATCAATCTTTAACAGCTAGGTGAATAAAAGACAAAACAAAATTATTTTACATACAATATAAAATTATTTCACAAAATATAAAACGTCATTCTAATCACCTGTCACGAGAATGTTTCAGAATTTGTTAACGGATGGTGTACAAACGATCGAACATTCGAGCGCTGGTATCGACAAGGACTAAAGTACAAAAATTTTCTTTTAGCAGCATTATTATCATCTACCACCATTCTAGATATTTGAGTGCAGATAAGCAATAAAAACGTAAGTTTGTAAAGATTTGAATAGAACATACAAAATAAATTAATAATCAATATTTAGAACGTCGACGTGAACCTTTTGTAAGGTACATACATGCATCCTCTGTATACAATAGTTAACTTCGTGAATAAACCCGGATAGTAAATAATTCTTCTATACCCTAAATCTTTATTACCCAAGGATGATGAAGTACATAATAATATGGGTTTAGATGGATTTTAAACATGGTTCAGTTGTTTCATAAAATTATCAGTTTCATTTAAAACATTCTATGCAAATTTGTTATACAAACTCGTGTAAAGTTTGAAACTCATCCAAGTTTTAAAACAAAATTAATTCATAATTGTAATATAACGTGATTGGTATATTCACTTTTTCACTGCATCTTAATTGATCTTTTTCGTCGACTGTCCATTTATGTCTTACATTAATTAAACAAAATTCATTGTTAATGATTCCTATTAATGAACGATGTTAGTATAGGCAAACAAGCATACATATTTAGTACATCAAGTTGCCATTTTATCTGTCAATCAACTACAATATGAAAATATAAATTCAAAATCTGTCATAGTTTGTAGCAAAGCAAATTTTAATAATAACAAATTGACATTAATCTACTGTTGTAATAAATCTTCAATTTGTTCACAAAAACTTTTTTATAAACTATTGTCTCACGCAGTTCTTTAATAGTTTAGTATTGTTAACGTTAAATTATTTAAGTAGAGCTGTAAGAGATAATCAAAACTATAAAAAAAGAAATGGCTCGATAAACATTCCGACTCTTAAAAAGATTTTTTGGAGGTGTAGTGGAACCACTTTAACAAAATGTTTTTTTATAAACTCTACATGCGCATATTGTGTGAAATAACAAAACCATTAAGGTGAAACCAAGCTTCATCGTTAAAAAATCTTAAGCTAATATGTCTCCGATAAAAATGTTGTAAAACCATTGCCAGTATTGAACACATGCAGGATAATCAATCCTGTCTCAATAAGTTGGTGGACCACTTGCACACAGTAAGGATATAAATAAATATCTTTGTTCGCGGTATGATGACAAGTCATTATCGAAAGTTCAACGTAGAGATGTACTTGGGTTTTGTGCATGATTTATCAAACATTGTCAATCACTTCTGATGTGTTTTTGTAGGTGCATCATTATTTTGATTAAGCACCAATCCGTTCTCACAAAAATGTAATACACCTTGTTTTGCTGTGATGAAAACTATTATATTTCGTTGCAACAATTGGGTTGAGTATCTTAATTTTCCATCAACTTAGTTACCTTAATTAAAATACTGTTGGCAAATAGCCATACAAAAGACGAAAAGGTAAAAAATGATCAAGAGAAAAGCTCACAAAAAAGTAGAAACAATGAAGTTAGGTTATGTTTATGATTGAAAAATGTTTGTGAGTTCACAAAACGGTAATTTTCAAAGTAGGTTTACAAAAGCATATCTTCTCTAAAACTATTAAATTATAACTTCATTAAAATTCCAAACTACGGTCGAAGAAAAACTTGTGTAACTAACTCTTGAATTAAACGGCAATTAACAATCTCAAATATTAACATCTCAATTGTTAATCGCTTATATGCTGATATATCATGTTTTCCTATACCTTAACTGAATAATTTTATGTTATCTACTTTTTTTTCTACTTTTCTTGGAGATGATGTACTAAATTAATAGTGTGCTTGGTAATCTGTTTCAGCCAACTGATTGAAGGTATCATACAACAGGCAGCAAAACAAATTGCAAAGCACACTATTAATTTACTACATCTATCTTTAGAATAGTAGAAAAAAAAACAGATAAATCACGAAAGAAAAAAATAGAAAAAAAGGAGATAACACGAAAATCATTCAGTTTAGGTATAGGAACATGATATATCAGCGGTTAGGTAATTAAATTCTAATCGAATGAGAATATAAAAAAATTTAATTTTCTTAACTACCGTTGTTACTCCTGGACGTACCCTAAACATAAATTTCAAACTTTCTAATACTGAAAATATAGTCCAATACCATGTCTAACCGTCGTACAAGTTTCCCTTATCTGCCATTTATGTTTCATGAAATACTATAATTTTCAGTAGATTCAAATTTTCATTGCTAAGGCCTGAAATTATTATTTTTTTAATAATAGTAAGAGATAGGTACGCCAAACATAATAGTAAAAGACGTAAAATTTTACGCGGAAATCAATAATAAAATAAAAATTTGAGCATTGTATTTAAAATAACAAAGTTGGTACCCACTTCCGATCGGAAGTGACACCGCCATGAAAATAATTTCAGTAAGTAGACCATGTCTATTTTTATAGAGTTACAAGTTTTCAGCTGTTTTTTCGTTCTCATTATTCGTGTAACATGCTATCGTCGTCTTCTTTGTAATAATTTTTGTAATAATTAAAATATTATTACTCGGTTTAAATTTGAAGAACTAAGTGATTATCAAAATGTTTATTTTATCGTAATCAAATACGTTTGAATACGTAAGATTAGAATTAAATGAGTGTCACTAAACTGTTAAGATTAATAAGTAAAATGTGTGTCTAGCGACATCTCGTGTATAACATGAACACGTATGAATAGTATAAAACTAAGAAAATGCCAACAGTTAACTGTAACGACGTTAAGATTAATATAATAGACTTGTTAAACGAGATATATGTAATTGGTTGTTAATTTTTTTTCAAACATATTAATTTAAGCTAAAGTTTAATACTTTTAATTTTTTTAAATGTAATATTTTTAAATTGGTTTTACCAATGGTTAAAACATTGTTTGTTAGATAATCATTTAAAACAGACGTTTGTACAGCAAATTAATTTTTTGTTTTCGCTTCATGCAAAGAGAAAATGTTTGTTTTTTAAACGTTACATTATTGAACAAACAGTTTTGGTAATTTGAAGTTAAATGTACAGATGTTAAGATGTTATAATAAAATCATCTTATTTTAAAACATGATTTTAGTTTAGCATCTATGAGATGAAGCATCTTATTCGTTATATTTAATTATTTAATTAATTCATTATATTATTTTTCATAAACTAGATTAATAAAGTATTAAATAGTTTTGGTAATTATGTAGGTAACAGGATTCTCCATTGACATCAACAGCGTTAGAAAACGAAAACAATAATTCTATTTAATTATTATTATTATTATTAATTTTACTGTTTATATTTATTTGATTAATACATATCATTTCAAGAATTTCTCAGAAACATCCTTTTAATGTTTAACATATATACAAGCAGATACGTAACCATGATATATTTGAAAATTGTTTTTTTTCACTTTATAGTTTGGAAATACAAATATTTGGTTCCTTTTATCCGGCAAGGTATAGGAGAATCAAGTAAGAAAGTCGTGGAAGCTGAGCTAGGGCCTATGGTATCAAAGATTTGTTAAAGGTGACAAGTCATCAAGTCACTCTAAGATAGCAAATATGTTTAACCAGATATTTTAAACTTTTAAAAATATTTTCAACGTTACCGGTATCTACACCTACGGATTTATTCCAAAGTTCATAATTTGTAATATTTGATAAAGCAAAAATCAATTATCTCAGAAACTATGGCTCGGAGCGACATTTATTTTGATGCAGAATATGGAAGTATAAAAATATTTGAATTAAAATTTCATACAGGAAGGTACAAAAAATTAGGTATTTTAAATGTAAAAAGTGCTGCAAGTGGCGCCCTGCAATTCACCACAAAAAATGAGAACGGATTACAGATTCTCATCCCAAAAATCACCATACCAAATTTCGCCTAAATAGTACAGCTAGTAAGAAAATTATCCTCTATATTTCGGAAACTATAAACTTTTGGACTAAGGTAATTTGGGTTAAATCGGCATATTTTATTCTCATAAATCTACAGTAACTCTATGTATACGGAATATCTGGACATCCTGTACATGTGTAAAGAGAGAAATATATACCTATAGGTTTTATCCTTTTTCATTTTGTTTTATTAAATTTAATGTTTAATCATAGGTTATACGTTTACATGTCAAAAATAGCGTTAGGTGATTGTTATTCGTGTTTGTGTACTAGTTTATAATGCAATATATGTTCATATATGTTTTTTATGCTTTTTCACCACAACAACCTCAGGGTATACTTTAAATCTACCGCTGACTCAGAAGCCATAATAGTTTGGTAGCTATATTGAATCACCGTGTTTAAAATTCAAATCTACCGGTAATTCGGAAACCATGTTAGTTCGGTAGCCATATTGAATCGTCATGTTTAAAATTCAAATCAACCAGTAATTTGAAAACCATGTTGGTTTGGAAGCCATATTGAATCGCTTTGTTTGAAATCATACGTCATCCGTTTACAAATCAAAATGGCGCTAGGTGATTGTTATTCGTGTTTGTGTACTAATTTATAATGTAATACATTTAGGTATATAAAAGTGAGAGAAATATATGTTTTATCCTTCTGCACTTTGTTTTATTAAATTTGATGTATACGTTTACAGGTCAAAGTGGCGATAGGTGATTGTTATTCGTGTTTGTGTATTAGTGACGTTTGGGTATTTTAAAATTTTATTTGAATTTTATGTAACTTTTGGTATTTGAACATGTTCCCAAAAATCCTCCAAATGCTCTTGAATCTCAGGGTTATCTTTTCTTTTTACCGGGTAAATACGCTTGTATGTGTGTGAACTTTCATCCTTTGATGATAAGTAAATATTTGCTTCTATAAGTTTTATTTAAATGATTTGTTCTTCTTTGAGGAGGGGCCTCAAAAAACCACTAAATCGTTTTTGCAGGCAACGTTTCGTGCAACGAGTGCACTTCCTTAGGCCTCTGTTTATTAAAAAGGAATACATTTAAAGGTAAGTTGTACACATATACATTGTATCCTTAAATACATTAATCTAATTATAGGTGATTGATTCGACTTCTTACTTAAAACAAAGAAATGGTCCCCTACTTAAAATAATATAACAACCACATGAATATTCATTGTTGAATATTAAATACAATGTCTACACACGACACATCATTGTTTAATTTTATCTGACCAATGAGCTTGACATTTACCTAATTTATTAAAAAAAGTAGTCCTAATTCTACTTTTATTTAGGTTTTGAAGGTGGATTTGACTTTAGAGCTTCTGTATGAACATTACTAATTGATTTTACAAAGAAGTATGGAGTATGGAGCAACTTTGTCGACAAATATGTAAAGCAGTTACATTATAATTATAATTATATTTTTTACATATCTGTCGACAAAGTTGCTTAATGAGAATGCATTTACGTACGTGATCGTTAACACAAGTAAACATTAGGTGTCGCAAAACTTATTGTTTGAATATGATGTGCCCTCCAGTAGGGAATATAGGTTGACAGCACGCATTTGTACAATAGTGAACTTACACTCGAGTTCTAGCACTCCTGAAGAGTCCGAAATGGTCGAAACAGCTGTCGAATGATTCTCAGTGTTTGTTTGCTATTGTACAACCTCTTGCAAACTTACAGCAGGCGATTCAAGATTTTTATTTTTGCTAACAGTTATGTTGGATATAACTATGAAAGAATTGACTTATGTAACTGCTTTTACATATCTGTCGTCAAAGTTGCCTAATGCGAATTTATTTACGTACGTGATTGTTAACACGAGTCGACACTAGGTGTGGCAAAACTTATTGTTCAGATATGATGTGCTCTCCAGTAGAGAATATAGGTTGAAAGTAAGCATTTGTACAATAGTGAACTTACACTCAAGTTCTCTCAATTCTGAAGAGTCCCAGAATGATGAAACGGCTGTCGAGTGATTCTCGGTGTTTGTTTGGTGTTGCACAATCCCTTACAAACTCGCCTAATTGAAGATTTTAATTTTTGCTAACACTTACGATGGCCTTTTTCAAAAGGGACACCTTGTAACTTATCAAATTGTTATCAAATCCTGACCATTTTCGACATAATACGGTCTTTAAGGAAATTGACATTAAAGACGTTTCTAATTACATCCCAATAAACTTTTAATAAACGGATTGGATAAGTAACTTTTTATAAACATTGTGAGTACTTCCAGTAAACCAGGTGATTTAGTAGTGATTTTCTAATTGTTATCACAAATCAGTTGCACTTTGGTGGGGTGATGATTTTTCCGGTTTATGTAAATATGCTCTGGATATATGTCATTGTGAATTTGAAGGATAAATTACAAAATGAGTACAAT
Organism: Abscondita cerata; assembly: GCA_030710515.1. NCBI lineage: Eukaryota > Metazoa > Arthropoda > Insecta > Coleoptera > Lampyridae > Abscondita > Abscondita cerata. The sequence continues at coordinate 7,405 of JALBCR010000722.1, forward strand.
TTATTATTCCGATGACACCTGGCATTCTGTATGATTCATAAAATTGTATCCAATTGTCTCAAAGTCGGTTCACCGACGCCTGACTAACAGCGCAAAAATTGTTGTAACGAATTGGGTTTAGTATAAACCACTAGCAAAGAAGTTTAGCACGATAACACCTCGGTTTGTTTTGAGAAGAATTACCTTCTAGTGGGTGCCTCTAAAATTTCATCTACCTCTTTGAAGTAGGCAGGACCTAATCGGCAGAATTGAAGCTCACCTATTACACTATATAGTGCTTATTTTGTGTTAACTTGTGCCACAGGTAAAAATTTTGTACCTTGTGCCAATTTAATAAAAAAAACGTGGCGTTGCTACCTTCATATGTAGCAGCAAGACCACACCAAGAAAAAAGGAAAAATTTAAAACAAGTATAGATACAGAATGAACATAATTTGTGCCATTCAAAAGAAACAGAAAAATTGATCCCGTGCCTGAAAACTACCCCTCAGTACTATTCGACAAAAGAGTAAAGTACTCATTTTACCAAAAGAATCAATTGATACTACTATTCACAGCACACTAATTTGTGCTTTTAAAAGATTTATTACCCGATTTTGTATCTCGTGCCCTTATCTGAAAAACCACCTCTGACCGTTATTCAACTCAAGAGTAAAGTACCAATTTTTACCAGCAGAATCAATCAATACTGCCACATTCACAGCACACTAATTTGTGCATTTAAATTATTTATTAACCAATTTTAATCTCGTGTCCTTATCTGAAAAACCACTCCTGATTCAATTAAAGTTCAAATTTTTACCAGCAGAATCAATCAATACTGCTACATTCACAGAACATTAATGTGTGCTGTTAAAATGTTTAATACTCAATTATGTAGAAGAAAAAAAAGCATTAACTAAGCAAAGAATCAAAATAATGCAACATAGAGGATAAAAAGGGGAAAAGGTTGTCAAACTTTTAACGAATAAAGAGATCACTGTATATTTCAACCGAATTTACAATTTTAAAGAATTTTTCTTTCGAAGATTTTCGATATTGTCTTGAGCCAAATTCGTATTTTTTGAGAAACTACGTATACAACTAAAAAAATTAATACCTATCTAGTGGTTATATTTTAGGTTTATGGTGCGAATTTAAGCAGACATAGTGAATATCTTCAGATAAGATTTTTACAGGTTCTATCATTGTATTCGAATTTTTTTCTTCTGGTAAGGCAATTAGAAATATAAGTCTAAATGACGTCGTTCGAAAATGCATGAATCCATGTAATAATGCAAAAATATAAACTTGTTGTATTACTGGCATTCATAAGATCGAAGACGGCATTGACAAAAGTATTATACGACGCTGGTTCTACAGATGGGTTAAATACAACGACTTGAAACAAAGAAAACATATTAAATTAAATAAAATTTGTACCGGCGTTATATAAGGACTGAGGCGAAAACATTAACATTGAAAAACTTGCTAACTTTTAAACCGCTAAATAAATGTTCAAAAGAAAATTTAGTTTTGGATAGTTATTTATTATATAAAAATTAAGAAAAAACAAAATCAATCAGACTTATCGTCATAAAAATTTTGAGCTTGTCGGAATGGTCTCCATCATGGCTTTTATGGTGGTGCTCGACACTTTCTTGGTCGCTATGGTCCACATTTTTCTAAAACTTTTAATCGATTTTGTAGCCTTTTTGTCTGCTTCAAGCTTCTTTTCACCAAAGCCCAGTACCGCTCGATTGGGCGAAGCTCAGGGCAATTTAGTGGGTTAGCCTCCATGGGTACAAAATCGACATGATTCTCTTCGTACCATTTTTTGTCTGCTTACTGTAATGGCACGAAGCTAAATCCGCCCAAAAAATGTGGATACCTTATGTTTACTCAGAAAAGGCCGCAATCTTTTTGGAGACACTCCTTCGTGTAAATATCGGAGTTAATTGTTCCATTTGTTATGAAAGATTGGCTTCTTTCACCACAGCTAGAAATCGCCTGCCAAACGAGATATTTTTGGAAACTTGGACATTTTAGTTCTAAACTTCTTAGGAACATTTCCTCGTCCACAGGAAACATAAAACTCCTGACCAGGTAGTTGAGAAAAATCGGCGAGAACGTAAGTCTCATCTTCCATCACGCAACATTGACGTTTTTGGAAAAAATCTGCTCTCAACTTTCTGGCTCGTTTCTTGGCTTCAATGTTTTTCTCCGCATTACGATCTGGAGTTGTTTGAACTTTGTAGGACTTAAATTCACTCTTTTTTTATTTTCGAATTGTCTTTTTCGACAAGTCGACTTTTGCAGCTAATTTCCGGTTCGATATCAGCGGATTCTTAACCATCGCAGATATTGCCTTTTGCACCTTTTTTGGTGAATGAAAACCCTCTAGTCGTCCACTTCCTGGTTTCCGTGTTATGGTCTTGTACCGCTTGATGACTTTTGCTGCCACTTGCCTGCAAACTTTTGCCTCCTTTGCAATGCGAACGACTGACCATTGTGGATTTTTAATGATTAATCTATGTACTTCCACTACTTATGCCATTGTGAACACAATTTGACTCAAATAAAATAAAAATTTGACGACATATTCTGACAATTATTTCAAAGTCTACTATATCAAAATTTTGTAAAAAATTATATGGTATAAAAGTTATGCAAGTTTTTCAATGTTAATGTTTTTCGCCCTCAGTCCTTATGCAAAGAATAGTAATTTTTATTCCTAAAACTTAATAGACATATAGTATATTGTATTGCACGAGGAGAAAATCACAGTTGTTATGCGAGTGTGTTAGCTGCGCGAGGGTGGTAGCCCGAGCGCTGATAATCACGAGCAATAAAACATGATTTTATCCTCAAGTAATACACTATACTTTTTCCACGACCCGTATGTAGTATCTATGAGTTTTATCAAAATTTAATTTAAAATTTAACTGTCAGTTAGGCAAAAAAAATATATAGCTGTTTTTATGACTACCAAACATTTTTTTATTCTCAATAATGAACAATAATTATCAAGCTTACTTTTTTATTTGAAGTGTAGACGTCGTTTTAACAGATTTTCAGGTTAGACAAATAAATGCCAGTTTCAAATCAAAACGAGCAACCAATCAGCTTTTGTAACTACATTCAGTCAATTGGGGTATATACAGGGTTCTTCAAACTTAAGTCGGCACTATTGCTAACTTTGTTATTATTAGAGCTACAGGGTCGGTTAAATAGGCAAACTAGTAGCATTTGTTTTTTATCACTATGGTAATAGAATGAAAATCGAATTCGCGTTTTGCGTTATGTCAAATTGTTCCATTTTTTTAAATGGGACAACTTGTATACAATATTCTCAATCGATAGGAAATTAAATACTGAACAAATCTTTTAAAAGCACAAATTAGTGTGCTGTGAATAGTATTTTGTTTGTTGTGGTCCTGCTGACTCCATATGAAGCTAGCATCAGCGCCACGTTTCTTTCCAAAATGATACGAGGAACAAAATTATTATCAGTGGCACAAATTAGCACAAAATAAGAACTAAATAGTGTAATAGGTGAGTTTGGATTCTGCCGATTTGGTCCTGCTCACTTCAAAGCAACAGTTCTGTTGCTAACGCTTTGATTAAACGGAAAATTTTGATAAACATTTTGTCGCTTAGCATGCTGAAATAATTATGTTGATTATTAGTGGAACTAATTCGTTTAGAAGAAGTCCAGAATTGCATTTTCCATGGAAAAATTTGCTAATTTCATCGATTTCAAGAATTGGGCCCCTGATATTACAAAGAAAATTTGGTGAGTCAGCGTTTTCAGGATTTTGTTGCGTTGTCAACTGTCGAGCGCGGATGCCTATTTTGGATAGTGATTGTAGAAAAACATTTAAGGAATGTATTTTTCAATTCATGCCCCTGTTTGTTGCACTTATTGTGTTCACCAATCAGACTTAGTAAAAAATATAAAAACATACGTGTGCATAACATACTATTTTCACACCAACCTACGATATAAATAATTACTTATCGTAGTGTATTATAAAACCAAATTTATTTCAAATATAAAACGTTTATCATATGACTTTATTGTGTTTTGGAAAAGTACCTAATACTTATTTTCCTTCACGATTCTTAAGATTATATATAGTAAAGAATTACATTCAACCACTGAAGCATAAAATTTTCATGTAAAGCATATTGCTATTAAAGTTAATAAAACTTCAAAAGTTCAATATTTACTTCAAATATAATACTCTTGGCTTACTTTAAACTTGGTCGAGTTTGTAGGTATTAGCTGGAATACTTATTAATTGAAACTTGTCAATTAATTATAGATTATGTTTCAAGATGTAGAAACACAATAAAATGTAACCTCCCCACGTGTAACAGTTTTGATTTCAATAAATGTCGACCGTTTTCTAAATACATTTGGGTTTAAAAACAGCTACCGGGTCAATTACCTTGCGATTTCGGCAGTATGATAAAAAAGTCAAGGTATAAAAATACACACGTAATTAATTTGGCCTTTATCAACGTCAAAAACAACCATTACTCGACTTATACAAATTTTGGTGGGGTGAATGCACTGTTTCGTTCACCTAGAAATATAGATTTGTGTGGCTCCATTTCAGGGAACCAGACTTATTCAGGTCTGGCGCCAGAAAATGTTTAAAATTGCAAACTTTCCAGATCTATAAGCTTGAACGGGAAAAACTACGATTCTATCAGATCGTCGACTACGCTAAAATTGGTATGAATCTAAAAATATATAGTTTTTGTTCCTATTTTTAGAATCTTTGAATACACATCTTTTACTCATCTTTTAATTTTTAAAGAACGGTCGCATATAAGGTTTTAAATAATTCATACCAAGTGTTGATGGCGAAACGGGTACATTCATAATCTTAATGGAGTAATATTGTACACAGAAAGTGCTTAGACAAAAGCTTCATTGTACTTTAATATTTCGTAATAAGTAGCGCAATTTAAATAAGCTTGTAAATTTTCAAGAAGTTAATGGAGGTATTTAATGCCGTTTTATATACAAAGCGTTGCAATTTACTAAAATAAAAAATTGCTCAATAATTTATAATTATATTTTGTCTTTGGTCAAAGCTTTTAACAAACGTAAACATTAATTTTGATTAATTTTTGTTTTATACAAGCATCCTATAAATTTTAATGAACGACTTCAATATTTTTTAGTGTTTTTGTGTAACATTTATCTCCAGAAGATCAAACAATCGCTAATGTTAATAAATGTTGAAATTAATAAGGAAAAAAGCACATAATACAACTGAATTATAAGCAAACAGTAAATCATAAACGACAAAATGTGATTAACTTTTTATGGTTGTTATCCGAAAGTTTGTTATTACTCACCATGTAGATTAATTAAAACTACTTAAAATATTTGATTAGCGTATTTTATTTCGTATTTCGTTTTTCTTTTATAAAATAAGTCGAAAACAGATAGATATCGAAGTATGGTTATTATAGAAAAATAGCATTTTTTTTGTTTTCTTTTCAGTAAAATTAAAAGTCGTATACCTTTGTGTTTAAACTTTTCAAGAAAATCTAAAAAAAACTAACATAACCCCAAAAAACGCTTCCTAATAACGGAACTACAAAACCCACGCACACTATACAAAATGTGGTTTAAAATGTCAATTTCAAAATTGTTCTTTTTTTCGGACAATCTAGGTGATAATTGACTATTTTGCTATTAACGTAGTTGCGGAAAGTATGGATATGTTGTAAAAAAACATGAAAAAAAGTGTAAAATAAATATTTTTGCAAATATTCTAAAATTTCTAAAATTTATCTATGTTAATGGCGCTTTTGGTTTGATAGATTATTCTAAAAATCTAATAAAATCTGCACCATTATATATCAAACTCATATGTAAAGTTTTATAATATTATGTACTAGGGTTTTCTTGACATTTTATTTAGAAATTCATATTTATTAAGAAAAGTGCACCGCAAAGCAATTTGTAAAATCAAAGTAAACATTTCAATATCGTCCAACAATATTTAACTGCTAAGCTGTTATACAAACGCTACCTACGAGAATACGTCGAACAAAACCAGGTATCGCGCATCTGACTAAAGACAAGTTGAAATTTCTCATTCTATCAAAGCGAAACTGAAATTGTGTTTTAAAAAAAATTGTTCAACCAAAAGCATTTCTCCTTCAACTTTTTTTGAATAATTGATATTGATGGAGATATTGTTACAATAATTAGTGTCACGTGATTGTTATATCTCAGTAATTACTTATCGGATCAAAAATAATTTAAACAAAAGTTGTGTATAATTAAATAGCAAATAACTTTTATTTGAAAAAAAATGTATAAAATGAATATTTTTTTAAACGTTTCCAAAATTTAAAAATCTGTGTAGTTTAACGGCTCTTTTGGCTACATAGATTATGCCCAAAATCTAATCAGATCTGCGGAATTATAAATAATATCCATGTACAAAGTTTTATTAAAATCAAATTAGTTGTTTTTTTACCTTATTTATATACAGACGAACGACCGGCCGGCCATCGGACATAAATTCTTTTTTTATTTAATTATAACTCCAATTCGTCAAAAAAGTGAAAAAAGAGGTGTTAAAATTTTTTGTTTGAAAACCGTCGCATGTAAAAACAAGCGTTTTCCGCAGAACTCCATATCGCATCGCCACGATAAACGAAAATAAAATAGCTTTTAGAAAAATTGGTTCAAACGAAAGCTATAGTCAATAGAATTTCCAATAACTTTTTTCCCTTAAATCCTTTGTAAAATTGATATTGGTGGAGGTATTGTTACAACAATTATTGTCACGTGATTGTTATATCTCAGTAATCACTTATTGGATCAAAAAATAGTTTACACAAAAGATGGGTATAATTAAAATACAAACATTTTTATTTGAAACAAAATGTATGAAATGAATATTTTTCTAAATATTTTAAAAAATCGAAAATCTTTGTAAGTTGTAGCTACATAGAATATGCCCAAAATGTAATCAGCTCTAAGGAATTATAAATTTATGTTTTTCTAAATTTCCATGTAAATCAAATGTCATATTTAACGTTTGTATAAAAAATATTTTCGTATTCTGAGTTGAAACTATAGTCAACAAATAATAAATAAATAACTAATATTGGATTGCTTAAAACGTAAATAATTTATATACAGTGTGTCCAAAATTCGATGCTCACCATTGGTATTTTGGAAACGGTAAGAGTTACAGGGTCGGTTAAATGGAACAATATGGAGGTATTTATCTTACCTCTTCAGACCTTCTCTTTTGCCAAAGAAATGCGTTGCCTACTAGATATTGCAAAAAAAGTGAAAATCGGCATTTTCTTTAAACTTGCGTAGAATCCAATATCTAAATGTCTACAACTTTTATATTTACATATTTTGATAGGATAAATAGTGTGGATTCTACGCAAGTTTAAAGAAAATGCCGATTTTCACTTTTTTGCAATATCTAGTAGGCAACGCATTTCTTTGGAAAAACAAGAGAAGGTCTGAAGAGGTAAGATAAATACCTCCATATTGTTCCATTTAACCGACCCTGTAACTCTACCGTTTCCAAAATACCAATGGTGAGCATCGAATTTTGGACACACTGTATAATTATAAATAGGTCCAGTTAAAAATTTCATAAAAATTGAACTGCTAGGTTTCTTGATTTCTGCCGTTAGACATAAATTTTTTTTTCTCTATAACGTACTAACTCTAATTCGTCGGAAAAAGTGAAAAAAAAAATAGGGTGTTAAAATTTTCCATCTTATTTTAGACATTTCTTTGATTTCTCGAGCAACATTGTTTGATGTCACTGCACACTTTCGACGTGCTTTTCTATTTTTGTTAGTATTGGTTTGACCGGCACATTGCAATTTGATTCAACTTATTATTTTACATACGAATCTCTTCTTACAATGTACGAGTTGCCGGTCGGTTCTCAATTCTCTACTTAAATTATAGTGGCCAAATAGTCCAGTTTTGTCTTTGAATCACATTTTGAGGTTGAATAACAATTTTTAACTGAGTTTTAGTGCAGATTGGGAGTGAGTGATATCTGCCGTATATTGACGACAGCTTTACATTGATTGTGATATCAAACAGTCTCCCTTGAGTGATTACCCAGGTATCAGTGTTAAAGAAGGCAATAGGTCAAAGGTCCTTATAGCATACATCCCGGTGTAAGATTTTTATTCAAGTAGTACCGTTATAGTTAAAGGGTATAGAACGTACATCATTTGATGATCGACAAGTATTTTTTCTCTTCAAGAGAGGTCCAATAAAAGGAAGTGCTTTTGAATCCTCGGGGTAGAAATTCTAAAAAATGGCGATATAACCACATGTGAGTTTTGAATTGTTAATCATTTACGGCGTTCATCAAATGTTACAAAAATAATGTGTCCTTCCAAATTTGTGGTATAAGCTTGTGAAAACGTACCTAGGGAAATTCGGTTTCGTACGTCTGTTCACAGCACTTTCTAACAAGGAAATAACAGATTTTATTCCGTATCCGTAGAACTATTTTCAAGGCTGTTGAAAGTAACATAGGCTTTGTGTCGTCAGGAACAGCTCTACAATTAGCAGAAAATCTAACAATTACTTCGGCATGTAAGATGCTACTAAAAATTACCGTCACAGCATATCGAAGCTGGATTTCAGAGGTAACTTAAAACTGATGTTGTCTTTTTATGATTAACTACTGCATATGATACAGTGTAAAAAGAAGATTTACTTTTTAAATTGTTTAACGTTATTCTTTCTCGCGAAGTTATTTCTTTTATTGAAAATGCGTTACCATATTAGAGGTTTAAGAGTTTTGTTGAAAATAAAAGCAAATTTAAATTTTGTAGATGGTATGGTCTTCCACCCGGGATCGGTTCATGCACCTATTTTTTTTTTTCAATGTACTGTACATTTCTGACCTTCCGTCCTTACATATGTTTTTTTTCGAATTTGTAAGAAAGCTATCTAATGATTTACGTATTATGGAAAATAATTCCAAAAATGGTGATTATGCCCCAATTTAAATAACATAGGTTTCTTGTCTTCATTTAGAGTAATAGAGAAAAAAACTAGAAAAGTTAATATTATCTTTAACAAAGTTAAACCATAATTGTAACCTAGTTCATCAGGGCGTAATTTTAGATACGTTTTTAATTTTCAAATTTAAAAAAAAAAGTCAAACCAAAATGGTATTTTGTGTCGCCAGGGCAGAAAGTAGACATTTGCGGGACCGCGGGTTCCTGATTGTTTTCAAACGCGGTCGTTAAAACGAAGAACACGTGCTAGACATTTTTGATCAGTAACGTACGAATGATATTTAATTTCAATTGTCTTTACTTTACCAATCTTACCTTTAAAATCACCCGAAGAAAAACAAAAAAACATTTGGACACATTATCGTTTCCTTCCTAATTAGATTAACTGAGGAAAATGACTGTGCAAATCAGATACTTTTGGGCCGCGAACCAACTGTGATTTCGGTTTAAGTAAGCTAAAACAGAAATAATGTTATTCAAAAAATACCTGGAACAACTTGGGGAACAGATGCAAAGACATTTCGCTCAGCTGCATTTTCATTAGATTATTTCACAGCAGAATATGGTTTGTTTGAATAAATAGTTATATAAAAAAATAGATGCACATATGAATTTGTACCCTACGTATAATTTGTAAAAAACTATTAAATCTACTTCGTTCGATTGAGTTCCTGTTTTTTGTAATATCATTCCATCGAAGATTCAAAGAAAAGCTAAGTTAAAATGAAAATGAGATGAATGCCAACTTATCAAATACTTCCTAATTTGGAGTAATATTGAAAACCATCCAGCTAAAAGCTTACATTTGGAAGTTCTACGTAGACGCAAAACTACCTAAGCAAGACTTCTTCTAAAGCTTAATAGTAAAAAAATTATGGCTAGGAGTTGATATTTTTAATAAACATGTTATTGATGATCTAACTATAGAGATGCCGGGTTTGATAAAAAAATAATCTGTCTTTCTCCCGAAAGTACGTATTCTTGAGGTAGCAATCTAGTAGCTTCATTATCCCGTCTACTAGTAGCGTGGTTGTTTTGTAGAGGTTCTCATCTTCTTCTTCTCATCTTCGTCGAAACTGAACAATTAACCTCATGGTTCTAGTTCTATTGTCTTTAGAATTTCAACGAAATTTTGGGAGTCTTTGACAAAAGATAAGTTGTTATTTTGTAGTAGTTGCACAATTAGTAGTACAAATCTAGATAGCTGATATGTGGGTTCATCACGAGAGCTCGTTATCGGTCAAAGCGGCATAGTGTTTGTACATATTTTGGATAATCTGTATAGATGCTGTAGTGTGGTGTCAACGTCGTCCTTATCCTTGGTGTTAGATATCTTTCGTACAATTTTAGGGTGTAATTTTCTAAGCTTGCTGTGGGATGTTTGTTCAATCTACGGTAGATCCCTTGTTTTAAGGTGTCTTCAATTTTTTGATCGTAGGTGGTAGCATTCATGATAACAGTTGCGGTTTCTCTGTCGATTGGAAGAATTTTGATTCATTTGTTCTTCCGTATGCTTGTGAGGACTTTTTCCTTCTGCTTAGAGATGTTTGTTGTTGTTTTTTTTTTCTAGTGTACTTCTAATTTTTCACTTAAATTCTTCTACTTGTGCTGGTTCCAAACGTGTTGTCTCGATGGTACTGATAATGTCTAGTACAGGAATGCTATTTCGTATTACCAAAAAATTAAATCCTTTCTTTAATAGAGTTGTTTCAGTGGCAGACAGTGGACGTGTCCAGATGTTGACGATGGTTCTCCTTGTTTTTTTCTGGGTGCCAAGTGCTTTCTGTGGGTTTTGGATATGTTTAATCTATTTATTGTTGGTGTAGTTGTTGCATCTTCTGGAAAGTAGCGTCTATTTTTTAGAATATTGATGCGTAATCTTCTTCCAATGTAAAGTCTTTTATCTCGTCAAATCTTTGCGTGGCCTCTGGAAGTAATAAAGTTTTCTTCCATCGATGGTGGTTGATTTGTGAACGGATAAGTGGGAAACTGGCTCGTTCTAATATCTTAAGGGCTCTTGTTCCTGGTATCGAAGATTTCACTCGGAAGCCATCTGGTATGGCTTGGTCGTCTTTTGACCACCGCAAAAACTTGATCATCGTCTTTTTGTAGTATCAAAATTTGTTGCTGATTCCGGGTCCCTACCGGTCTTTTTGATTGAATGAAATAATAACATCCTGCTGAGCTGTCATCGTTTTTATTCTTAAAATGAATGTACATAAACCTTTCAATTACAATAAAAGGAGACTCAGTTCCTTTCTTAGACGTCCATGTAAAGAATACCAAGGGAATCATGGAGACAACTGTTTACAGAAAACCGACACACACTGCTCAATGTCTCAATTTTGCATCTAATCATTCCACATCCACATCCATTGCACAGATTGTACAGGACAGGAAAAGGACTATATGAAGAAATCAAAAATCCAAAGACGTCTGGACGTCAGAGAAATTTGGCATCGCGCAACATTCCTGGAATAATTAACATCAAATGAAATGGTTGGAAGCGAAGATCATACACAGAGAGGAACATTGGTACCAAAGAAAATTTAAAGAACCAGCATTCATCATCAACAACTTTGAAATTTTCAGGCAGCCAAGATAAACAAACATATGGAAACCTATGATCGAGCGTCTAAATCAACTCAAACTACACAAAGTTTTCATTAATTAATCAGGTGTCAACAATCTGCCAATAAGTAAATTACAAAAGAATCAAAGTTGCCTGGAGTGGACAAAATGGCTCAGGTTGCTAATGCAACTGTAAACAAGGAATTCTTATTAACCGGTATTTTGCGTGAAAAGGCGTTATTTTCCATAAAGTTTAAAGAAAATTATGTCGAACGAGTGAAAGACGATTTCCCTAGGAAATATAAACAGTACTTATTTTTAATTCAATCAAAAAATCATTTAAAATATTCACTCATTTACAATAATTTTAACAGTGCAATTCTTATTTTTAGTACCTATTTAAAAATTGCAATTTTCAAAATTTCCGCTAAAAAGAACAGAAATATATCTTGTTAATTAGAAAAAAAAACTATTGATTACAACACGGGTAATATGAAAATATGTCGCACGGTTGCCAATACATCCTTGGGCTTCGCCCTCGTGATGTAACAAGTAACCTAGGAAATTATTTTATTCATATTGTAATAATAGTTTATATGTCAACATACCAAAAAATCTTTATTGTTATTTTATTATCACGTTTATGTCAATATTTAATGTATAAAAAATATCTCAATAAACACAATGTTGAGTTGAAATTTAATAGCAGAAATTTGTCAAAATAAGAAATGAATTAAATTTATCAAAACGATAAAGTTTTAACACAAAGCAAAATAAAAACGCAATAAATGTCGTCCACAATTTGACCACCTGCAAACATTATTTGTTCTTATCTTTTTGTAGATAATCTTACGGGTCATTTTTTGTCAAACTTGTAGTCATCAGTTTGATATCGGTCATCGCGTAAACAACTATATTTGCCGGGAGTGTTGTAAAATTGATTTAAAAAAAATATTTGGAAAAACTTATACTGTTATGAACTTTTAAGACATTCAAATAATTAGTGAATATGACGTGTGGTATTTGCCTGAAAATACCTAAGGTAAGATTTTTCAGAATTATCATTATGTACTCCGTTTACAATATTCAAAATACTTTCATTTTTTTCCATCAAAGGTAGCAAAATTTGTTGTAGCAAAGTATGAATTAAAAAATTTTACTATTTCCTGCGATCGCAATAAACTTCTAAAATTTTAATTATGAAGCTTTTAGTGGTATTCAATTTTTAGCTCAATAGTTAACACGTCGTAATGTTTCTTGTTAAGTTACATAAACATAAATTTAAATTATCACGCAGATTAGTATAATGCGATACAGCTGCATAAGTAAGCCTATAAAGTACACGTAACGAGGTTAAAGTTACCTATATTTTGAAGACACGTGCATCGTGTGGTATTTTATGTTATTTCCCAGAAATAAATTTTGAAGTTAAAATTAAATCAAACTGCTTTTCTCAAATTTTAATATACATTTATAAGAAGTTATTTGAAATTTTCTTTCAGATTCAATTTACCGATTGATCATAACTTGATCTTGTTTTTGTAAAAGTCTTATTTTCGAAAATAAATAAGTTTAGGTCGTGTGCACCTTTGAGGAGAAAACTGTTAATCTGTTAATTTCCTAAAATGTAATGTGCTCTAATTTGTTCAAATTTTGGGATTAAAAATTTTAATTTTGCGTTGGTCTATTGCTTTGCCTTGATTCAAATCTCTAAAAGTAATCCAAATTTTAGTTATTTAATAATAATTGCACGATTCCGAAACACACTGTAAAAATTTAATCAGTACTTCCACATTGATCACCTTTTACATTTTATTTATTTACCATTTAATTGTTTTAATTAACTATGAAAAATTTGAAATCGTAATAATACTTTGTTGAGTAATTGTCATTGCATTTCTTCGAAGTACTACAGTGTGTCACAAAAGTTTTTTGAAATAGTATGGAAAAATTCTGAAATCGGTCAATTAGGAATTTTGAAAAGCCGCATTTTGACATAGTTTTGACATTTGGGGCGGTTACCATGGCAACGCTATGATGCCATCATTTTTTTTTACATTTGTGAATTCGTTATTAACCAAGAATTATGGTAATATGTCATTTATTATAAAAATGCCGCACACAATTCAAAACAGGGTTCATATGAGAAAATTGATGAAGTACATCATTTAAAAATAACAGAAACTATAATTTGAAATAATTTTAAGAAGAAACTAATGTAACAGTTACAATGACAATGACGTATTAACAAAATATCACTGGTTGTAAGTACTAAACTGAAACATTTTTTTAGAAAGAATTTGTTCATGTTCAAGAATCAAAATAACTTATAAAAGATATTGAAACAGGTGGCCATAAACAAGTTGGCAATGTCTAGGCGATTGAATTTTGAATAAATTCTGGGCAAATTAATCTCATTTCGGCGTGAATATGGAGTTTTAAATCTTCCAAATTATATGGCCTACTCATGTAGACCCTATTTTTTAAGTAGCCCCATAAAAAAAGTCTAGAGGTGTCAGATCCGGTGATCTGGCCGGCCATTCAATTGTCCCTCTATGACTTACCCATCTACAATCTGCTTATCCAAAAGCAAGATATGAAGAAGTTGGAAAAAAAGAATAAGACACAGAGAGGGTGGAAAAGGAAAAGAAGAAATGGAGAGAGCAATAAATAAAGTAAAAAAAGGAAAAGCAGAAGGGACGGATGGAATACAAGGAGATCAATGGAGGTACATCGGAGAAGAAATGAGAGAAAAGTAAGAGAAGTATTCGAGAGAATATGGAAAGGAGAAGGGTTTCAGAAAAATGGAGAGAGGCAATAATATGCCCAATTTACAAGGGGGGAGATAGGAAGAAAGCGAACAACTATAGAGGAGTGAGTATAATGAATGAATAAGATATATGCGGAAATAGTTAGAAAAAAATTGGAAAAAGAAATAGAAGAAAAGAATATAATACCGGATTGGCAAGCAGGATTTAGGAAAGGAAGAGGAACGATAGACAATATATACATATTAAAGCACATAATCATTAAAGAGTTAGCAAAGAAAGGAGGAAAGATGTACGCAATATTCCTAGACATTAAAGCGGCATTTGATAAGGTGGAAAGAGGGGGATTATGGAAAAGGATGGAGGAGGTAGGAATAAACAGAGATATAAACAATGCAATAGAGGAAATATACGAAGAAACAAGGTGTAGAACGAGGGTAGGGAGGAAGCTAGGTAGAGAATTTAGGACGGAAAAAGGACTAAAACAGGGATGTCCGCTAAGCCCAATCTTATTCTCGATATACATTAGTGATCTTGAGGAGAAAATGGAAAAAAATCAAGTAGGAGGAATAGTAGTAGGAAGGAAAAAGATATGGGTTTTAGCATACGCGGATGACATTGTGGCAATAGCGAGAAATGAAGAAGAGATGAGAGAAGTAGTTAAATTTATGAAGAAATACCTGAAAAGAAAAAACTAGCAGCAAATGTCGGTAAAACAAAATTATGGAATTTAAAAAAGAAAAGGAAGAAGAAAGGAAGTGAAATGGTGGTGGGGGAGGAGGAGGTAGAGAGAGTAGACAAGTATAGATACTTAGGTTACAACATCAGATACGATAACAAAGATGGAGACCATATAAAAGAGATGAAAATGAAAGGAAATAGAATAGTAGGACAAGTATGGGGGTTAGGGAAAGGATATTTGGTAAAGATATAGAGAAAAGGAGATGGATGTTTGAAAAGTTGGTAAGAAGTGTGGTACTGTATGGAGCGGAGATTTGGGGTTGGAGGGAATGGCAAGAGCTGGAGAAGATACAGGAGAAATACTAGAGGTGGACGTTAGGACTAGAAAAGGAGACACCGGGGTATATAGTGGAAGAAGAGCTAGAAATAGAAAAAATAAGGATACAAGCAGGAAGAATTGCAGTAAGGTATGAAGAAAAATGGGAAGTAGGAAGGAAAATGAAATACAGTATGAATGTTGGAAAGAGATCGAGGCACGGAAGGTAAAATATAGAGAAGAAAAAAGAAGAAAATACTATGAAAGAGTGGGATACGCGAGAGAAGAGATAAAAGATTTAGAGTGGGGGAGAAAGATGGAGAGGAAATAATTGCAAGAGATAAAGATACTCAGAAGCAGGAAAGAAGGGCAAAAATAAAGGAAGGAAAATATAACGAAAAATACATAAAAATAATGACAGACAAGACACCAAAGTACATAACAGAAAGGAAAAGGAATGAATGAAATAAGAATGATTGCAAGGTTCAGAATGGGTAATGAAGGAAATGAAAATAAATATTGGATGAGTGATGAGGAGAGATTATGCAGGTTGTGTGGGGATGAATGGGAAAATATAATACATATGAAAGAGGGATGCAGGGAAACAAGACACGAGGAAAAGGAATGGAAGTTACTACTAGGAGAGAAAGGGGAAGGAAAACAATGGGTGAGGGAAGTGTTGGAGAGGAGGATTGATGGAGGAGAGGAAAAGAAAAATACTGAAAGTTTAGAGAAGAGAGGGATGGGAGGTTGAAGAGGGAAACAGGAATTAGTTATTCAAAGAGGTGGACTTTAGGATTAGATAATAAAAGACCAGGAAACCTAATAATTCAAACAGGAAATAGAGCATTGAAACTGAAGGAAAAGATGGAAAACAGAAAAGAGAATAAAATGCTGTACATATGTTAGAAAGAGATAGAGGAACAAAAGTGAAATAAGGTAAAGAAGATAGGAAAGCATATTATCAAAGAGGAGGATACGCAAGAAAAAAAAATAAAAAAGCTAAGAGGTGAAGGAAGAAAGATGAAAGAAGAGATAGTAAAAAAAGACAAACATAACCAGGTGCAGGAGAGAAGAACGAAGATTAGACAAGGAAGATATAACGACAAATACAACGATTTAATAATGGATGGAATCAAGTATGGATAAAAAGAAAATGATTGTTAAGGTTTTTTTAGTTAAATTTCGTATTTAGTTTTAAGTTTAAAAGTTTGTGAAAGAACCGAATCACTTTGTTATTTTAAAAAGACAAATACATTTGATTTGATTTGATTTGACTTACCCATCTGCGAAATTTTCACCTAGGAATCGACGAACCTCAATCCCAAAATAAGGAGGGGCGCCGTCCTGCTGAAACCAGATGTCTTCCCTTGGAATATCAGGAACATCAGCATTTACAAACATTGCTGCCAGCGCATGAACTAAATCGACTTAAAAATTTAAAATATCGTTTAGTTGTTAGCGTCACTTCAAAAAAATATGGTCCAATAAGGGCTGGCCTAATCAATCCTGCCTACACATTAACCTTTTGAGGATTCTATGTGTGAACTTTTAATTCCCAATGGGGATTTTTACGGTACGGTACTATAAATAAAAAGTAGCTTTGTCCGAAAACAAAACATGTCCTTAGAAATTTGGGTCTCTATCGCACCTTCTCATGAATGTCTCACAAAATTCCAAGTTGTCGGGTGGAACTTCTAGTAAAATCCAGGTGAATCTTTCACAATTCCTGTGAAATGAAATTTTGACACAATTATGCTCACAGTGCTTCTAGAAATAGGTGGTCGTTCAGTGTGTTTTTCGTTAAACTGAGCGCAAGCTTCTTCATGACTACGTATTCTGTCGCCATACCCGACAATGATCAAAATTTGAATTCTTTCAGTTTCTGTTAAATGAATCATTGTGATGCCGTTGACAGTTATTGACAACTACTGATTTAATCGCCTTATAATATTGTACCACAGTTAGTCCGTGTGTATTACGCACTATCGTGCCTTCTTGCACTCATAGGGAGGGACGTCGACGTTCGGGAAAACACCTCGCGATAACGAACGCGACGTCGTAGTGTCGATTTCAACGCGAAATTTTAAAATAACCGCGTTCGAATTGAACGCCTATTGACGTCCGAACGAAATCGAAAAGACAAACGCGGTAAAAAATCTACCTCTAACTTTAAGGGATTATAACTCGGAAATTTTACGACGTATCTAAAAAGAGCTCAGCCTGGGGCACAATTTACAGTTTTCTCTTTAAAACGGCACATAAACAAAATATGTAGTTATATTTTATCATAACGCCTAGGTTAACTAAGTAACCCTTTCTTTCATCTACTGAGGATACAATGTATCACAATAATGACGGTTGAAGAAAAAATTGTATTATGCTTCAATTTTTTTAAGACGTCATCGCCTTGCCATGAAATGCTATTAAGTACTTGTCAAATTATTAGTTTCTGTTGTTCTTAAATGATTTGCTTCATGAGTTGTTCATATTGATAGCAAATGACCCCTATTTTAAATTGTGTGCAATATATTTAAAAAAACTGTATTTTTATAATAAATAAATAAATATATACACGGTGGCCAGAAAAATACGGACAAACGTTAGGTAGAACGATTCTTTGTTCAATTCTGAGGCGATAATCTTAATCCAAAAAAGTTATGCGATCCTTCCTTAAGGCGCACGAAACCATTATTTTACAAAGAATTCAAGAAGAGCCGAACTTTTTTATTGCATATTCTCTGGAGCGACGAATGCTTGTTTACGAGAGATGGCGTCTTTAATAGCCATAATTTTCATTTTTGGGCGGACGAAAATCCCAAGGCAGTAAGGGAAATTGGACATCAGAGAAGATTTTCGGTAAATGTTTGGCTGGGGATTTTAAATCTCCGAGTTGTTGGACCAATATTTCTTCCAAATCGTCTAAATGGAATTGAGTTACATCGATGTATTTGAGATAATTCCATTTCTAAATTTCACCACAATGATTTTACATAGATAAATTTGACGAATTTTGATAAATTTTAGCCGTACATCTTAAGGTTTGATGGTCTCGTGCGCCTTAAGGAAGGATCGCATAACTTTTTTGGATTAAGATTATCGCCTCAGAATTGAACAAAGAATCGTTCTACCTGGCGTTTGTCCGTATTTTTCTGGCCACCGTGTATAAAAAAATAAAATAAAAATAATAAATAAATATAAACATATTGCCATAATTCTTGATTAATAACGAATTCACAAATGTAAAAAAATGTTATGCTTAAACTTAAAAAAATGTTTTATGTCGTCATAGAGTTGCCATGGTAAACCGCCTTAAATTTCAAAACCCTTCCAAAATGTGGCTTTTAAAAATTCCTAATTGACTTGTTTCAGCGATTTTCCAATACTTATATTTGTTTATATTTTCATGTTAACATTAATATTAATTTACATGGTTATTTGCACTATTATGTTTAAAATGAAATAGAAAAGAAGGAAAATATAAAAAAACTACTAACACTATCTCATTTGCTTCGAATACTGGACCGAATATTCACCTCATCTTTGTCATCAAATATTAACTGAAATTCCTTCAAGTAATGATGACTTTGTGTTCTTCTTATTAAAATTATTGCCATTTAATGACTTAAATTTATTCTAATTATTTTTGCATTACTTAATCATTAGCAAATATTTAAGATTATTTTGTAAAAAAAAACACGTGTATGCCGTGCGCACATCAATGGTATTAAGATATGTTAAAATTGTGTTAAATTGTAATAATTTTAATTGCAAAAACTAGATAACACAGTTTAAATGAATTGCATTACCAAACTAATTATAAAAATAACAATTAATATAGAAATAATGTGATTAGGCGCCACCTAAATTTTTACATGAGAATGTTCACGCTTCAAAATTTCGGAAATAAAGCAAGTATTATTACAAAAAATAAAATAACAATCAAAAATTTAACCAAAATTTATGAAAAATAAGTGTCAAATAATAAAATAAATGTCAACAACAAAAAATTAATATAACAGTTACTTGTGTCGATGTGTGTTTATCTTTTAACACCAAGAACAACAACGAAGTTAAATCAAAGGGCTTGGTCAAAATCAAAATATCTAAAAATAAATTACAAAGAAAACTTTACAATTACTCCAACTACATTATACCAAAACTAATTCCCTATATGTTGAAACCTTCATTAAAAAAGAAATTAAATTTTCGTTAATAAGTAAAATCAAGAATTACCCTTTGAAGGGACAAAATATCGAAAAATTACTCAAAAAGAAATTCAAAGTGACGAAAAACAAACAATGCCAATATGTAGGCAACAGAGTTTTAAAGTAAAAAATCCGTTACAAAATTTAATAAAATATTAAATGTTTTTTCTAATAGGTAATGCTGGTCAGGGATTTAAATACTTATTTTTAAGTTTGGCAGCAACGTAAGTTGCTCTCAGATGTCCCAGCTGATCTTCAATTCTAAACAGCCGATTGCTCAGCAGTTCGCGTTAAAACGCTGATCGTATCAGGTGACAACGTGTTTTTGGAAATTCTGATGTAATATTTACGGTAAGTGAAATAAAACTTGTAAATACAATCCTTCTCTCTTTTTATAAAGACTTATTTGTTACATAACCCTTGACTATTTTTCTTTTGTTTTGTGTAGAAAGATAGAATAAAAATACATTTTTTTACCTTAAAAACGTCATTACCCAACTGTGACTCTACTGACCGGTATTGTCCACTGTGTATTTATTTGTTTCAAATTTTAATTATTTTTAATTACAGATGACACGAAATAGAAAAAGATTAACTGCCAAAGCCACATGGTCTGCAGAAAATTTAGAGCAAGCGATAGAAGCAGTTACAAATGGAACGAGTTTAAGACAAGCTTCAAAAAAATATTTAATTCCATTTTCTACCGTTTAATAAAGAATAAAAAAGAAAAAGGTAGCAGAACCTACGATGGGAAAAAACCTGTGTTTTCAACTGAACTGGAACTGGAAATTGCTAATCAAATTAAACATTTGGCATCCATTTTTTACGGATAGAGTTTGCTTTTGAGTTTGCGGAGAGAAAACAAATCAAACACAATTTTAGCGCAACGCAAAGGCTGGCTGACCATATCAGTGCGAAAAGATGAAATAGCTACGTTTTACAAACTGCTTAAAGAAGTGATGTCAAAATATAACTTTTCTCCTAGCAAAATATATAACGCAGATGAAACCGGCATCACTACTGTTCAGGATCCAGGAAATGTTCTGGCAACTAAAAGACAAAGAAGAGTTGGTTTGGTAACTACCGGTGAAAGAGGTCGCAATATTACAGTCATGTGTGTCATGAATGCTGCTGAGGGATTTATTCCCCCCAAGTTTATCTTTCCCAGAAAGACACTAAATCCGCTCCTATAAAAAGATGGACCTGCAGAAGCTCTATACTATACAGGGTGGTCACTTTCAAGAAGCTTACCATTGGGATATTCTAAGCGATGGGAGATACAGCATCGGTTAAATTAGAGAAAAGTCGCACATTTTAACCACTTTTAAGAATTAAAGAAAAGTAAGATATTCCCACTCATTCTCAAGTTATCACAAAAAAACTTATTATTTATTAAGAAAAATCAATTGGGCATGGCAAGCGGAATGTAGAATTTATTTACATTAGGTAACTTTAAAAAACCAAAATATTACAAAAGCTGCTCAAAATGTCCACCTTTTTGCTGGATACAGACTCCTGTTCTTTTGTTCATATTTAAAATTGCCTTACTTAATCCCAATGGTGTGCTTCTTGAAAGTGACCATCCTGTATATGTACAACTAATAGCTGGATCGATGAAAATATTTTTTGTGATTGGTTAACGCATTTCAAAAATCACGCAAAACCTATACAAGACGAGCCAGTTTTATTAATTGTAGACAACCACTCCATTTCTTTGAAATCGTACGAATTTTGCAGAGAAAATTATATTACTATGATTTCAATCCCACCCCACACTTTACACAGGATCCAGCCATTAGATGTTGTCTTCTACGGGCCTTTTAATGTCGAATATAGAAATCAATGCAATTTATTAATAAAAACGCTGTAGCTTCATTATTTAATAAAGCTTATTCAACTGGGATTCAAAAGCGTTCGCATCTATCTTCTCAATCCTAATGATTTTAATGAACAAGACTTCCGAGTTATTGAATCAGGACGTCGTTGCCATACAAGATAACGAATCTGATATATCTATCAGTGATAAACCCCAAGTGGTAGCAAGCAATAACCCTCTACCTGAGCCTTCTACAACTAAGCAGCAACAATAAATTCCTTCAACTTCTACAGGATATCTTCCTTTCCAACAAATTCTTCCCGTGCCTAAACCAGCAGAGAAAAAAAAGAGAGTAAGCAGGAAAAAACAACACGCGAAAATACTTACATCTACACCATTGAAGCAGGAGTTGGAGGAAAAAGATGTCAAGAAACAGGAAAAGGAAAAAAAGAAATTAAAGATACAACCTTCGAAGAAAAATAAAGATAGAAATAGTAATAATTTAAGAAATAAGGGACAATCCCATAAAAGAAAATTATTGGATGCAAGCTCATCAGATTCTGATGTTGATGTTCAATGTGATGATAACGAAGATGAAGATATCAATAAAGATAGATGTTTGGTTTGTAATGATTATGAAAAAATAATGAAGATGAAATGTACCCTATGCGTAGGATGGGACACTCAGAATGCATAGTGGATGGGAGACAGCAGAAGGATACATATGTGTTGAATGTCATTTTTACTTAATTAGAGAGCCTGTTTTGGTTTTTGTTTTAAGTGTTTCAAATTAAAATTTTGTTTATTTTAAAGTAAGGATATGCTTTGTTCTTAATTAGATTAGATTTTTATTTCAATACATGTGCGTGTAATTTAATTCAATTAAATACTCTAAATTCTTTGTGAAGAAATTATTAATTGTGAAGTACAACAACGCCGCATGTTTGTAAGACCTGCACGGACCTTTTATCAAATAAATCGATTGGAATTCAATGCACACATTGCGATAATCATTATCACGCTAAATGTATTAATTTCGATCGGCAGAGAATTGAAGCATTAAAATCAATTCAAGGGGCTTATTGGATGTGTCATGATTGCATCGAAAGTAAAAATATGAATTTGGATGCAATAAATGTGACACGCTTATTGGCATTATTGATGAATTAAAAAACGCAGTTTCCTCTTTACAAAAAGAAGTCTCTGACTTAAAGAAAAACAATAGTGAATACTATCCATCAAAAATGGATTTTGATACTGAAACCATAATTTACGAAATCGGTAAACGTCAAAGAAGAGCAAACAACATTATCATTTTTAATGCTGCTGAATCTGCATCTGCAAGTTCTATCGATAAAAGTCAAGCTGACTTGGACTTTGCTACTATAGTAATCAACTTTTTATCCAATGATGTGAAAATTGTTAAAACCGTTAGACTGGGGCAGCAATCAAACAAACCTAGGCCACTAAGAGTGCAACTAAATTCCCGAAATGATGGTCTTATAATATTAAAAATTAACTCAAGTTAAAAATTCTAGCTACGCAGTCAATATATCTGCACGTAATATTCCATGTCAACAAAAATATTATAAAAAGTTAGAGATGAACTTAATGCAAGAAAAGCGAATAGTTAGCTTAACATTTATATAAAATTTAAAAACAGCATTCCGGAAATATCGCAATCAAAAAAGTTACATTAAGTGATATATGCTTTCAAAATGTAAGAGGTCTTCGTTTTAAAATATCAAGATGTTTTAGCTTAGTGCCTAAAGAAGAATTTTTAAATTATTGGTCTGGTGGAGACAGCTCTAACTAATGATATTATTGACTCTGAATTATTTCCGGTCAGTTATACTTATTCTATAATTCTCGAGTAACTAAGGGATTTTGGTTTTAGTAATGCATTACTATCTTTCTTTGCCTCTTATTTAAGTAACAGACCGCAATTTATTACTTTTAATGGTTTTCAATCATGTAACTTTATAGCAACATCGGGAGTGCCACAAGGTTTGCATCTAGGGTCTCTGTTATTTAATATATTTATTATTGATTTGTCAAATATTATTTCTTGTAAGCACTTATTTTTTGCTAATGATTTTAAATTATATAATTCTATTTCAACTAGTTCTGACTGTGAGTTTTTGCAAAATCAACATACTTTGGTTTCACAATAGTGTTCCAATACTTACCTTCATTTCAACATATCAAGATGTAAAATTGTTTCATTTTCGAGAAAACGCAATCCTGTCATCTTCAGATACTTTATCAATTCTAACAGCCTACAACGTACTGAGTTGGTTAAAGACTTGGGGGTAATATTTGATTCTAGGCTTTGTTTTGCTAACCATGTTAGAGAAACAGTTACCTCTGCTTCGAAATCGCTTGGTTTTATAATGCGTACATGCAAATCTTTTAGAACTTCAAATTCTCTAATATCAGTTTTTAATTCTCTGGTACGATCTAAATTAGATTATTGCAGTTTAATATGGTTTCCCTTATACAAGCAACATGTTGACAGCATTGAAAGCGTTCACAGGAAATTTTTTAAGTACGTCGTGTTTAGGTTTGATGGAGTCTATCCACCTAGAGACTGTTCCCAAAATCATCTTTTGAATCGGTTTGAAATTCTACTCACCGAAAATATTTGGAAGCAACCCTTAATGTTTCAAAAATGTATTATCTTTACTTACAATATTGTGAAGACAATACTATAACAAAAACAAGTACAGAAAGCATCTATCGTCAAATCTTTAATACAGAATTTAATCTTTCGTTTTTTGTGCTCAAGAAAGACCTGTGCGATATGTGTCACAGTTTTCAAAATACATCAGCTGAAAAAAAAATATTAAAGCGGAAGAAGATTACAAACAACATTTGAAAAATAAAGAAATATCGAGGCATATTAAAAATAATGACAAGGACTCTGGACAAAACAACTCTCTACTAATTTCTGCAGTTTTTGATTTGCAACAGGTTCTCCCTGGGCCCAAATCTAATGTAAGTGTATCGTACTATAAACTAAAGCTATCAACTATATACAATTTGTCAAGTAAAGAGTGTCAGTGCCTAATGTGGAATGAATGTATCGCACATAGAGGTTTGTCCGAAATAGGGAGCTGCCTTCTAAAGTTTGTAGAATGGCATGTTAGAAAAGGCGTCCCAAAATTTTCTTTTTTTTTCTCAGACAACTGTTCAGGACAAAACCGTAACAAATATCTCTTTTCAATGTATAGCTATTTATCTCAGAATTACGAAAGGAACGAAGGATACTGAGTTCACAGTGTGATCAAGAGAGCTGCCAAAAATATTTTTGTTTACACTCCAGAACAGTGGTATTCAGTAGTACAAACAGCAAAAAGGAAGGCGCCATTCTACACAGTTTATTAGTTGTCACAAAAAGATTTTTTTGATTTAAAACATTTCCATAATGAGATTGCTATAAATTTTGATAAGGACGCGGAAAACAGAAAAGTTTTTGTAGGTAAATTTAAAATACTTCAATTTGATCCAGAATTTCCCAATTTTCTATCTTTTAAAATAAACTATGAAGACAACCAATTTAGAAAATTAAATTTAATTGAAAAGGGTAGGAAGTCCTTGGGTGACTTTGATATTAATACTATACAGCTTAAACTTTTTTTACAAAGAAAATACCTATTCCAAAGAAAAAATACGACCATTTACAGTTTCTTTGTAACAAAGGTGCAATTACACTTCATTATCATGACTATTTTAAACAGTTGCCATTTACTAGTAAAGATGTTTATGAAGAAGATGATGACGACTAAGATAGTTTTTACTGTCTCTACTATAGCATAGTTTTCTATTTTTGATTAGTTTCTATACCTTTGTTCCTAGTTTGAATGTTTAACTGTTATACCTTTTTAATAAAATTCAAATGTATACAACTTTTTTTTTATTATTTTCTAAAATTTGCTTTAGATCAGAACTATCTCAAGTTTATTTTACTCAATATTGCAAGTCCATTGTTATAGACTTACAATAGTTGAGAGTTACAAAACTATTGTATGTCCATATTTTTAATAATTACTTTTACAATACTTTTACATGAAAACCAATTAATTACTGGTTGGTTTTTGAGCTCAAAATTGGTTTAGTACTATAAAATATTCAAATAGTATTAAGGATAAATAAAAAAATTGTCTCCTGCAAAACTTTCTTTTTGGACATATAATAGTTCTGCGTTCAGGCGACAACATATGGAACACTGAGTGCAGATTGTAGTAGCCGAAATAATAAAAGTTGTCGATACCAAAATTTAAATTCTACTATACAAAGCTTGAATCTGTCGAACGGGCGTTTAATTGTTTTATTACAATGTGGTGTCTAGACTTTTGTTTAATCCCAATTTCAAATTTCTGCGAATTTTGATTACTTTAACATTTTTATGAAAACATTTTATTCTGTTTATTCCAAGAATGTGTTCATTTGCGTTTGTAATTTAAACTGATTCACAATTTATTTCTAATTTATTTCAATGAAAACTTTCTTGTATTAAAATCAGACAATCTGAAGTTAATCTGCAAGCATAAGTAGTAATTGAAATTATAGTATATAGGAAATCCTAAAAATACTTAAATATTATTTTTTCTTCGTTTTTGTTGTAAACTTTTAGCTTTGAATAAACCTAAATCTTTATTTCAAAATTCTGAATAAAGCGACATTTGCATAAATTTTCTATTGTCAAAGCAGATCCATTTTGTTATGAAAGTGGATAGCCATTTGTTTGATAAAGTAAAATAAACGGTCAGTGAACGAAAGGCTTTGATCGCTTTATAGCATTTATTGTAAAAATCCTTTTCTCAGTAACAAATGCGAATATGCAAATAGGTAATTCAATCATATTAACAATTTATTTACCCTTAACGTAAAGTAATTTCTAATCATCTATTACGTGAGTTAAAGGGTTACTGTGGGGAGTTCTTTGTCATGTTCGTTTGCATTTTAATTACAAAGGGATCACTCTGAAATTAAAATTCACGTTTTTACATTTTTTACAATACATAAATACTGCCGCAGGCAGTTATGGTTTATCACAATAGTTTTTTATGTAAAAATCGATCTTGTTACGATAAAAATTCACGCGTACTAGGATTTACTTTTCTAACGTTACGATTTTCTTGCGTACGTGTTACTTCGCTTATTACAGCCCTGTCGACTTTCACCGAGAGTTTAAGGTCAACGTTTGAATCCATTTGCGCTCGTTTACGTTCTTTCTTTTTGGTGTTTGACTGTCAACGAGGACAGTCGTGGTATGTAAAAAAAAGAACTGCCAAAGGAAATTCTAAACACAAGTGATGGATTAATTCGAAGTTGTTATAACCATCCGCCTGATGTGAAACGTAAATTACTTTGCTTGATGTCTAGTGAGATTTAATTATGTCCAGAAATTGTGAGTTGTCTTCTGAAACCGTTCCTGCCTTATGCTGTTGTAATTGAAAGGATTACCCTATCGACCCTTACTTGTACTCGATTAAGTGATATGCGAAAATAAACCTATGCTGTTAGGAGATGCTGATTAAAAGTTTGTCACCCAAGATAACGGGGATCAGCGGCTTTGGGGTGTCTCGTCTTAACACCGGAAAGGGCTTTTCTTCAATACTGTGCCGCTGACCTAAATCGCCATCAGTGGTGTTTTGATTTGCAGTTATTTTAATTTTAGCGTGTGTATCCGAACAATCTAATTACCAGTACCAAACGATTTCTTAATTATAACTGGGAACTATTGATGTCGAACGCTCCAAAAGGACGCCTTATTGAACGATACGCGTATGTGATCTTAGTTATGTAACTTATCTCCAGGTAACTATATGTTACTGTCGATAAATTGTGGGTTGCTAAACCAATTACTTCTACTCGACGGTTTCTTATCCTGTTTGTTTGTATTACTATCAAAGTAACCTTGACTGATTTGATGAAGTACGTTTTAAGTCAAGGTGGCGCTTATAATTACTTTACTCATTGTTACATTTGAATCCACACGCTCTGTGGGTGTAGCTAGCAGGATAAGTTTGACGCTCAAAGAGGATAAGAACCCGTCTCACTTAATAGCAACGGTTATCAAGTTTTGTCTATTACTTGTTTGCTGTGTCGTTAATTAATTTATAATTATGTGTGTGAATATCACTGAGAGAGCACGATATTCTGTATTGCTACCGTATTGTGTATAACGTACTATGTGTGTAACCGATTAAACAATTCTTAAACCGATGCAACTATGTTTTTAGTTGCCCAATAACCTAAGTTATTGTAACAATCTGTATAATTACATTTTAAGTTTGTATGAAATAAGTGTCATGTTTTAACTTTTACAAAGGTTTGTAGACTACATGTAATATTTGTCATTATTTTTCTAATTTTCAGTAAAGTACCCATTTCTCTGGAACTACTCATCGTATAAATTTTTGGAAAAAATTAATTTTAAGAAAAGCTATCAAGAAAAATTGTTAGGAGTAAGTATTTACTAAGTTATGTTTTTTTAAATTAAACTACCCATTTTTTATTATAAATTTGGATTCCTTGGGAAATTCTAATGTAACTTAATGCATTACACATAGTATCTAAAATGGAAGGTTTTCGCATTATTTCACTTTTTTCCGAAAAAATTGACGTTTCGAAAAAATGTTTTCCTGGAATTTGTCCAACTGCGATTTCGTAGCTTTAATATGCATTACATGTGCTACTAAAGCTAGTTGTTCACCTTTCTAACCTTGCTAAGTTTTGAGTAATCAATTATTTAAATTGAACTCCCTAAATTCATGGATAACTGTATTTTTTCAAATTAATAATTTTTTATGTGCCGTTGAACGTGGAATTTCATAAGCTTTCTAATGGTAAGGTTGTAGGTATCTAAGTCTTACGGATTTTTGAGTAAGAGTTAGATGCGGGTTTCTTGAAATAAGAGAGTGAAAGTCGCACCTAACATTAAAAAGTTGATTAATGGTAATCAATAATTAAAAGTTGAATAATATATAAATAAATATTAATGTCGCACATTTGTACATACACGAACAAACAATGTAAACTTATGTCAAATATTAACAGCTGTATAAAATTTACTAAAAACCTTTAAAACTGATTTTAGCTCAAATACGTTTTAAGGCTTAATGAATGTTTATTTATAAACGCTTTGTAAAAGCTCAATAACAAAAATAAATTTTAAATACAGATTCTAGCGAGTTTAGTGAAATTGTCTTGCAGACATGGTAGCATTTGAACTGTTTCGTACGTTAAAACCTCAGACTAAGTACAAGTACCTAGACGAGTGATGATATATTAGCTTTATACCGAAAAATCAAACCGGAATGTTAGAAAGATTATACTGAAGGACGACACTAAAATATCAAGTGACGAGTGGAAATTTGTAAGTGGAAGTGGAAGATGTAGAAGATGTGTCATGTATTTTGTAGGTTAACAGTGACCGGTCGAAGCATGAATAGAACTTTGTCATATTCTGAATTAAAGTAGTTTTTGTTATTTTTTCACGCGTCAAGTGACAGTGATAACTCCGTCCTTGCACCTCTCTTTCTATCATAGCGATTTCAAAACTAGGACGTAATTCAATTTACGTTTGAATATCGAACATGTCAAAAATATTATTTGTAGAACGAAAATTATACTAAACAACTAAGACGTCAACTTGACGTTCAATTAGGTTAAGGTAGGAAATAAACTAACACCAGAAAATATGATTGAGAACATGTGTAAAAACAGGACAGCTTGGGAAGACATTAATGAAATAATAAGAAGTATAATGCAAATTAAAGAAAAAGAAGAACTGAAGAAAAATGAAGAAAATAACAGAGATAAAGAAAAAAAGAAAGAAAAAATTATAAAAAAAGAACTTTAACACACCTGAAGTAGGTGCGTAAGCATGTCCCGGGATGTATGCAGATGAGGGTGGAGTTTAGTGGATACACTTATGTACAAGGAGTCCCACACTCTCAAAATCTTGGAGTGGTAATGCATTTTCCACCCTCCATTAAACAAAAAGATTAAGAAAGAATAAGTAGGGTATGAGTGTGAGTGGAGAGAGGAGTGTGAGAAGCTCTCTGAATTTGTCGACTCTTAGTCTGAGGGTAAAACAACGTTTATAGAGATTCAGCAAGTTCTTTGATAATTGGCATCCATGTCAAAATTATATTAGTCAACCAAAGTTGGGCCTTTTATTCCAACTGAATTAAACAATTCTATTAGATCTGAGTATCTTATCAGCTCATCTAAATAACGAATAAATAAAGGTGTTGTCTTTTATCCAACTGAATTGAGCAACTTTATTATATCTGAGTATCACAGCTCATCTGAATAACAAATAATATGCATTTCGGCCACCAACTGAATCCTATCTCAATAACTACCCGTTTTCTTTGCATCACATCGACTTAGTGCAATCAAGGAAATAGGAAGGTAAAAGATCTCAGTTTTTAAGTGAGTTGTTAAAAAAGAACGTATCCGGAACTGAATCACCGTGAACTGTAACAATCAGAGATTCGTACATAAAAAACAACACAAACTTTCTGTGATTAGTGTCATTTAGTGCAATTGGAGAAAATGGGAGGTAAAAGATTTCACTTCTTGAGTTGTTATCAAAGAACGTAGATATCCGGAGCTGAGTCACCCTGAAATAAACTGAAACAATCTAAAATTCGTGCATAAAAGAACGCAAATTAATTTACATTTACATTCCAAAGAAATCCTATCTCAACAATTATCCGCTTTCTGTGCTTCGCGTCAATTTAGTGCCATTGGGAAAAATGGGCGGTAAAAGATCTCACTTCTTTTTAAAGTGAGTTGTTAACAAAGAACGTGGGTATCCGAAACTGACTCACTCTGAAATGAACTGCAGCAATCTTAGATTCATGTATAAAAGAATGTAGATTAAATATCAATTGTAACTGTTAAGGTTAAAATCGATATAAAATTAGGTTTAAACAAGGCTAGAAGCTATTTTAATTTTATTGTTAAGCTAAAACGCATTTATGAATAACGTTTTGAACTTCCAGGACTAAAGTGCTTACTCTAGTCCCGCATAACAGGGACTAAAGTAACTCATTTACTGCTTAGGGATCAAATACGAATTCAAGCCAAAATCACCGATTTTTATCAGTTATAAATTAAATAAAAACCCACACAAAACTGGTGACGATTGTTGATACCATAACTAACGAGAAATTATTATGACAAACTTACCATCTAAAATGCATTGAAATATAAGAAATTAATACTGATAGAAAATAATTATTCCACTATTTACTACAAACTTTGTGAATTTTTAAATTAGTACAATTAACAATTTGCTTCTCCACAAGTTTTATCTGCAAATTAAGTACATAATTTATTTTTGAGAATGTATCTTACACAAAATTACTTAAAACTGAAAATGTAGATGGATTTTTTTGGATTTTCCACTTTGCTCACAAATGTCACCTGCAAATCAAATAATTAATTTTATTAATTTATATAAAAGTATATTTAATCAAATTGCTTGAGACTGAAGAAGCATAAGGTAATTCTTCAAATTAATCAGCTTACTCAAACATTTCATCTACATAATTTAAGTAATTTGTTTAGAACAAAATTCTCTTGAACCTTATTATACCTACGTGATGCAGACGATGTAGAAGCTAATTCTTCAAGATTAGGTAGGTATCGCTTTGTCCAAAAATGTTTTTCTGCGTACCCTTCGGCGACGTTTCTACTTTTCAACCCCCCACATGTCTTTTTAATATATCCACATTCGCACCGGAGTCGGCCAGTAAAGATGCCGAAGTTTTTTGCTAGCAATGTCCCCTGTAACATGAAGAATTAGGTAGATTTAAAAAGTTTACTACTTTTGTGGTAATTTGCCAAATATATTCTTTCTACTGGCTAAACAGTACATCGTTTTTTAACATATTGTACAAAAAATTGTGGAGTTTCAGGTTTTTTTAATTTAATATATTTTTTACACAAGGCCAGAATTGGTATCTAAATTTTTATGATAAAATTCTTTCCATACCATATTTACTATTTTTAATGTTAACCAGAAATGCATCTCCCAAGTCACTTTTATCATTAACTTATAACTGAACTAACTCAATACCCTTAAACACTCCAGCCACACCAAATATGACTAGGTACTACTTATAAGAAAGTTTTATTAAAACAAGATTGAAGTAAAATAGCACAATAATTCACTTTTATCGTTAAAAAATTATCATACGGAGCTTCAAAAGAAACTTCTCAATTTGCTACATGGCCAATATCTTCGATTTCTTTGGTTTGTAATTGCAATTTTTCCTTTTAAAAAATCTGTCAGTTTATGAAATTTGTTTATGTCAATGTTCTTTTTAACATTGAGCATACTTTTTATCATTGAATAGTGCGTCCAAAGGGTCGATGAAGCAAATAATTTTGATTGTTCGTTATAAAAGACTAGAAACACCTCTTCGTTAAGGTCTTCTACTTTTCTCTTGCGACACCATTTCAGAAACGTCTTGTACTGATGCTCGTAGACTTTTCGGGACTTTGTACCCAAAACGGGCGATGATTGTTGATACCGTAACTAGCGAAAAATTATCATGGTAAACTTGCCATCCGTCTTATTAAAAACATTTTAAAAAATCAATTTTTAATTGAAAATACCTTTCCGTAAGCGCAAAAAATAGCATATATCCCTCAGAACTAAAAGGCATTTTTTTGTCAAACAACTTTTATTTTCGGCTTCTACATACGTTTACCTATTTTTCTACATAATTATCTTCTTTATTAAGACACTTTTCATACCTGATAACTAAGTTTTGAAAATCTTCTTCGAAGAAATCTGCCGCCTGTTCTGCTAGCCAGGAGTTCACGGCCGCTTTCACTTCTTCGTCGTCACTGAACCGCTTCCCGCCAAGATGGTGTTTAAGGTACCGGAAAAGGTGGAAATCGCTGGAAGCGAGGTTAGGGCTGTATGGTGCGTGGTCCAAAACTTCCCAACCAAAAGATTCGATCAAGTCACAAGTTTTTACAGCAGTGTGAGGTCTTGCATTATCGTGGAGGAGCAAAATTCCTTTTGACAGCATGCCGCGCTTTTTGTTTTGAATCTGCATTAATTGTTGTTCCTCGTGGCATAAAGTCCACAAGCAAAACACCACTCCGGTCCCAGAACACAGTTGCCATAACCTTGCGCTTTGACAAAGTTTGATTTGCTTTGACCTTGACGGGAGAGGTAGTGTGTAGCCATTCCATTGACTGTTGCTTTGATTCAGGGGTGATATGGGATACCCATGTTTCATCTCCAGTAACGATTGATCTCAACATGTCATCTCCTTCTCTCTCGTAACGAGTCAAAAAGTCTAATGAACTGGCCATCCTCTTCCCTTTGTGGTCCGCTGTAAGGAGTGTGGGTACCCACCGAGAACACAATTTCTTAAAGTTGAGGTTTTCAGCCACAATTTTGTACAACACCGAACGAGAAACTTGAGGAAATTCCATTGAAAGACTGGTTATCGTGAATCTTTGGTCCTCACGAACTTTTGTTTCAACTGCAGCCACCAAATCATCATTGATCACAGAGGGCCGGCCTGAGCGTTCATCGTCATGGACGTTTTCACGGCCATCTTTAAAGTCCCTTACCCATTTCCGTACTTTACCTTCACTCATTGCATTAATGCCGTAAACTTCGGTTATCTGGCGATGGATGTCTGCTGCCGATAAGTTTCTGGCAGTCAAAAAACGTAAGACCGTATCTCACAAGCGGCGGGCGATTCAATGATCTTAAACTTCACCAGCGGGATAAAAACACTCACTTTAGTTCTTTGGTATATAATATACTATTTTTATCGTTCGCGTTAAAATAGGTTTAAACAACTTTTTACGAATACAGTTATTAATTTTTAATGTTAGATGTAATAATAATATAGGAAGTGCAGAAAAATATTGGTTTTCGGTCCTTCGTTAATAATCACTGATTTTGCATCACTCAAAAGCGGTCAGAAACACCCCTTTGCTTGTCCTCAGCTGGCACAAAAGTTACCAAATGTTGGCAATGTCACATTATACTCAAGACACTGAAATCAGTACAATCATTATGCTGGAATACGTAAATAATACGTTGCAGTACTCTTTTACATCTTATTTTGAAGGATTTTATAGGTCTTTTAAGTGAACCATTAAAAAAATTTATTTTAATGTATGCCAAAATGACATCGTGTTGACGGCTGCCAAACGGCATTACCATTACCAATCGCATAAAATGAAACTGTTTATATTTATCGGTTATTGTTATGTTGTCAAAATAAGTAAATGTCTAAATGTCAGAAAATGTTTTTTCAATTCGTTAATTAATTATTTTCAATTATTGACAAGAAGAGATTCCATGTAAAATAAAGAATACCTCTCTATAAAAATAGTCATTCAAAATGCCTTAAATGCATATTGAGGTAACTTCTAAATTGACAACTATAATTGACAGTTTACTTAATAAATAGAGTGGCAAAAAACAAATGGCATGTAAATAAATTGGAAACATCATTACAAAACAATATAAGAAGACGGTTTTTACGTTGTCGATAAAATTTTGTATGTACTGCGCCAGTAAAGTGTCTTTATCGAACTAGTCTGTTTATTCACCTTGCTCTCGTCACACGCTTGATTCATAATTTCAGGATAGTACATCAATAACTATTGTGTTCTATTTTTGCCGAAGACGGTGTTGTTCAACTTTTTATGAAGATTTAGAGTACCTATAAAGAACATGAAACATTTTAGAATGTGATTTACAATTACCGGAATATGTATACATTTTTTTGCATATTTAAAACAACTGCAACTAGTAAAAATTTAAGAAATAAAGATACATAACGGAAGAGCACTTAACAGTAATCTATTGCAAAGGATAATCGAATTCAGAAGCACGCGAGTGGAACACTCAAAGCTCATAAAAGATTGATAGATAGCTTTAACAGCTTCGAGTTGTGAATATTTTGTGGTCGTTGTTTTATAACTTTAATGGAACAATTTTAAAAACGAGTGGTAGTGTTTCACATTTAAAATTAGAACAAAATTAAGGATATTAATTATTCTAACCTGAAATATTTAAACCTTTTTAAATTTATAACTTTCAAATGCTTTCATATGCTTGGTATGGTGGTGTGTGCTTACTTCATGTTGCTTCATTTATAATGTATAGTTAATAGTTTTACTTTTTAATTCCAACCGTAAGTTTATGAGTGCAGAAATTTAATATTCTATTTTGAATATTTTTTCTTTTCTTGTGCTATTACTTCTGTTAACTTATTCCAAAATTTGTGTTTAATTTACGGTCATTGTTTAGTTTCCAGTTTTTAATTTGCTAGTCCGGATCATTTTTGATTATGTACCTATCCCACTTTAGTTGCTGCTCTTATACTATTTAAGATTATTTCTTAATTTTTTAAATCATTTTTCTTTATTACTGTTTCCGGTATTCTTAGTGTATCTTTCTTTAAGTTTTTCTCGAATTTATTTTATTTATACTATTAATATTTAATTTTCGTAGTTTCCATATTTTACTTTTGAGTTTATTCATTTTACATATTACTAAGGGGTTCGTGTCTTTTCTAAATTCTACTACGGTTTATTTTTCTCTCTCTTAGTTTTTTGTTTTTTAGATTTGTGTAGTTTATTTATTTTTTATTCCTGTTTAATTTTGTCTTCCTTTTTTAAATTTCCCCTGTATCTTTTATATATTTAATATGGTCTTAACAAATGTAAGCTTTTGCTCTTGAATGTATACTTTTCAAAAGCATTACTTGATTTCTATATCTAATTGACTTGAAAACCCATTTAATAAAAGTTGATTAATTGATTTGTGGCGTTACTTTCTGGTGCGGCGGATATTTGTATTAAGGGTCCTGCAATAGTACGTCTAGTCTAAGAGCTAACGACCAAAAAGGTCATGTGGCTTCAGCATTTTTTATATTTTGTTAGCCGCTTTCCTGGGCAACCTTTTTGTTTGAATTCTATTATTCAGGTAAGAAACAATGAGATCTAATGCCGTATACCTAACGCCATAGTGTTTTAGTTTCATAATTAGAGTGTCATGTTGAACGCAATCAAATGCATCCATCGGCCCGTTTTCGAGCGAAATTCAACGTTTTCAACCATTTCTTTCACTGCCTTACCACCGCTCTTTTGAAGTGGCAATTTTTTGGGGCTTCTTCATGAATTAATCTCGCTTCACAAAACCCAACACGGCTGAAACCACATGAAAATTATTATTTTTTCCGGCCTGTATTTAGTGCTGGCACCCCTTCCCAACAACCGATCGCTACAAAATTTTTTTGGGTGCTCAGGGGAGTACGGCCGAACGATTTGCAAAAAAATTAAAGTGGCTGAGCCCACATTTTTTTCGTTTTTTCCCCACTCCACTACACCGCACCCACCGCTCGCGGCCTGACAGACATGGACATTGTCGAAAAAGGTTGCCCAGGGAAGCGGCTAACGAAATATAAAAAATGCTGAAGCCACATGACCTTTTTGGTCGCTAGCTCTCCGTCTAGTCGTTCTTTCATAGCGGCTAGCCCATTGGAGATAAGTAAAAAAGTTTGTACTAAACATAATTGTTTTAAAAAGATCTAATTTGTAAAATTATTTTTAACAATACCAGGTGTCCCATTTTTACGGGATGCCAAAAAACATTGTTACGGATAATTTGTAATCAATAAAAAAAATGTTTTGCAGTGTTAGATGACTGCTCGGAAAAATGTATAAGGCGCCACCTAGGATTCTGTAAGAGAAATATCTAGGACCACTAGGTACTCGTAGATACAAAAATAAATAAACCGTATGTGCATAGAAATCAGTATATTGTGTTAGCGACTAGAGTTTAATTTACATATCGAGACACACATAACCATACCAATAGACAATATCAAATCAATAGCATATATAGTTCTCAGATACTAAACATTCACGAGTTAACAAACTGAATATATAGTCAAGGTATATGCGCCCCCCACCCACCACTATCCAGTATCTGAGTATCCACTAAGAGAAGAAACTAAAATGGATTCCACTGATAACAGTTGCTGGGCTGCACCAATGAGTAGATAACCGGCTTATCTTGAGTGGTGGCCTTGATTCGATGATGGTCTCCAGGGAAGTTAATTAACCATATAAGTGTGGTTGGCTTCGTAATTAGTTTACTAAAGTTGCCACGGTGGTGTGAGATCCGCTTCGATCGATTATAATTGTTGGATTACTAATATTGCTAGTATAACCCTCATTTAATATTCAGCGACAAATTACCACCGAGTACGTCAAACGAACGTCTAAAACGACAGAAACCACCAAAATAAAAAAAAGGGCGCCTAGAATTAATAGAATGAATAGAAACCGTAAGAACAAGGGAAAGTAAAAGAAAAAAGCTACTTACACTGGAATCATAACCGAAGGTTTATTCCCTAATTATAAAGGGACGATTTTACTTCACTCGCTATTATTAAGCACGTATCTAATTGTTCAACTTTTAGACAGCATTTTTCAAGTACACCCTTTCACAACGACGATTTAATAGGAAAAGAACGTATCATATTTGCGAACCGACGAGGTGTCAAGTTTAGAATACACGGATACCAAAAACAAATAGGCAACTCTAAACCGGTAAAATTCCCAAACTACCATATAAAAATGCATACTCAGACGCACTAGCGTAAACACGACGGCCTATACTGTAGGGAGAAAAATTCTCAATAAACCAATTATTTAGGAAATAATCCCGTCACAACATGTTTTTTTTAAATGGTATTTTTCCAAGTGTTCTGGGGTAGTTTCCCAACCTCTACATAGCCATTTAATTATTTTTTGATTTGCTGGCAGTATTGCCAACTTATAATTGTTTTTCTGAAAAATTTTCCGTAAACAGGCTTCACTTTAAAAAATCATAGCAATTTTGTTTCGAAAATTTAATAAACTAATTGTAGCACTGACGTTAGACCCGACAAAGATTAATGTTTTAATAGTTAGAAATTTAGATTGTGTGCTACTGGATGTTCTAAAAAAATGCAAATTTCTTAAAACTCAAAAGGTCATATTTTATTTTGCTATAAGATAGCATTTTTTCTTCTCTTTGATTTTTACTGAAGGTGTCTTATGCCTAAACTCCGTAGTTTTTTGAGATATTCAATAGTTAGAGAAAAAAACAATTTTAATTGCAATAAGTTTTGCGATACCAATTGTGTTGTATTTTTACACTGAAGAAAGCCGTTGGTGGAAAAAAGATTGCATACTCGCTGATGTCATATGTCAGCGTCCAAAAAAATATCGACTCTTAACATTCTTTACAAGAACATATCTCGATGAAATCTTTCGTATCATTGGATTGGCAGGAATATACCCACCAGGTAACCGGCTAGATAACTTCATCTGACAAAACTAGACTTTTTTGTAGAGATATGTAAAAGAAATGGTGTATAACAATCTACCAACTACACCAATAAATATGCACCATAGTATAGTGTTCTCGTTTGAAAGCATTTCACCTCAAATGTTGAAGAGAGGGAAAGTCTTTTCAGCAGCGAATCAATTGGTGCTTCAATGAAAATGAACGACATTAGAAACACTTGTAGTCATTTCTTCAATTTTGTTTCTTTTAACAGTATTTTTAATGTATTTAATTATTTTTTGGGTAAATAAGTAACTAATACAAAAATTCTTAAGTTATCCAAACCCCAAAGGGACACTAAATCAATTGCTCTCTTTGGATGTATAAAATATAATTAAAATTTTACATATTAAATATCTCTAAAACTATGGAGCTTAGCTATAGGATACCTTTAGTAAAAATTGAAGAGATATAAATAATAAATAAATGCTATCTTCACTACCCACTTCGTCTGCAGATTGTCCAAATGTTAATGAAGCGCGACCCAACAACAACATGAACTTTGACAGACTGCGAGGCACACGGGAAGCTTTAATGTACGTAATATATATTGCGATTATTTTAACAATTCCGGTAGAACAGCGTTTCAAGATTCTCTTGTTTAAACTCAATAAATGTTAACACCAACTTACCGTCTGTTATTTCAGCCAAATTCAAATCCTCAACTATAGATTTCCATGCAGCTTCTTTTTTATCTATGTTTCGGTACTCTTTGCTTGATACGTTCCATAAACATGGATATTGTCGTACAGCTTCTATAAATCGCTCCATTACAAACAAAGTTCTATCTTCTCAGTCGGTTCGCACAGCAATGAGCTTATGAACACGATGCGCAAGCACGGCGGGAGGGATGGGGATATGGGTGTGGGAAGGAGAGTCCGTTTCAAACTAGTTGGCGTGACTTTGCCGCAGCGGACTCATTTCAACCTCTTTTTACTCGTTGGATCCGCCCCGCTCACCTCTTTCTCTGTAGAAACTCTACTAAGTAATTTATCATTGCGAGTTGAATGGAATCCGTAATGACTCCGCTCCGCTCCCTAGAACTGAACGAGTTCATTTCAACTCTTTCTTCTCGCTCAGACCTTTCCGCTCGACTATTTGTTGGTGGAAATACAAGTATGCAGTCCGTAATGGGTCCGCTCCGCTCGCGGTGGAAACCGCGCTTGATACTCTCCGTAGATGGTCGTTCTTCCTATCACAATTCAAAACGAAAATAAACAGCAAACAGTAGTGCAGCAAAAGTTGAGGTGCGTGAAGTTAGACGTACCCAGTTGACAAATTCAAAAATAATTTATCTAGAAATTTTCTGCTGATTTTGTGCTATTTATTACTGATAATGAAAAATTGTGTGTTGGTTTATTAGCAAAAGAAGAAGAACAGTCAAATAATTTCAAAAGCTTCTGATTCAATTTGGATCGGTTTTTTGGGGGTCTACTTTATATTTAAATTCATCTTGAGTGAAACTTACTATTTTTTCTACTTAGTAAGAATAAAATAATGAAAATCAGGAATTATCAAATAGTCGCTATCGGTCGTGATCAAACTTCGCTTTCACCGAAAAACGGAACTTTAATCTTTTATAGTAAAATATATTATTACAAACAAGTATGAAATAGAAATTATGAACACAATCAATATTTTACACGTCAATTAAAATATGGTATTCATCATCATAGATTAAGTGATTGTGGAACGGTCGTCGTTGAAAAGTGTTGGAACGAATGAGTAATTTTGAATTTATATGTGAGAATTACGGGAGTGGCTACAATATTCACGAAGATCAAAAAATCACCAAGGAGGACAAGTTTTAGTATTTAGTCCAAGCGATGGTGACAGATTCAAAGGCAAGTGATTTTGTGAATAGTTATCCACCGACCGCTGACATTATGATTATGACAACGTAATAGAAAGTTTAAAATCAAGATTCGGTAAAAATGAATCGTTAATTGAATTGTATGTACGTGATTTGTTTAATTTGGTATTGAACAAAAGTGGAAAGACAGGAAAGCAGCAGTCAGTCGGGAGTTTTTATGACAAACTAGAAACGCAATTGAGAGCTCTTGAATCACTGGGTGTTACGACGCAAATGTGTGCTGCAATGCTGTATCCGATAGTTGAATCTTGTCTACCAGAAGAAACGCTGAGAGTTTGGCAGCGATCAATAGATTCAACTGAAGCCAAAGAAGCAAAAGATAGACTCACCAAACTCATGAAATTCTTGAAAGAAGAAGTTCGAGCCGTACAAAGGATAGAAATGGCGGTCAATAGTTTTGAGGCTATTCCGGATTTAAAAAAGGACAAGAGCAAGAAGACGAAACAGGAATTTTCTGACGTGCCAACGGCTGCTGGACTGTTAACGGTGAACAATGCCACATGATTTCAGTGTATATTTTGTGGTGAGCAGCATAATTAATAGTGCCAATTGTGAAAAGGCCAAAAGGTTCTCTCTGGAAGAAAGGCGGAGCATCGTGAAAGACAAGAAAGCCTGTTTTTATTGTGCAAAAACTAAGAACAGCAAAAAGAAGTGCCAGTATAAAGGAAAATGTGCTTGGTCTGGACGTAAGCATATTCTATTACTGTGTCAAAGTGTAACTTCTAATTCAACTGTTCTGGAAGTAAAGCGAGTACGACAATCGCCAAAAAGAAATCGAGGAACACAACATGACCAACATGTCTTCGGGTCCAAAGGTTTTCCTACAAACTTTCATGCTTAAGCTGTTCAATGATAAAACTGAACATGTAATACGGGCAGTCATCGACTCCGCATCACATCACGCATACATCTTGACAGAAATCGCAGAGAAAATGGAATTCAAGAAAATCGGCAATAGAACAATAATCCATTTTTTGTTTGGCGGCACTAAAACTGAACCTCAGGATCACGGTATCATGTTTGTCTACAAAGCCTAGATGGAGAATTTGCTCGCAACTTTGAAGCGTTAGAACAAGGCAGCATTTGTTCCGAAATATCCAAAGTAACTTCTGGACCTTGGATGAAAGAACTGAGCAGAAAGTCTGTTAAACTCTCAGATATTGAGAGCGAGAACGAGTCAATTTCTCTTCTGATCGGCGCAGATATAGCTGGCAAGCTTCTTACTGGACGAATTGTTCAATTTCTGGAGTTACAGCAGTTGAGACAAAGTTTAGACAGACTTTAATGGGCAAGAATCCTCTTCACGTTTGTCAACGTGGCGACAGCGTGATGACTTTACTGTCCATGTTCTTTGGAGATGCCAAGGTCAAAGATTTGTGGAGTTTGGATGTTTTGAGAATTCAAGATTCCATAGAAAAATCTACTAAAGAACAGCATCAAGAAAAAGTCCTACAAAACTTTTGAGAGTCTACAACAATAAACGAACAAAGTCGTTATGAGATTTCTTGGCCCTGGAAGGAGAATCATCTAATATTACCAGAAAATCGTGCGATTGCTGAGAGAAGATTGAATAATACCGTCAAGAAGCTGCAACAAGATGAACTTTTTCGTGCCTTTAATGACGTCTTTCAAGAATGGTTGAAAGAAGAGATAATTGAAGAAGTTCCTGACAACGAGATACAAGAATATGGACATTACCTACCCCGCAGACGTATTGTCAAAGAAAATAGCACGACTCGAATCCGCCCAGTCTTCGATGTTTCGTCAAGAGAGAGAAATGGCCTTTCATTAAATCAGTGCTTGGAAGTAACACCAAATTTCATCGAGTTGATACCTGAATTGTTAATTCAATTTAGAAAACAGAAATTTGGAGTAATATAGATATTCGGAAGGCATTTCTTCAAACTAGCATCGCGAAAAAGGATCGAGATGTTGTGAGGTTTCTGTGGAAAAGGAATCTAGAAGATGATGAACTCATAGTTTATTGACATGAGCAACTATTGATCTACACTTGAAGGATATAGCTCGAGAATCGCCTGAAGAAGAAATCGACGTAGTACATAACCTAGCAAAGCCTTTCTATGTCGACAATTGCGTAACGAGTTTTTCTACAATTAAGGAAGTTAAGGATTTCAAAGAAAAGGAAACCCAGTACATGACAAAAGGAGGTTTTGATCTTTGAGGGTGGGAGTATACAAGTGAAATCGAAAACTCCATGCGAAGTTACTAAACGAAAAATTTTGACAGCTACACAGAAGATATTCGACCCAATTGGTATTGTGTATCCAGTAATCCTCTGTCCAAAGATGATTTTACAGGCATTGTAGACTACGAATAAAGATTGGGATAAACAGGTCGATGAAACGATAGCAGCTGCCTTTCTACAATGGTTAAAGGATATAAAAAGTCTTCGCAAAGTGAGGAATGCAGCCGTGTTTAAAGTTAAAGGAATGGACTAGGCAGGACCCTTGTATCTGAAAGACAACACGAAAGCCTGGGTATGTCATTTCACTTGTACTGTTTACAGAGCGGTCCACTTTGAGTTAGTGACTTCAATGACCATGGGGAATTTTTTCGAAGCTTTTCGTCGATTTGTTTCAAGAAGAGAACGACCAAGAAATGTCCACACGGATAATGCCACTAATTTCATTGGAGCCGACAATATTCATTGCAATATTGACTGGAAAAAGATAAAAATATGGGGTACAGTGAAAAGGATTTAGTGGCAATTTAATCCGCCTTCAGCGGCTTGGTGGGGTGGATGGTGGGAACGAATGGTACGTTCCATGAAGGATTTACTATGTAAAAGTCTTGGGAGAGCAGTTCTAAATTAT
This sequence comes from Abscondita cerata, assembly GCA_030710515.1. Lineage (NCBI taxonomy): Eukaryota > Metazoa > Arthropoda > Insecta > Coleoptera > Lampyridae > Abscondita > Abscondita cerata. Next base: position 49,916 of record JALBCR010000722.1, read on the forward strand.
GAAGAACTTACCACAGTACTTTGTGATTGCGAAGCTGTCATTAACAGTCGTCCTTTGACTTACTTGGCTGAAGATACTTACCAGCTTATACCATTATCGCCTTCTCTATTTCTTCACGAACTGAGAGATGAGAAAGTGCCTGATATTGATTTGGGGATTACAAATTAGAAGATTACTGCAAGATTACGCTACATACAAAGTTTAAGAGAGACGCTGAAGAAAAGGTTTAGAAATGAATATCTTGGTGAGCTAATACAACTTGCTTCTACTCAATCCAATACGAGCAACCTCAAGGTGGGAGATGTTGTTCTTGTGGGCAATGATCTACAAAAACGTTTGGATTGGCTTTTAGCTCGAATAATTTAACTTATACCTGGTGCTGACGAAGAAACTAGAGTTGCAAGAATAAAAACATTTAAGGGAGAACTAGTACGACCGGTGCAACGATTATTTCCTTTGGAAATACATTCAAGAGAAGAATTGTATAATGATCTAAAAGATTGCTATCAAAAGAACAAAAATTCAGCGAAGAAAATAAATATTCTTTCTGCTGATGAAGACGATGAAGCTGATGAAGACCAATAAGATGTTTTATCTGAGAAGATAGAAACACGTACGCGCAGTGAAAGACTTGTGAAGCCACCCTGCAGATTTCAATCGTAAAATTTATTACATTGTTCGTTGTGTTGAGTTGTTGGAATTGTCATCAACTCAAGGTGGGAGAATTTTAGAACAATTGAGTAATTTTGAATTTAAATGTGAGAACGATTGGAACGAAGAGTTGTGTGAAAGTTCAGAGCGCTTCCGTTACTAGGACGTTTTGTGAATGTTTGACGTTTGTTTTGATTGGTTGTTTATCTCTCGCTGACTGCTGTTGTAATTTTGACATTTTCTATTAAATCCATTTTTATTAATTTATCAGACTATTTATTTGCGCAACTAGTACTGATTTAAACAAAAAGGCTTTGACGAAACAGCTTTGATGAAACTCCTTGGGAAAACACAAGGCGGCGAGGAGACTGCGGTTATGAATCGACGGCACTGAAAAGTCCTAGACCCTTAAGAAACATACATCTAATCCTCATATGTATATGTTAATTTACTCGACAGCACCTCTGGAATAGCATACTGTAATTACAAGCTACACCTTGTTTTAGTTGAGCACTAGTTTTCCAGTCATCAATAACACAGAGTCGTCTTGTAGCACCATTTTGTTACAACTCTGTGGGCGCGGAAGAAAGGGCACTTCATGTCGTATTAAAAAAGATAAGGATAACGCAGAGAAACCTACTGGAGGTTTCAAATATAATCCATACTCATCAAAAGCAGAACAAGGCGGTGTTAAGAAATTTAGCCACCTCATGTTACCAGCAACTCATTCTTAACACCGAACCATGCATCGAATTCTACTACTTTTTGAAAAGCATGGTATAAGAATTGTACAGTGGGATCAAATAAAATTTTAAAATAAATCATAAAACATCATTTTGACACTTTAAATAATCTTCGTAAAAAAACTAAAACTGTCAAGTGTAAAAATACGAATGTAGTGTCTTCAAAAATAGATGGGGTTGCAGCAGACTTTGATAAATTTCATTTTATTGTTATGTTCAATTAGGAAATTAAACAGATTTCACAGCGTAATTTAAATGTAATTTCACAATATAATTTAGTTCATTACAAACGAAGGTAAACATATTGACACACATTTCATAATATAAATACAATGACAAAAATACTTAATAAGGAATAAAACTAGAACTATTACAAGTCAGCATAAATGTAAAATAGAAATAATAATATTACCAGTAATTCTAAACCACTGTATGTAAATAGATTAGTATTATTTATAATTTAAGCAATAATTGATTTAGAAGCACTGGACAAATTGATTGTAAATAAATTTATAAATAGAGTTAGAAGACTGAGTAAAGGTAGTACTGCATTAATTGTTTTTACTCAAAAACTCCCTAACGCGTGGACATGGTCCTTCGAGCTTAACAACCGGGTACTTCGAGTATGTAGAACCGCGTAGATAACAACAAATTAACAAGTGATAAGGTGAAAACGAACCTAGAGTTCATTAATTCAATCAAATTAAAAAAAAAAAAAATCAATTAATTATAGTGTTCGATTGTGGATGCATCGATCATGATGGAAAGAATTAATCAAATCAGCAAAGCCCAAGAAAACGTAGGGCAAGAAATTAAAAGAATTTATAATAATATGAAAAGGATTCCTCGAGCAGAAAAACAGAAGATTATTTCCAAGAAAGGAGTTCAACAATTCAATCGCTGTGGGAAGAAGCAAGAAAAAATAACGAAGAACTAAACAAGCTTAAAAATGAAGAAACAGAGCAAGCAAGTTACTTTAAAAATAAATATTTTAACCAGATCACAGCAGTGTATAATGAGGCTGTGCAATATATAAACAAATTTAATGAAGGAGAAACAAGTGCAAAACCTTCCATATCAAATAACGAAAGCGTTGAAGAAATGCAAATCAGATCTCGTCAAATACGAGAACAAGAAATAAGAATTGAAGAGTTTATTAACTCAATAAATAAAGCCACGGTAGAATTGGAAAAAGGAAAACCAATCGAAAATTATCAGTGGTGGATAAAAGACATTGAGAAGCAATGGGAAATTATTTCTCAATTAAATATTAGCATAAAAATAATGGAAACTGAGTTCAATCATCCGTATTTCATTGAACAAAAGTTTGAAAAAGCACGCAAGGGATATGGCGAAATATCAGAAGCATTAAGTGCAACAACAATGAATAAATCAACAAGTTCGTCTAGGGTAAAGCTGCCAGAAATACAAATTCCAGTTTTCCATGGAAAATATGAGGAGTGGACGACTTTTCAAGACATTTTCAAAAAGGTGATACACAACAATGCAGGTCTTACGAAGACTGAAAAAATGCAGTATCTCAAAACCTACGTGAAAGGGGAGGCAAGTAAAAGTATAAATCATTTTCAAATAAATGAAATCAACTACGATTCAGCATGGGAAGAATTAGCAAATATGTATGACAATAAACGTTTAACGCTGAAAAAATTAGTAGAAAAAATCATGGAATTTCCTATTATTAATAGTGAATGTTCTAAAAATTAAGAGAACTTTACAATACAACGAAAGAATGTATGGAAGCAATAAGAGTGATGGGAATCGATGTTTCATCGTGGGATCCAATCATAATGTACAACATTTACAAAAAGTGGGATGCAAGAACGAATGAATTATATGAAGCGTCTATCAAAGAGCCACTGGAGATTCAAAATCTACAAGAAATGCTGACGTTCATCCGCACCAGATTCCAAGCGCTGGAGGCTGGAGGAGAAAAAAGAAGTGAAGAGAAGAAAAGAAATTTGCCGCAAGTAGCAGCTCATATTAAAGAAGGTAAGCGTAGTTCTTACTGTTATTATTGTAATTTCACAAATCACGCGATCCATCAATGTAATAAATTTGTGGCATTGTCAGTCACAGATAGGTTAAGATTTATAAAAGAATTAAGATTATGTCATGTGTGTATGCGGCATGACAGTTTTATAACATGTAGAGCTAGATTTGGTTGCAGCATTTGTAACCGCAATCATAACACGCTTTTGCATCAAGAATATAACGAAAGAAGAGCAACTTGGATGACCAAGAAAAATGAGATCAAAACTAATGAAAAACTCACCGAAAAGGTAAATAAAAGTAAAGAAGTTACGAGTCACGTAATTCAACACAACACAACGGTTTTATTAGCAACAGCAATGATTAAAGTGAAAAATTGGGAAAATGGAACGGAGTATCTGCGGGCATTAATTGATTCAGGATCACAAGGATCATTCATAACCGAAGAGGCAGCAGCAGTATTAAATCTCCCGAGAGAAAAAATCAGAGCAGAAATAAACGGAATTGGTGCAGAAAAAACAAGCATCAAATCAAACAGTAAAATACGCGTAGTATGCAAACCAAGGTATTCCAGTAATTATACATTAACAACAGAATTGATGATTCTGCCAAAATTAACAAAATCGCTACCAGAAAAAAGTATTGAAGCAAAATTAGAACAATGGGACAATTGTATATTAGCCGATCCAACATTCTACACAGCCGGACCAATAGATATATTATTGGGTGCAACGGATTATAAAGAAATAATTTTACAAGGTATTAAGAAAACGGATGATGGATTGTTAGGACAAAACACTGAGTTTGGTTGGATAATTCAAGGAAATAGTCCAACTCAACCAGAGAAGAACATTAATATAATCAGTATGATTACGCGGGCAGAAGAAATTGAATTATCAAAATATTGGGAAATGGAGGACATAAATGAACCCGTACGATTAAATAATGAAGAAGAATTTTGCGAAGAATTTTATGCAAATACAGTGAAACGACAACATAACGGAGCGTATGAAGTACGCATTCCTTTCAAAGAAAATAAACAACTCGGCGAATCAAGGTCACGAGCAACAGCAAGGCTAATACAAGTTGAAAAACGCTTAGATAAGGATAAAAATTTAACTGAAGGATACAAGAGTTTTATGAATGAATATTTGAATTTAGGTCATATGGTACTAGTACCTAAATCAGAAGAACAAAGGGGTTATATTATCTTCCACATCATGTTGTAATCAAAGAGGATAGCACGACAAGTAAACAAAGAGTAGTTTATGACGCATCGTGCAAAACAACTAATGGGAAGAGCCTAAATGATATAATGTATGTCGGTCCGCGGCTACAGCAAGAATTAGCAGATATTTTAATGAGATGGAGAACTCACAAAATAGGGTTCACGGCTGACATCGAAAAGATGTTCAGACAAATAAAAATTCATGAGGATGATCAAGATTATCAAAGAATTCTGTATAGGTTCAATCACAAAGATCCTATTCAAGAATTTAAATTAACAACTGTTACGTATGGAATGGCGGTGTCACCATACCTAGCAGTAAAAACAATGCAGAAACTGGCAAAAGACGAAGAATTAAGATTCCCAGAAGCGTCAAGAATAACAATGAATGATTTTTATGTAGACGATTTAATAAGTGGGGCTGACTCAGAAGAGGAAGCAATAAACCTGCAAGAGCAATTAATAGAAATGTTTAAAAGCGGTGGATGCAATTTAAGGAAGTGGTTCTGTAATTCGAAAAATTTTATGAACAATTTATCTTCAGAATTACAAGATGACGCCATTAAAGAAATAAAAGAAGGTGAATTCAAAAATCTTTAGGCATAAATTGGTCGCCTCAAGATGATTCAATTAAGTTCAAAGTTCACGTCAAAAATGATCCTCCTAGAACAAAAAGAACAATTCTAAAGGAAGTTGCCAAATTATTTGATCCATTAGGCTGGTTAGCACCAGTCACAATAAGAGCCAAAATTTTTATACAAACATTGTGGATTAAAAACTGGGTTGGGACGAACCGATTCCAAACGAAATACAAGAAAGTTGGAGTAAATATTATATGCAACTGGCAGACATAGAAACTATAACAATCAAAAGGTGGACTGGACAAACTAAAGATTCAGAAATTGAGATACATGGCTTTTGTGATGCGGCAGAAAAGGCATACGGGCGGTAGTATATCTAAAAGTAGTATCAAATGGTGAAATAACGTTAATAACAGCAAAATCAAAAGTAGCGCCAATCAAGACAAAAACTACACTAGCAAGATTAGAGTTATGTGCTGCTCATCTTTTAGCAAAATTATTGAACAGAGTAAAAAGGCGTTACAATTAAAAATCCTCGTATTTATGCTTGGAGTGATTCAACAATCACTTTATCTTGGATCAAAGGAGATACGTCGAAGTGGAAAACATTCGTGGCGAATCGAGTATCAGAAATAAATCAGTATATAGCTAAGGACGCTTGGCATCATGTGGTATCAGCACAGAACCCAGCTGATTACATTTCAAGAGGAGTAGAGGCAATCAAACTTAAAAAATTAGTTCAATGGTGGAACGGACCTGAGTGGTTAAAACAAACACATTATCCAATTAATGAAATCCAAATAAAGCCAGTGGTAGAAGAAACAAAAGAGAAAAACAATTATGTCTACATGTTAACATAAAAAATAGTAACATAGACATAATTAAAACATTTTCAACGAAAACAAAACTAGTACGAGTAATTACTCAGTGCATGAGATTTGCACAAAATTGTAGAAATCTGAAAAATAAAAGAACTGGTTCACTCACAGTTAAAGAATTGCAATTAGCACTAAATAAGATCACAATAATCGACCAAAATCATGAATATCAGTCGGAAATTACGGCCCTCTCGAACGGGGATTCCCTAGATAATAAAAGTAAGTTAAAAATACTACATCCATTCATAGATGGCGAAGGCATTCTCAGAGTCGGCGGAAGATTACAACATTCGTTACTAACTTATGATGAGAAACATCCAATAATTTTGTCAGCAAAAGTCACTTATCCAAGCTCATCATCCAAGAAGCACATAAAATTACCTTACATGGAGGAAATCAACAAACACTGGCATACGTGCGCAGGAAGTATTGGATTATAAATGGAAAAAGAGAAGTAAAGAATAATATAAATAAATGTATTGTTTGCGTACGATATAAAGCGCAAACAGCTCAACAATTAATGGGGCAATTACCAACACCAAGAGTAAGGCCAGCAGCACCCTTTGAAAACACTGGAGTGGACTACGCTGGGCCAATACAAATCCGAGTTTCTAAGGGCAGAGGCAACAAATCCTATAAAGGATACATTGCAATTTTTGTATGTTTAGCTACAAAAGGTATTCACCTTGAAATAGTTAGCGATATGACAACGGAAGCATTTCTAGCGGCCATGCAAAGATTCATGAGTCGTAGAGGCAGATGTACCAATATATATAGTGACAATGGGTCAAATTTCATAGGAGCCAGTAAAATAATAGAGGAAGAAGTAGGGAACATAATAAAAATTCAACAATTTCAGATGAACTTGCTACGAAAGGCACGCAATGGCATTTCATACCCCTTCATCTCCTCATTTTGGTGGACTGTGGGAAGCCGGTGTGAAGTCAACAAAATATCATCTTAAAAGAATAATAGGAGATGCAACATTGACCTACGAGGAATTATCAACGTTAACACATCAAATAGAAGCATGCCTTAATTCAAGACCTTTATGTCCTCTTTCGGAAGACATACAAGACACATCTGTAATAACACCGAGTCATTTTCTAATAGGACAAGCACTATTAACACCAGCCGATAAAGTACAAGAAAACATTGAGAAAAAATTAACAGGAAGATGGAAACTCGTGCAAAAAATGAAAAAACAATTTTGGAAGGCATGGTCTTCTGAATACATTCATAATCTTCAACAACGTTATAAATGGCAAACAAAAAGAAAATCTTAAAATAGGGGACGTAATCTTAATTAAAGAACAAGTATTAAATGCAGCCCAATGGCCGATAGCCAGAATAATTGAAGTGCATCCAGATGAAGACGGAGCCGTTAGAGTAGTCACAGTAAAAAGAAGTGATAATCAAGTCTTCAAAAGGCCAATACATAAATTAATTCTGTTACCAATAAATGGAAATGATGAAGAAGCACAAAGTAATAAAAAGTTGCAACAGTTGCAAGTTGCAATTTAATAAGAGTACAGGCCAAGAAAAACCTACCTCAACCACAAGGTCGGCGGAAGCAAAACATTTAAGTTGGAAAATGATGATTATGATATTTTTATACATACTTAGCATTGGTAAAGCAAATATAATTACAAACTATGTTATTGAAAATCCGCAACCTGGAATGTATATTGAACAAATAGGTCATGCAAGGATTGAGAAAGGGATGTTTAGAATCGAGATAAAATTCCCAAAAATAAAATTGAAAACGATACCCAATCAGTAAATGAAACAATAAATAAAATAAAAGCAATGTGCTTACAAATGCAAGATTTAGCAAGCACAATAGAATGTCAGTCACTAATGTATCATTTGGAAGAAAAAGAACGAATTATCAATTGGTTAAAAAGGGTATAGAAAAATCAAAGGTAAAAAGACAGAAGAGAGGTGTACTTGGCGATTTTTTAACATCAATATTTGGGGTAAACGATGAGGTATACAAAGACATTGAAGTCCTAGATAAGAATCAAAAGGAAATTATACAAACCACGAAACATCAAACTAAACTTATGTTGCAAATTTTATCAAAATTTAACGATACGGAACAAAGAATAAATAGTAAATTAAATCATTTTAAAGAAAGGTTGAATAAGGGATTGGATGTAATAAGAGATATGCAACGTTGGTATAACAAGATTAATGAAAATAAACTTGCTATTCATTTATTAAGCGTATATCAAGTAGCAAGTAATTATATTGACGATTTAGAAGAATTATACAGAAAGCTATTAAATATACACTTCAATAAAGGAGATCTGTATGAATTCATATCGCCAGCACATATCGAAGACTTAATAAACAAAGCAAGCAGGAAATTACCAGCAGGCATACAAATTTTAGAATATCCAATTCAAAAAACCGGGTTAGAACACAGCAACGAATTTATTCATGTGTTCGGGTATTTTACATCTTAGAAACAACGGAGTTTTTGCTAATAAAAGCAACAGCCATCCCGCACAAAATAGAAAATCATCAATATTGGATGATGGATTTATCGAGTGACATAATTGGAATAGATTATAATTCACAACAATACTTTACAAGTACAGCAGATGAATTTATTAAAAATACTAAAATAGAAGATTATGTATATATTTGTACTCCAGCTCAACTAAAAGTATTGATAACAGTCCTAGTTGCATTGTGGACGAAATTTATCAAAGAAACGAGAAATCAACATGTTCAATATCCCAAAGGAAATTTAAAAGGTAATCTGGCAACAGCTATACACCAAAAATGCCTGGTTGTTTATAGCACCAGAGAAATTTCGAATTGCAATTACATGCAACGGAATTAGAGAAGACGTCTCATTGAATAAAACGGGGATAATAACTATTTCACAAAACTGTTTAATCATTACAAAAACAACGATATTAACACCAAGACGGACAGATAGTATTCCAATTTTAGCTGGTTTCACTCGTCCGGTGGTGGCAAACCTGACTACGTCAAGAATCATAAACGGTCCAGAAGTTGATCTCGATCAAGACGAAGTTATTAAGCCAAATGACAATTTAGTCAAATTAAAATACGACGAAGAAGAATTGCAACAAAAATTAGACGAAACGAAATGGAAAACTATACGACATCATTCAGTATTGGTAAACACTAGCACTGTAGCATCTGTTGGTGTACTAGTTCTGATATTGCTGTATGTCGGGAAGAAGGTCTTGCAAAGACGTAAAAAGCGAATTACAATTAGAAATAGAAATGGGAAAGGAGCGGAAGAAGCTGCAACCGAATTTGAGCTAAAACAGTTAGAGATAAGAGATGATATGTCACAAAAATAAAACATTAAATAAATGATAAGTCAGGATAATTAATCAGCACACTTAGTTAAGTCGAACCAATATGTGGCAGTTCCCAGAACTTAAGGTGGCAATATGTTCAATTAGGAAATTAAACAGATTTCACAGCGTAATTTAAATGTAATTTCACAATATAATTTAGTTCATTACAAACGAAGGTAAACATATTGACACACATTTCATAATATAAATACAATGACAAAAATACTTAATAAGGAATAAAACTAGAACTATTACAAGTCAGCATAAATGTAAAATAGAAATAATAATATTACCAGTAATTCTAAACCACTGTATGTAAATAGATTAGTATTATTTATAATTTAAGCAATAATTGATTTAGAAGCACTGGACAAATTGATTGTAAATAAATTTATGAATAGAGTTAGAAGACTGAGTAAAGGTAGTACTGCATTAATTGTTTTTTACTCAAAACTCCTAACGCGTGGACAGTTATGTTAATAGGTTACGTCATTTTTATACAGAGTGTTTCACGTTTTCTTACGTGTTTGTTACGATTAATCCATAATATGACCCTGTAATAATGTCATTTATAGTATGTTAAAATACATTAATTAACGTTTATCTCACAATGTTTAATGTTAAGACTAAATAATTGTCATTAAAATAAAATTAAATGTAAATAACCCCACGAATTTTATTTTGACTTTTCGTAAATTTTGATAAATAAACACTGTCAATATTAAATAAAAGTAGTAAACTATTGCGGCCGAACTCAGAAGGCACATCATGAGATTCATTTTTTTGCGTTCTTTTCGAATATGGAAACAAACATTTTAAATTCTATTATACAGAGTGTTGTTTTGGGGGTGACCAAATTTGTAAAACGTACCTGGATTTTTCTTTTTTATGAATATCTTAAGGAATTGATTATATTATAAAAAATTACAGGGCGGATAATAAGTTATAAGCCATTAAAGAAATAGACCAAATACATTATACCTGGTGATTCAGCTAACCCGTTCATTAGAAGTTTATAAACTTCCCGTTGAAATATTTGTTTAAAAATTTTGAGTAGGGATTGCTCGAAAAAGTTCTATTTAATTAAAATATTTCAGCTCTTCTAGCACTTCCGGTTACACCGGAAGTGGCTACCAACTATCTTATTTTAAATAGAATTATATATTTTTTTTGGTATATTTGGATTCTATGCTAAAATCTGAGTTACTTTTATGTAGCACAACCTATATGAAAAATCAAATGTACTTAGGAGGACTGTTAAGTTTTTAAAGGATGTGTAATTTGACATCTCTTATTTACAGGGTGTTCAAAATGTTTGGCTAATTTTGACTAACTTCAACTGCCCAAAAGTCAGTCTTTTTTAAATAGAACACCCTGTATCTTGTTGCTCTATGTGATGGAGAATTAAATGGTCTTTCAATCTTTATAAGGGTTCCCTATACCTATCTGTTACCATTTTCCTGCTATCGATGTATTTAGATTCGACATACAATATTTGTATATTTTATTAAATAATTTCTGACTTAGTGGCTTGTGGAAATTAAAACAATGTGCCTTATTTATTAAACTTGTAAGCGTCGACGTGACACATTATACACGATATGGAAATCCACCAAGAATATTCGAATGAAGACAGACTAAATTTATTTTTTATTCATGGACAATGTTACAAAATTATTGAAAGAACCTAGTAGGTAAATATATTATAATAGTAAAATCTACCTTGATATGAATTTATTATGTGGTTTCTTTTATTGTTTCAATCCAAAAAGCCTAAAAATCGGTCCCCGCAAATTAATTGTAATTGTAATAAATGTACTGACCATATCTGCATTACTATTTTATTTTTATATTTATGTCATATATTATTTATATGTTATTTATTTTATTTATATAGTAGATCACATTACAAATTTTACTTCTTACGTATTATATACTATTATTTTTGTATCTTGGTATAATACCCACATCTACGGCTATGATTCTCGTTTCGTCAGTACCTGGGCTGATGGCAACGTGTTTACACAGATTAATTTTATTGTTCTATGACCCTAGATGGGTCGATATGCTGCAAGAGCGGCACAATGATCGTATTTTGGTTAGAATTTATTGGTTTTTACTTAAACGTAGAAGTACCGCTTTCACAAGAAAATAAAGAATTATTTCAAGCAATTATGATTTATTACTCCGCGCCAATAGTATACAGACTTTAGAGTATATAACGTCCTACCTCTTTTTATTAACAATTGTCAATGAGTATCTCAATTTTGACTTAAGAATTTTCATTCAGTAAATGTTTGAACTCTATTGATCAATATTTATAATATGTATGTTAGATATAATGTTAGTCCTTATATTTAAAAGAATACAAATAATTAGAATTTAGATATATAAATTAACTAATAGGTACAGTTGTTATTTGTTAAGTCTAACCTTTTCTTGCTATGTTACAAGTTTAGTTAATTTTTGTAATTTAGTAAATTAATGATTAAAATTTATTATTAAATTATTTTTATTATTTTGATGCATACGCAACTACATTAATGATTTCAGGTAGGACTTTAATGCTCATTGCAATGTCAAAGATTTTCTTTTTCGTTTTTCAAGTGTTCAATTTTCAACAGCAACATTACCAATTGCTTTAATGGAGGTGGAAAAAGTACTCAGTCTTCTCTTTATGGTAATCTTCAACTTTTTGAGACTGAAAGTGTATTAACCCACGTGCCTAATAAGTAAATGTGAAAAGTGAAACAATGTATGAAATGGCTTACAAATATTTGACAAATCAAGAAATTGTATTCAAATATAGTGCGTTTTTGTACGATTTCAATTAAGTAAAGACTACAACGGATGTTCAAATAAAAAACTGGACTGGGCAGGTCATGATTTTATATGATATAAAAAGTTTTTTTAAGTAATATTGTTAGATACTCAGAAATAAAAATACTTTTGGCAACAGTGTACGAGAGATATAGGAGGGGCGTTACGTTGTTGTCTCTTACGAACACAAAATGCAATTTATGTCTATTTTTAATTACAATAAATAAATGGTAAATACATTAAAACCAACTACGTAGTTTGTGTACAAACGGGAAAACCCAATAAGTGGGGCGAGGATCAAGGATTACGAATAAAAAGTGCAATTAAATTACAATACGCAATACAAATTTACTACGTGCATTTTAAAAACCGGAAAATTGTTACGGTCAGTTGTTAGGAAAGTATGCCCCTCAGTGGAGAGTAAGGTGTGGGTTAGGAGGATCAACGTTATTCCTAGAACCTATAGAAAAAAAATTAAAAAGGTAGGGCGCCAGGTTTGAGTAACGCTGTAGAGAAGAATCTGACCCAGAACCAAAGGTCAGCAGCTAACTGTCCACAGCAGAATATACAGAAAAAGGGAAACAAATCACGAAAGAATTTGACATAAAGTCAGAGAAACCTTCACATAATATTTATTCACCCCAATACACAAACGAATTTGTGATAGGTCACAGCATTTAATAGACACAGATATATTACGAATACACACGAGCTAAAACGGGTAACGTACAGCATTAAATATTCAGGTAACACGAAAATGACTAGAGCTACATAGAATTACAAGTTAAAGTAAAGATAATTGCTACGCCACTGTCTCGTATATGCAATTGATATTTCGCGTACTGAAGGTACGCCTATGGTGAACTTAACCTAGAATGTATGTCAATTTATAGTACTGAGTAACGTTACAGATTACATGAATTTAAGGAAGACGTGTAAGGGAAGTTTTAAGACTAATTCAGTCACCGCGAAGTTTAAACGATTGTTCAATTTGGCGTGACTGGGAACGAGCTCGTACCGGAAGGATCAATGGAACTAAATGCGTTCGGCTTAATTACGATTGAGGTTTAAATTCTTACACGACTTATACACCACGTAGGTATTAAATACTCTTATCTATAACTAGTTAACGTTCCAGGTATATTAGGCAATTACACATTCGAGCTACAAATAATCTGCAATAAATTTTATACGTTCGCGCCTGATAGTTGGTGTCAAGGGGTGACTTCTACTTGAGTGATAGGTCGACTGCAGGTTCACCCGCAATTAAAAGACATTAAAACCTCTGACCTTCCACGCAGCAGTAGGAGTATTACTCTTGCTCTCAATATTACTAACTGTTTCTGGACGAGCCTCCACCGTAGTCTGCAATTTTGACGGAGTATTCGTGGGTAGCTATTTCGGCACAGCGCCTCCAAAAGCCATAAGTAGACCCGCAATAGCCGTACAAGTTGACGAAGGAACAACCGGAAGAGAATGTATTTTTAATAGGGAGACATAAACCACCCTCTCTAAAATAAACATAGAGATGTTAGCGATAGATAAACCCGGAGGGCAATCGTATACCTGATGCAAAGCATCCCCTAGCCTGAAGAATGCAGGACGTGCTTATTGAACAGTTCACGTGGAGCACAACCTTTTAGCAAATTTTAAAATCCATTTTATGCGGTATCATATGTTTTACCATCAGCCTGATTACCCCATCAAGCGAGGAAATTTTCAGATGAGGGTTTATCTTCTCCCTCGTGAACGATTGATTTAGGACAAGCTTTCCGGAAGCGTTAAAATGCAGCGGACCAATCGTGGACAGTTTCGAGTTATCAACGCCGGAAACCAATACAAAGTAATGCCCGCGAAATTGAGTTAAGGAAGTGTATACACAGGAGGGGCGTTTACACTTCAAACGTTACAAAATGGCTACCAATACCGATACTATTAATGCTCCTTCTACAAGTGGGAATGTAGTCTAACATACAATTCACACCACATTTACAATTGAACATTTTGATACATGCAAAACTACCTTTGAACGATCAAAGTTTTCCATGTGCAAGAGGAAAACCGTACAGCTTATTTACTACATTACATGGGGCAGGAAACCTATGATTTATTATGCGACAAGGTTGCTCCGTCAGACCCTACAGATAAAAATTACGATGAATTAATTCAAGAAATGAAGTCGTATTACAATCCAGAACCATCTGAAATTGCTGAAAATTTCCGTTTCAATCAGCGAAAGCAACAAGAAGGTGAAACAATCCAAGAATTTCTAACAGCACTTCAGCGGTTATCACTGCAATGCAAGTTTGGAGATCACCTTAAGAAGGTTTTAAGAAATCAGAGAAAGCAGTAGAGGTTGATGGGAACATTGACCTTTCGACGAAGAATGCAGCACGACTACATAATACTACAGGAGGAGGACGACTGCATCAAGTACGGACTATGGTTAAATCTATGCCAATACAAAAACATGTAAGTATATCAAATTCTAGTAATGTGCGAGATAGTTCATTTCAAGTTAAAAACAAATTTACATGTTTTCGTTTGGCTAATTATTTAGCAAATAATTGCAACAGAATTAATGCTATTTGTAGTTATTGTAAAATTAAAGGCCATATGGCAAAGGTTTGTTGTAAAGCTAAAAATGCAAATAACGCGAATGAATTGAATGAAATTTGTAAATTAGACAGGGAACATGTTCAGTTTAGGGAACAGTATATTGTAGATGTGCAAGTAAATGGCATGACAATTTCTTTCGAGGTTGACAGTGGTGCAGCAGTTAGCGTTCTGAATGTTTCTCATTTCAAATCTTACTTTAAAAATGTACAAAATTTTACAAAAATCAAGCTAACGAGTTTATTGCAAAACTCGAGTTAATGTTAATGGATTTTTGGAGGTATATGTAAGTTACAAAGGGAAGGAAGTCAAATTAAATTTATATTTAGTAGACATGGATAAAAAACCATGACTCGGAAGAGAATGGATTAGACAACTGCAAATAGATTTAGGTAGTTTATATTCGTTACAAACAAAACATATTGAAAATAATTTAAATAACCTACTTACAAAACATGCTTCGGTTTTTGAAGAAAGTATAGGGAAAATTACAGGAATACAAGCCACTCTCAAGTTAAAGAGTGATGTACAACCGGTGTTTTTAAGGCCAGATCCGTACCGTTTGCTATAAAACAAAAAATCGAAGATGAATCTAAATTACTTGAAAAAGAGGGAATACTTACCAAAGTCGATCAGGCACAATGGGCTACTCCAATAGTTCCCGTGGTAAAAGCGAATGGTCTAATACGAATTTGCGGGGATTTCAAAACCCCTTAATCCAAAATTGGTGGTGGATGAACACCCTTTACCATCCATAGATATCATTTTTCAAAGTTTGGCCTGGGGGTCAGAAATTTACAAAATTGGACCTCAGTCAAGCGTACTTACAATTAGAGGTGAGACCTGAGAATAGAGAAATGTTAACCCTAAATACGCACCTGGGTTTTTATCAAAGCACAAGGCTTATGTTATGGTCTTTCATCTGCACCTGCCGATCTGGCAGACAGATCGAACATATTATTACCGATATACCAGGTACATCAGTGTTCCTGGATGATATCAAGTTAACTGCACCAGATGACTTAACGCATTTACAACGTCTGGGAATGATTTTAGACAGATTTACAAAATACAACATCAAAGTTAATATGAGTAAATGCCAATTTATGCAAAATAACATTGGGTATTGTGGATTCATTATTGACAAAAATGGCATACATAAAAAGCCAAGTGCAAAAGTAGTGCGATTCAGAATGCAAAAGTTCCTAAAAATAAGACGGAAACAAAAGCTTTTATCGGCTTAGTAAATTATTATGGTCGGTTCCTCCCAAATTTCTAAACAATTTACTAAAAAATAACGTATCATTTGTATGGAACATCGAGTGTCAAAAGTCATTTGATCACGTAAAACAAGAAATTCAATCGCTCATTTTTAACGGTTATCTTGGCACCCGATGCCAGTCCATACGCGGTGGGTGCTGTTTTATCACATGCGTATTCGGATGGGACTGAGCGTCCTATCCAATTCGCGTCAAAAACTTTATCAGATACGCAAAGACGTTATTCCTAAATTGATAAAGAAAGTTATGCTATTATATTCGGAGTCGAGAAATTTTATCAATATTTGTTTGGAAATCGGTTTACTTTATTTACAGATCATAAGCCTTTAGTACAAATATTTTCTCCAAACAAACAATTACCAGTTTTAAGTGCCACACGAATGCAGCACTATGCAGTTTATTTACAAATGTTCAATTTTGATATTATATCGAGGTTACCAGATAAATAAAAAAAAATTAGAAATGAATATGACGAATGTGATGTTTTTTACATAAACCAGGTGGATACTTTACCTGTTACAATAGACACTCTACAATCTGAAACCTTACAAGACAAAACGCTACAACCATTACTATATGGGTTACAAGAAGGGAAAATAATTGCGAGCAAAGATAGGTTTGGCATTGACCAAGATGAATTCTCTTTACAAAATGAATGTATTATTCGAGGACAATGTACCATAATTCCTACAACCTTAAGAAATAGGATACTGCGCGAATTACATTGTGGACATCTGGGCGTAGTTAAGATGAAGTCGTTAGCTAGAAGTTACTGCTGGTGGCCAAGGGTAAATGCAGACATCGAGAATTTATGTAAGAACTGTGGGGAATGCAATAAATTTAAGAACAATCCACCTAAAGTAATAACCCACCACTGGGAACCTTCAACAAAACCTTTCCAGATTGACTTTGCAGGACCATTCATGGGTTTCTATTATTTAATCCTGGTAGATTCCTATACAAGATGGCCTGAAGTATACATAATTAAAAACATTACTACCGATACAACAATTAGTCTTTGTAGACAAATATTTAGTACATTTGGAATCCTTCAATTTTGGTAAGTGATAACGGCACTCAATTCACTTCATGGAAATTTAGAAGATTCATGCAAGAAAATGGTATCATACACAAATTCAGTGCACCGTATCATCCGGCTACAAATGGATTAGCGGGCGGTGTGTGCAAACAGTTAAGCAATCCTTAAGAATAACATTACAAAACTCGACAGACGTGCAAAAGCCTTATGCGAATTTTGTGTCAGTACAGAAAAACAAAGCATGCTACAACGGAGGAAAGTTCTTCAAAATTAATGTTTGGAAGGGAAATAAGTTCACGGTTAGACCTTTTGAAACCAATTACAATCAGAAATAGGAATGTTTGTAAAGAAAATCAACTTACAAGTAGTTACATTAAAGAAGGGGAAAGAGTGGCAGCCCGCGATTATGTTCGTAAAAATATGTGGGTATTTGGAAATATTACAAGTAGATTAGAAAAATTACAGTATTTAATTTAATTAGATTCGGGGATTATATGGCGTAGACATGTGGATCAAATTAGATCAATAGGGAATAATACACCCGCGGACATATACTTTCCTTCAAATCCTGTAAACATTGACGTAACTGCAAAGCGAAATGACAATGAAGTCATTACAGCTGCTCAAAAACCAATGGAAACAAACAAGAGATTGTCAAATTCTCTAATAACTGATATTGACAATAGGTCGACTGCAATTGAATGTAATCCGGCGGATAACTTAAACATACCTAGTAATAATGAACCTGTTAGTCTGAGTCGTTCAACTCGAGTTAGGAAGGTTTTACAAAGATTAAATTTGTAATTTACGTTTAAGAACATTTGTACTGAAATTAAGTAAGAATTTTCCCCTGACGAAGGAGGAACTGTTAGATACTAAGGAATAAAAATTATTTTGGCAACAGTGTACGAGAGATATAGGAGGGGCGTTACGTTGTTGTCTCTTACGAACACAAAATGCAATTTATGTCCATTCTTAATTACAATAAATAAATGGTAAACACATTAAAACCAACTACGTAGTTTGTGTACAAACGGGGAAACCCAATTTTTTCGGATTTCCTCAAAAAATCCAATTAAAAAATAAAAATATCAAAAAAATCAAAGTAGGCCCAGGATTTCGAAATTTTACACGTTTACTCAGTTTTTTATTCTGAACAACTTTTCTTAATCACATTTGTGTGTATCTCGTTCCCAAAGAATACTTTACTGTTGTGCAAAAAACGTTTTTTGAAAATTTCATGGGCACCCTTAACTTTTCGAAGCTAAAATTATGTCACAAATTAATTCTCAACCAAGCAACGCTAATCCCCAGACACTCAAAATTTAATTCAAACGTATCTTTCAAGAGACGACCAAACAATCGGGGGACACACTGTATGCATAAACATCCTAACTTCGGGTGAAGCCTTTTTTCATATGCGTATCAATGGAAGCGGTCACCAATGTTATTCGTAGGAATTTCTGCTATAATTTTTATGTTGAGGTGTAAACTATTAAGAAAATGAAATAAATTGAAATGTCCTTGCTATAGACGTTTCTCTAAATAGTATAAATATGCTAAAGTTTTGGAGAAAACAGACACGACTGCTTCTAAAAAAAATATTTAAAAGTATGACAAACGCTAACTTCAGTTTACTGAAGTTTTTTGTTTGTGATTTCATTTATAATACCTTGTCTCGCAAATTTTAATTATGTGGTGAAAATACATACATACAAGTGTAATTTTAGTATAATATATATTGATGAACTATTTATAAATTTGTAATTAGGATTCAACTTACAGTATTGTCATTTTTCCTAAATTTTAAATTCACTCCCGTGATTTGTTACATTGAAATATATGGGGGAGTAATACACTCGCGCCAAACCATAACGCCACTTTTCTATTTGATGACGTGACAAGGACCAACGTAAGTAAAACGTCTACTGCCGTTAATGCATCTACGTATCTAGCCCAGAAATAGATAGATTTATTAAATAGAATGTTATTCAGAATTTGATTTTCTTCTAAGCTGTTGAGAAAAATTTTACTTAGGATGGGTGAAAGTAAGTTTCCCATAGGAAGACCTACTGTTTGTTTGTAGAATTTATTGCTGAACTGGAAAAAGGAGTTGTTGATGCAAAATTGGATTAAATCCATTATATCTGTAGTTACTAAGCTTGAGAAATCTGAATTATGTGAAAGGAACAAATAGTGAGCGTGTGTTAGGTTAAGTTTTTTGATTAATTCCATCGTATTTTTTGATTACATGTTTAGGGCAAAAATTAAATTGTTGTTTATCTTTAAACAACCAAACTCGGTTTAATTTTACCGTAGGTTAAAAACAATAGTATCAAAGGGTTAACAAAGGCAACCATTATTTTTAACCTATTGTAAAATTTAACGGAGTTGTGCAACTACTATAAAAAGTTTGGCCGAAAAACTATTAAAAGATACGTACGAGTACGGTGAGGACTATTGTATTGACGGATTGTAGATAAGGAAATGAAGAGTAGGGAAGTTTTGGGTTTTGAATTTTAAAAACTGAAACTTATTCTTGTTTTAGAAATTTAAAGAGATAATGGATCTCAAAATTGTCTTATCAAAACATAATAATAATAATAATAATAATAATAATACATTTATTAAAAAAGCAATTTACAATTCTTAACATGTTCAATACATTGAAAGTAATAATAACAAAAATGCTTTTCAACCGGACTCTATTGATTCATCCAGAAAGGGAGAATCAGTCCTCCTAGAGCCTCATACTTTAAGTTAAGTAAACTTGCAGTACCAGCCGCTGACAGAACGTATAATATCATAAATTCAGAATATTCAATTGTCAAATTAAATTTGATTTTTATTTTAATTGATGAGCTTAGCAACTTTTGACAGACACAGAAAGACCCCAACAATCATCGCATATTTAAGTCGCCAGAAGAATAATGCTAAATAGTTTTGTATTTAATTTTTAAACCGTACATCGGTGAAGACTTAATCATTAAAGGAATATTGTTATAAATATGTGCTATATTGTATGAAAAACTTTTTTTGAATAATGATTTAAAATGTCTGGGTACGGTTTAAAGTCCACGATGCCTAAGATTCAAATGATGTACATCTGTGCGTAATCCGTATAGATTTTGTGAAAGAACAATGCAAGGTGAACAGACAAAACGAATACACGAGTTTTGTACTTTTTGAATTCTTAGGGATGAGTGCTCATCTATACAAGGACCATACACAACATCACAGAAGTTAAACTTACTCAAAACCAGGGCGTCACATAAATTTTTACGTGTTCGTGTAGAGATTAGGTAACGATACGGATATAAAACTCTTAGCGCACCATACGACTTACTAATGATCTGCGTAACATGTTCTTTAAAACGTAGGTTAATGTCTAATTGAAAGCCAAGGTTTTTGGCAACATTAGTAAACTGGAGAATTTTTCCATCGATTCCAATTGTTAGGTTATGTTGCAGATGTTCACGAGATTGCTTGGAACAGAATAACAAAATAGACAATTTACTAGGATTAACAGTTAGAGAATGATTAGAAGCCTCGTTGATCAAATTGACTGAACAGTAGTGACCTCATCCTTGGAAAATTCATATAACAGCTGCGTATCGTCAGCGTATAGATAATATTTGCAATATTGTAGACAAAAAAATAAGTTGGTAGTGTAAATTGTAAATAACAAAGATCCTAGAATTGAATCCTGAGGTAATTAAACTGTTAAGGGGTTGGATATAATTTGAGTAAAATTTGTTTCTAATTTTTTCAATGTATTCTGTTAACTGAGACATATTCAAAAACCATAACTGGAAAACTATGGTATCAATATAGAAGAACAAAAATGAAACACACTAAGATACGCCGACGATGTAGTGCTTATTGCAGAAAATCGATTAGAGCTACAGAAAATGATAAAAGAACTAAACGAAAAATTAAAAGAAATAGGACTAACTAAGAATATGACAAAAAATAAAATAATGAAAAGATCTTCTCACTAAGATAACGATCCCATAACGCTAAATGGAAAACTATAGAAGAAGTAGAACAACACCTGAGACAAAACCTACGAGTAGACAGAAACATGCAAACGGCAGATGTAAACAGGCGCATAAAGCTCGCATGGAAGACTGAAACATATATTAGAGAGTAAAAAAAAGATTTAAGATACACATGAACATAAAACTCTTAAACCAATGTGTAATACCGTACGTACGTAAATGTTAGCAACTTTAGCCGATAGGTATGTAATTGTATTATTATGTAACTGCTTTACATACCTGTCAGGAAATTGCTAATATATATATATATATATATATATATATATATATATATTAGCATTATTATTATTATTGCTTTACATACCTGTCGGCAAAGTTGCTAACATTTACGTACGTGAACGCTTTCACGAGTCGACACTAGATGTCGAAAACTTATCGTTTAAATATTGTGATCCCTCCAGTACCGGCATATAGTCGACAGCGCGCGTTTGTACAATAGTGAACACACTCGAGTTCTCTCACTACCGATGAGTCCCAAAGGACGAAACAGCTGTCGGGTGATTCTCAGTGTTTGTTTGATAATTTACAACCTCTTTTGTACTTTAGTACAAGCGATTCGAAATTTTTATACTTGCCAACTGTTATGTTGGCTATAATTATTGAAGAATCGAGTATGTAACTGCTTTACATACCTGTCGGCAAAGTCGCTAACATTTACGTACGTGAACGCTTTCACGAGTCGACACTAGATGTCGAAAAGCTTATCGTTTATATATATACATATATATATATAGTTCTTCAAAACAAGATTCTCCGTATCATCGCAGACGTCCCCTGATTTTTCGCAACGATTGGCTTCATCACGAACTTGAAATTTCCTAGATGGCAGTCATCGCGGGCCACAATTCAATCTAACTTAACCTAAGATGACATGCTTTGGCCTCTTGTGCCTTGACATGACATCTACATCGTAATCCCAGAGCCACGTTATAAGTGGGTTGGAGTGGCCTGCGATGACTGCCATCTAGGGAATTTCAAGTTCGTGATGAAGCCAATCGTTGCGAAAAATCAGGGGGCGTCTGCGATGATACGGAGAATCTTGTTTTGAAAACTATAAACGATAAGCTTGACATCTAGTGTCGACTCGTGAAAGCGTTCACGTAGTAAATGTTAGCAACTTTGCCGACAGGTATGCTAATTGTATTATTATGTAACTGCTTTACATACCTGTCGGCAAGTTGCTAATATATATATATATATATATATATATATATATATATATATATATATTAGCATTATTATTATAACTGCTTTACATACCTGTCGGCAAAGTTGCTAACATTTACGTACGTGAACGCTTTCACGAGTCGACACTAGATGTCGAAAAACTTATCGTTTAAATATTGTGATCCCTCAGTACGGCATATAGTCAACAGCGCGCGTTTGTACAATAGTGAACTTACACTCGAGTTCTCTCACTCCCGATGAGTCCCAAAAGGACGAAACAGCTGTCGGGTGATTCTCAGTGTTTGTTTGCTATTTTACAACCTCTTGCGTAGTTTACTACAGGCGATTTGAAATTTGTATACTTGCCAACTGTTATGTTGGCTATAATTATTGAAGAATCGACTATGTAACTGCTTTACATACCTGTCGGCAAAGTTGCTAACATTTACGTACGTGAACGCTTAAACGAGTCGACACTAGATGTCGAAAAACTTATCGTTTATATATATATATATAATAATTTCGTCGTGTGAGTTTTGGCAGCGTAGAACCAGGTTCTAGTTTTATAGATGAGTAGCTTGTTGTCGACGCTGAGTCTGCTATTGCAGCATAACATCGGGTAGAGATTTGCCAATAAGGCGTTGGCGGTAGTCAGTTTCTGGACCATATGCGCTTTCCAAAGCAACTTATTGTTTAGGGTCAGGCCACGGTAATTAACCTCGTTTACCCAGGGGACGTCGTCGCCGTTGATTTGCAGTCGGCGTGAGGGTTCTATTCTTTTTCGGTTGAGGAGGATCGCGTATGTAATCTTTGGGATGTCGGTCGTGAAGATGTTATACAGCATCGGTGAGACCGTTGAACCTTGCGGGACGCCGGCGACCATGCTGCGTTGTGTGAACTTCGTGGATCCAGTTTTTACTGCAAAAAATCGTTTTCGTTAAAAATTGGCGATGATCTGCGACATTGAAGTGATCTGGCATTTGCTGTACTACACAGAGATCCTGTTGAACGGTGAAATGTTTTCTGCGAAAACCGAACTGTTCTGGCGGGATTAGTTGAAGATCGTCGACCTATTCCTGTAATCTGGCGAGAAATATTTTTTCGAATAATTTATCTAAAGTCGGGAGAAGACTGATGGGTCTGTAGTTCTGGGGCATCGTGTGGTCTTTACTGAGGTTTTGGTATCTTTTGGAAAATATATACATACGCTACACAGGTTGCATTCTAACCTAAAGTTCGCACCCGCGGATTACATTGTTAAATAAATTACCAAATGCCAAAGAAATTTCCATGACCTATCTAGCGCAGCCCAGTTTTTTATTTGAACACCCTTTAGTTTTTCTGTTTCTAAAATTTTGATTATGTCAGATATTAAATCTTATTTTATATTTAATATTTATTTCCAATGACTAAATCAGTTCGATTAATTATAATCAAGGTGTGCAAACATTCTACGTTGAAAAATGTTAGTGCGCATTATGTTAATTAAAATAAATAAACTAATTACAGAGAACCCTATGCTTTTCATCTTACATACAAAGTTACCCAAACAGCACTTTGTATTGAAAATTAACTGTTCATTAGCAACTCGTGCCAACATTTACCTTAAAACGAAATTCGAACTTTACTTATGGCATGTTCGATACGTCGACGTGGAGGAACTTTAAAGACTAAAGTATTGATTAAAATGTAACTTTGACGATAACAAAAAATGTTGTTAGTATAAAAGCAACAATAACTAAATTATTATATTTTAATGCGATTTTTGACTGAAACATAAATTTTATAGTCGTTTTTAGTACGTAAAAGGAAATTTTGTTACCAAATTATTGAAATTCAATAAAAATATTTAGTAAACGTTTTGGCGAACGCGTGTAATAATAATGTACTAAGAACTTAGTACATGTTCAGTAAAACGTGAGTAGCATTAAACTTTAGCCGACACGTAGAAGAATTCTCTTGTAATTTATATCGATTGTTTGTGTATAGTTAATTGAAAAATTGTTTACAAAAATTCATTGTAATTAAGGAGAATTACGTAGTTGTATGCAAATTCTTCTTTTGAAACTCAAAACATTCATCGTAATAAAATGAAGTGTCGTTAAGAAATGACATTCTGGTAACAAAGTTTTGCTGAATGTCGGGTAAGATTTTCTTAATATTGCATTAAACCTAATATTTACGAAGTATGAAAATGCCTAAAAGCCTGTGGAATTATCGAGATAAACGAATTTTCTGCCAGTCTGTAACCAGGACAACGTGTTTGTCCTGGCGTCTGAGATCGACCTTAGTACTACTGACGTCAAAAGGTCACAAACAAATAATTATACACACAAATTTACTTGACACAATTTTAATTAAAAAAATTCTGTTAGTTTCATAGGAGGGTTAAAAGCTTTAAAAGCTATTAAAAGTTTTCAAACATATTTTAATGTTTTTTTTAGTAAAGTGATGGTCTAGGGGATAAAAATTTTATTGAAATATTTTATTAGTTAAGAAAATTCTTCTAGATAACATTTTTATTTTAAACTACTTCAACAAGTAGAAGAAAAATAAAACGGAGATTTTCACTTTATACTCACATTCCCAACAAAAATGTAATTATGCTTTACTTGATAACATAAGAAAAGTTGTATTTACAACTTTTATTTACAAATTTACTCACAACGTAGTTATACTATTATTAGTTTAAATTTACTAATTTTTTTTCGTTTTTGTTGCAGGTGAGTCGATTTTATTACTACTTTGACGTTATTTTGTAAGTACACGCCGCTAATTTAAAATTTTTTTTAAAACTTTCATAAACTTATTCAAATTTTAGTTCACACACAAAAATAACATGGATAAATAATTTCTTACTCTCTTTGTTAGAGAATGTTTAGTAGGATCATACAGTTAATTAGAGAAAATATGTATAGTACATACTCCTTTTATATACCATTTTAATTTAATTTGAACATAGAAAGTTACAGAATGAACCGTTTATTTGCAATGGCATTCGGTGTAATGAATACAACAAAGTTGAAAGATTGTTTTAATTTTGTTTTGTTTTGATTTATTTAATGTAAAAGTTTCTCTAGCATAACACGTTATATTACTTCACATTTTTATATTGCCAAGTTATATATATCTTTAGAGAAGATTATTCGTAATTTTGCTCGAAACGAAATATAACTCGAGCATATGGTGTACTTTAGAAAATCATACAAGCATATAAAATAAGCGAACACAGTGAGATTATTTTCTGGAAAAAAACTGCATATTTTAAACTAAGTAATCGGATACGTATGTTCATATATACACAACTGTAACTTTTTGATTTTATGTCTGATTTTATTCTCAATAATTCATAATAATTTTGTATAGAACTAGTATAACTCGATTGTTTTAGCAAATTACAAGTGTATGAACTATTACATGTGTGATTTTAGTTTTAAATGATTACTTACATATACCGAATTACACATACCTATGTAAAGGAATTTGAAAATGCTTAAAAAAATATATTTTTCTTTCACATTTTCATATATCAGCCTCTCCATTGTGCTTTGTTACCTCGCCTTTTGTACATAAGAAAATGAAATTTTGCAAAATGCTCTGTACTGACTTTTTGAAAAATGAGAAATAAGTTGTTGTCTGTAAAAAGAAATTGACTTTACACCATTTAAAAAGTCTCCTCGTGTGACATAGTACCAAAAAAAACAGATTTTTGTCAGGCTATTTGAGTGTTCTTCAAGATGTCAAGTTATATTTTATTATATTTAAAATATTATTTAAAAAGGCAAAAGAAATTTCAAGAACTAAGGGTTATAAATACGTTTGGACTAGAAACTGCTAAATTATTGTCAGCAAGGACGACTCATCTCGAGTAATTACTGTTATCTCTAACTCTATTCTCGACAAACTGTAAACTTATTAAATGTCTAGCTTCAATAAATAATAACACTTTTCACAATGGCTTTAAATGTTTACTACCAAAATACGAGGAGCATAAGAGGGAAAGGCAACGTATTGTTCATTAACTTGTTAAACTGTAGTGCTGATATCATTTGCTTAATTGTTTGTCGTGTTTTTCTTGACTCTCCTGGTATGGCCAAGAAGAAGCTGTCTGGGTCACAATTAATAGCCGATCCTATTGATTTCACGTGTTGTCGGTCTATATACCACCGAGAGATGAAGAAGCTCTGTCTTCATTTACTAATAACTTAGACTTAATAATCGAAAATCATCCGGACGATTTGTTTCTAATTTGTGGTGACTTTAACCTCCCCGAGATCGACTGGTCTTTCAACGCTAACTTGGGTTTTTGTTCTATTGTCTCTGGTGCTACTTTACGAGTTATTGGGTTTTTTGAATGTTTATCACACTGTGATCTAAAGCAACAATTATTCCGGAAATACCTTGGACTTAATTTTATGCAACAAACTATTAATTCAAAATTTCAGTAAAAGCTCGTGGCCGTTAGTTCTAGAAGATAGAGCTCGCACAACAATTGAATTTGATTCAGAATGTTCTTTCAAAAAACAATTGCATACAAATAATTTACAATTTTCTTTAGAGTTTTTGTGTGTGTGTTTTTTAGGGTTTTTGGTACAAATATAAAATATGAAACGTGATCAGTACCTTACAGTACTCCATGGTCAACAAGAAAAACATGTTGTTCTTGAGAATCACCACTTTGGTTTCCGGATCTGGTCATCAAGACCCTCCCGGATAATTAGGAAAAAATGTACAACACAGTTTCACAAAACACAATTACATACTAATACATATGAATACTAGGGTGGGTAAGGTTTGGCATGTTTAGGTTTTAGTGGTTTTCCTAAACCTTGAAGCAGATCCTTTGTCAAGACAAACCAATCCACAATTCCACACGGTTTCGTCACCACAATGTACAGGTTTTTACTGATCTTCTAGGGTACCATACATAACACTTACATCACAATATAATATTTAAAATGTACCATACGATTGAATTAATTAATTAATTAATTAAAATAACAGATATCCTTTATGGTTTTCCGTTGGAACAATTCGTGCTATAGAACAGAAAACTAATTACCATAAACGTTCGAAAAGATTCAATAATCAATTGGACTATGTCACATTTAGCCTTTTGACAAGACGCTCTAAACACTTAATATCTATTAATTATTGTAATCACATTAAGTTCACGGAACAAAATGTCACTTCTAATCCAAAAAGTTTTGGAACTTTGTAAAAACAAACGTAATTCGGATTATGCTCTTTCGACCTTAATGAATTATAATAATGAAACTGCTAGAGATTGCCAATCAATTTGTAATATGTTTTGCTAGTTATTTTAGTTCTGTGTATGTCCAAGACAATATCACAATCAATTCTAGCGATGATGAACTGGGTGACAGCACAATATTCTCAATTGTAACCCTCCAGTTAAATGAGGTGGAGTTTGCCTTAAAATCTGTAAATGTTAATAAAGGTCCTAGACCTGATGGTATATCTCATTTAATTGCTAAACATTGCGCAAGCGCTTTAGCTGTTCCTTTATGCATTCTATACAATAGGTCTCTGAATGAAGGCCTTTTTCCAAATTGTTGGAAAACTGCATACATCATTCCTGTTCATAAGTCGGGCGACAAAACACAAGTGTCAAACTACAGACCCATTTCTATTTTGTCACTTTTCGGTAAAGTACTAGAAAAATATGTATACAGGGTGATTCACAACTATTGGGACATACAGCTAAGGACGGGTTAAAATATGACCATAAAACCCAATATTTTTTTGTTAATTATTTCACTGTAAATTATTTTATGTACTATTTTACAATTTGTTGTAGGGGGCGCTACGTGAATGATTCCTGATGATGAAATCGACTAGTAACTTTTTTTGAGAAAACTTTTTAGTGATTTTGATTAGAGAATATGACTTAAACATCAATTCTACATAATATTGGTACTCCTGTTTAAATACGATAATTTTATCTGTTTTCGAGAAAAACGAAGTTGAACAATTCGTAGTGTCAGAAGGAGATTTTAAATATTAATTCATTTATTAAGGGTATGTTAACAAAAAATGAAGAAAAAACATTTTTTATGTAACACCTTGTATTTTTTTTCACAGCAATATTTTATTAAGGCACACTGTGTTTTATGGTCATATTTTGGTCTAAATAACGCGCCCTTAGCCTATGTCCCAATAGTTATAAATCATCCTGTATAAACAACTTTTTTTAATGTAAAAAATATTATTACAGAACACCAACATGGTTTCTTTGCTGGTCGTTCGGTAGAAACATGTTTGGTAGAATACAGCCATTATGTGTTTGCTTCTATGGATCAAGGCATTCAGGTAGATTCCATCTACAAGGCCTAACTTACTCAGTTGGATTGAATCCTACATTAAAAATCGAAACCAGCAAGTATTTATTAACGGTTTTTCTTCGGCATTCTTACCTATAACTTCTGGCGTACCACAAAGAAGTCACCTGGGTCTTTTATTGTTTCTAATCTACATTAACGACGTTGTTAAATGTTTCTTAAATGCTAATTGTTTACTTTATGCTGATAACATAAAAACATTTTTTTGCAATTGGTAATATTAACGATTGCATGTTACTCCAGTATGATCTCATCAGGTTCTGCTCCTTTTGTAAAAACAATTTCTTATATTTAAACCTAAACAAATGCAATCTTATAACTTTTACGAAAAACAACAATCCTATTACTTTTGATTATAATTTAAATAACCATGCGATTACTCGTGTCTCCATAATTAAAGATTTAGGCGTCATCTTTGACTCAAAACTATTATTTAAGGAACACATTGAACCTTTGGTGAATAGAGCATATCGCATCTTAGGTTTTATCCAACGATCTACATACAATTTTCAAAACATTAATTAAATTAAAACCCTGTATTTTGCTTTTGTACATAGTATACTTTCTTATTGTTCTGTCATTTATAATCCGCAATACTTAATTTACATTAATCTTTACTAAATTTGAGAAAGCGTAGATCATGTAGTGACATAATCTTTGCTTGGTGACTCTAAATGGACTATTAGATTCATCATACTGTTTGCAGCACTTTAAACTAATTGCTGGTTGTCGCCCTGTACGTCATCGTTATTTACTTAATCTTCCTACGACTCGTACCAATTAATACCGAAATTCGCCTTTATTGCAAATGTTGCAAACAATTAATACAATGCCCAATTCTGTTGACATTTTTTGTACGTCGAAAAGCGCACTTAAAAAAATTGCCAACAAATGACCTCTTGAAATGAGTTGGATGTCTTAGTATGATGGTCACTCTTTTTTGTGTAATTCTTTTTAAGGAGGTTTTTTCTCCTCTCTTTGTATGCCTACTTTATTTGAAATTATATATTTTTTAATTTTGTTTTACCATAAACCAATACTTAATAGTTTGTTAGTTAATAGTTTTCGCCTTAATCATAGCACCACCTCTGCGATTTCAAAAATAACTACAGGCATTACTAGAAGCATAGATCAATCTGAAGTAACATACCTAGTGCTGTTTGACTACAGTAAAGCTTTCGATGTAATCGACCGAGATTGCTTTTTAGCCAAATTACATTTTTTATGGTATCAATGAGGACATGCTTTGCTGGTTTACAAATTATTTAAGCAGCAGGTGACAAATGGTAAAAATAGATAATATCATTTCTGAAGAACTACCAGTAGTTTATGGCGTACCACAGGGAAGCATATTGGGTCCTACGCTTTTACAAATTTTACTGTTGATTTACCCGGAGATCCTTGTAAATCAATGAAATATTCATCTATACGCAGATAATACACAACTGTATAAATCTTGTCCACCTGGAGATGTCAATGATCTGATTGAAATTTGAAACATCTACTGGATTGGTCAAATAGAAATGGTCTTTGTTTAAATGCGAGTAAAACATCGATTTTGTGTATTGGTTCTAGACTTGCTGTTAAGAAAGCCTCTCTGTTATTAAATAAACAGATAGTATTAAGTGATACAGTGTTAAAAATTAGTGAGAGTACTCGTGATCTCGGTATAATAACCGATAAAAATTTAAACTTTGAAGAACATGTTTTAAAAAAACGTAGAGAATGTTATTCCAAGCTGAAATTGTTGTGGAAACTTAAAAATGTTCTCCCGCAACATACTAAATGGACTTTAGTTAATACTTTAATATTAAGCCATATAGATTATGCAAGTGCCGTATATTATAATTATCTTTCAAGAAATATTCAAAACAAGTTACAGGTTCTGGAAAACGCTTGTCTGCACGTTTTTATATAAAATGTTACAATTAAAGCAACCTTCATATTTGTATAATCTTTTGATCAAACACTCAGAGATATCATCACATGATGCTAAACTGCGAGAATGTAATTCTTATGTCACCCCCATACATCGAACTGCTAAATTTGAATGTTGCTTTGAATACACGGCACCAAAAACTATAAATGCATTAAAAATGTTTTTGTACCATCTACTTTTATTAAATTTTTAAATTAAGCTGTCTTTTCAAGCTATTTATAATTTCCTAAGGAAAAGTGAAAAACGGCTTTGCCGACCTTTGTCCTTTGGGCATGGATATTGTTTTCTTCTTTTAGTTTTGTTTTCTTTTGTTAAGATTTCTTTATTTCTTTGTAGATCATGCTTAATAAACATCTATTATTATTATTATTATTATTATTATTACTTACTCTGATATACAAATAATGTATGTATCTTATAAGAAATTATTTTAAGTCAACTCTAACACATGTAGTGGGTATTTACCTGTATGTGTGTTAATTACTAAATAAATAAATAAAATATTCTGTATGTGTCTGTACTGAACGTTTATTATATATAACTGAACACACGTCGAAAAAGAATAATTGTGTTCACATAAGACATTGACATTTACATTGATATTTTGTTACATACCTACAATACATAGTTAAATTGTTCATATAAATACTCATATTTACGAGTATCTGACACCCCTTCTCAATTTAAATCTTCTTACAAAAGAAACCATTTCAAATAGAATAAATATAAACAATCTTACAAATCTACTTCTTTTATACATCAAAGGTTATTTATTAAGTGTAACTTATGAACGAAAAACTTGAATTTAAAGATTTAGTAAAGATATCAGCTACATTATTGTTTGATGCAACATATGTCAATTTGATGAGATTTTTATGCACAAGGTCTTTAATAAGATGATATTTTATATGAATATGTCTTGTGCGTTTACTATTTTCAGAACTTTCCCATACATTGATTGCACGTTCGACAAATATAAGTGGGACTGAGTAGTCGCACTTTAGATCTTCAATGATACTACACAACATTCACAGCCGCTGAGGCACTTGCAATGTATTCTGATTCTGCGTTGATTGAGATACGCAGTCTTTCTTTCTTGTGTACTAAGAAATCAGGATTACCGCAGTGGTAAACTACACAACCACTGGTACTTTTCCTAGTGCTGATGTCACCTGCCCAATCTGCGTCTGAGTATGCTACAATTCCAGTGTCTTGGTTCTTGAAAAACTTGAGTTGTAGATTGGTAGTACCTTTAAGGTATCTAAGCACCCTCTTCGCAGATATCCACAATTGTTGATTAGGTTTGTCAAGATATCTACTGAGTACAGATGTAGCATATGTTTTATTGGGTCTGCTCACAGTGCTAATATAGATAAGAGAGCCAATCAATTCTCTATAGGGTAAACCTTTGTCAATTGGTAGAGAAATATCAGCCTGAAAGTTGTGTTCCATAGGAGTTTCGGTGGGCTTGCAGTCATCCATTCCGAACTTGGAAATCACGTTGTTTATAAAGTCCTTTTGAGAAATACTGATAAATTCACTAGTGACTTTGATTTCAGTACCTAGTTCCAAGGATTTAAATTTCTTTTTTCAAGAAACTAACAATGTTCTTCCTCATTGCTAGTAACAATTATGTAATCAACCCAAATCAATAGGTAAGTATCATTTCCAGTGCATAGACAAAAATCATTTTTAGATCTTGTAGACCATAACTTTCAACTGCTTTATTAAACATCTCGTTCCACCTCCTTGGTGCTGAACGTGTATTATATAGGCTCTTATTAAGTTTTAATGCATTTGTTAGACACTTAACCCCTTTGGGTATCTTAATATATACATATGTCATCGTCCAGTTTTCCATTTAAAAAAGCTGAAGGAACATCAAGTTAAAGAATATTCTATCTTTTTTGAATAGCCACTAATAATAGAATGCGAATTGTAGAAATCTGGACAACTGGTGCATAAATGTTAGAAGGTACAATTTCATGAAAGCCTTTAGCTACCAACCGAGCTTTCTTGAGCCAGTCTGATTTAATGGTGAACACCCACAGTGTGTCGATTGCTTTAACACCCTTTGGTAGAACAGCTGGTTTTCATGTATTGTGCTCATTTAGTACCTTAATTTCTCTTTTTATCGCCTCTTTCCATTCGTCGCCAGAGTTGATAGCATCTTCATAATTTTTGGTGCTCCATTGAACAAACAGTAGGCTAAGTAAACATCTTCAAAGGTGATGTATTCAGGTTCATTTTCATTGTACACAACATAATCATCGAGTCTTTTTGGAGCACACTTAACTCTGTTGCTTCTTCGAAGTGTAGCTGTTTCTTCAGTTTGACTGTTGTCTTCATTTGTATGCTGGTCTTCCACTTCAGGAATATATATGTCATGGTCAATGTGTAGAGGTAGTTGAGGGATACTGGCTGTACATTATTGACTCTGATATGTATAACCTCTTTCATTAAAAATGATGTGTCCTAGGTACCCAGAGCCTGTAGCCAATACTGGCATACCCGACCATTATACATTTAACAGCTCTTTTTTCTAGTTTGTCTGCTAGTACAGGTAATATATATGCCTAAGCCTTAGAACCTTTGAGTTTTTTGTAGTCAACCTTACTTAAGAAAATTTATGCAGGTACATAATTTCCTTTCAAAATAACTGTTGGTGAGCGATTTAATTGATATACTGCACAACACAATGCTTTACTCTAAAAGTACTTAGGTAGATTAATTCTTTCACTGACTCCATTCTGCTGTTGAGTATGTGGCAGTGTATATTCATTGACAATACCTTTCTGTTTACAGAAATTCTTGAAAGCACCTTAACTGAATAATAACCTCTTGCCTTCAGTTGACAAACGTAACTCACAATATTACCTTCGGCTTCACTCTTGTTTTTCAAGAGGAATACTTGGAAAAAATGAGAATAGTCATTTATAATTGTCTGATAGTATCTCTCATCATTTATTGAGTGAACCTTGAACGGGCCAGCTACATCACTATGAGTAAATTCACCAATGATTTTTGATCTTGGCATCAGAACGTCCCTAAAACAACCTTTTTTTAGCTTTACCTTGATTACAAAAACTGCACACTCCATCATCACTTGAAAGACTTTTGATTTTAAACTTTGTAAATTCAAGTGACTAAGCCTTTGATACCACAGGATATCTTTATCAGGAGAGACAAAACAAGATTCATTTGACAAAGGAAGTACTAGGATAAAATGTGCGACATACAAATTTTCCATTGCAAAGCACTCGATCACTAAATCACCATTTGAAATCGTTGCACTTAGAACATCACTCCTGAAGTTTATGTCATAACTTTTTGTGGTCATTATTTTTTACAGATAAAAGGTTATACCAAATGAATTGTAGCACCACTATCCAAAACAAATTTTACTTGCTTGCCGTTGCTCTACAGTTCGGATGTTAGGGCTTCATTTTCAATAGAATCGCCCGTTGCTATAAAATCAAATTTCTTTTCTTCTTCCTGTCTATCACCACTTTGGGCCACGTTTGATTTTTCAGACTGTGTAGATGTTGTTTTTCCCCTACTACGTTTTCGACCACGGAAAACACGTGAACCTCGACTACGATAACTGCATGCACTTCCACCACAATTTGCAGTATCATATTTTGCACTATCGTCACTTAACAAAGGACACACATTTTTGTAGTGATCACATGCATAGGAAATTACATTTTTGTGATTTTCACTATTATTGGCAGCAGTATAACACGAATGTTGGCTGTCTCTGTTATTAAGACTACTGGAACTTTCCTTGTCTTTAAGTTCTTGATCTAACAACCTCGTTTTCACATCAGAATATGTATACACTGTTTTGTTTTTGTTCACAATAGTTTCGATTGATGTAATGACATTTTCGTATTGATCAGGCATGGTAAGAAGTAATTAGCAAGTTTTGTCATTAGCATCTGTAGCTGCCTTGCTTACGCCATCCAATTCTTTGATGAGTCGCTCAAATGTCGTAAAATGGTCTTGCATTTCACCCTATTCAAATTTCAACTTAAGAATTTTTCGCATTATGAACATCTTTGATAATGCACTTTTCTATAAAAATATTTTTAAGATTAGTGAACATTTCTCTTGCAGACTTAGCCTTTTCTATATATTCGATATACTTATCCGATACCGACTGTGCCAAATGTACCGAGCTTTGCTGTCCATACTTTTGAAGGTGGTTAAATCAGCATCTTTTAATTTTTTATATTCGTCATCAAGAATGTCTAGGACAAGAAGTACTCGCTCTTTTTCTAAGAGTAAACATATGCCTTCAGTATCGGTAAAAGTACAGTAGATGTAGCCATATTTCACTGTAGCACAAAACGAGAAACACAGAAGGCCTCTCTCTACACGAAGATTCTCTTTCAATTGCTGCACTATTACAAAATATTAGATTTACTATCTTTTGACTAATAACGGCCCATAACCTGTCACTTTTCTTTGGAGCTATCAAAAATAAAGAAACAGCTGTTCAAAATCTTAAAATTTACGTTGATGATAGTAAGATAAGAGTTAAGTGAGTCTATGGCAACCTTGGTCTAAAGATAAAAAGCAAACTCAGATTTACGGATCATATTAATAGTGATCAAAAAAATCTTATGATTCTTTAAAATTGATATTGCGATAAATTGTTATTGTGCTTTTAATAAAAAAAAATTAATTCAGCAATGAGACTTCTGATTGTTTAAACAAATCATACAAATTAGCTTCAAAATTTTATCTCGCTGTTATATCTTAGGTTTGGATTTGTTTTTAATTGAAATTGTTGGATTAGTATAACAACAAATATGAAGTAAGGCGTAATATTTCTAATCATCTGTTTATTGAGAATTTAAACTTAATTGGAAATGCGTTTACAAATTAAGTGGATCGTGTCTTGCTAACACGTTTTGCAGGTGAGCATTCTTTCCTATATTTGTTTCATAACAACAATTGTTTACTTTGGGGTTTTTCTAATTACAATTTTTCATGTTTTTTTACTTAGGTGTAACTGTAGTTCTCTATTTTCTACATCCATGAATTATCTGCTGTCATCTGAAATTGTTTATGCCACATCATGTCGTAATTGGGATGGTGAATACATCAATACTTGCTGTGCTCGAGTATCTCTATTCAAAGAATCTAGGTATAAGTTTGTAAAGCCCGTTGGACTACTGCAACCTCGCCGCTATCGGGAATGTGTCCCGGAATGTTAAACTTCTGTCGCAGACTTCTAGAGATTAACTTTCTTGATGCTTGAAGAAACTTTTAAATGGAATTCACCGCAGATCTCAACACTTTGATAGTTTATTCTTTTTTTTTAGCTACTTCGATTTTAGCTTCTATGTCCAAACTACCCAAGTATTCCTACTAGTACCTTTGATGAACTATAAAGTTGAAACTATTGATCTCGAACGATCCAAAGGACGGATTACTGAATGATACACGTAGGTTATACGTATATGTATGTTAAATAACTTACCACAAGGTAATTATATCTTTAATTGTAAAGAACTGTATGTCGCTAGACAAATTTACTATTTTTCGATGCTGTCTTATCCATTCTGGTTATCAAAGTAACCTTAACTACTTTGACGAATTATCTTATAAGTTAAGGTGGCGCTTACAAAATATATACTCGTTGTTAAATATGAACTTACACGTTCTATGTTTTTACTAAGCTAGTAAGTTAAGATCGCCATTCCAGAAAAGATAAGAATCCGTCTGAGATGAAAAAAAGACCACTTTCTTAAATGTTATACAAGTAAGAGGAACCAGAACCGTCATACCTTAATTAAAACGCAAATTATCCTCTAGGTGCCCCACATCCTAACTTTGAAATGTCTAATAGCACCACTCTACTTGTAACAACTCTAATTAAAGGTATCAATCAGTGGTATTTATTTCTACAAAAATATTTTTCCATTTCATACAAACTTTTAGAAAAAAGAGTTCAACAAAATAAATTGTTGACACTCTTTTGATACGTAAATTCACAGCATGAACACTTCTTCAAGTATTATTAAATTAAACCAATTTTTATATATCATATTTATCCACTATGCGTACAAGGATTATCTAGGGATATATGTAATTATTTATTTTTTAATGAAAACAGAAACTTGGCGTTCTATCATTTAACACTTGATTATCATGAAAACGTTAGACTATAAAGCCCACACAATTGGCCAGTTTCTTCAACAACTGATAAATAACAAACCGAGAGTAAGAGATAAGGTGATTTTGTTTTTCAGGGAATCTGCTTACTTTGATCGATACCCAGAAAAAAATTACGTTAGTTTATATTTCTTTTTACTTGGTTAATTATTTATTCAGCAAAAAAAACTGATGTTTCTATAACGCGGGCGGTTAACCACGCGGCAACAACATTGTGGCAGCACCCACGTCGCAACTTTTTGAATTCACTCAATGTAATTTTATTATTGAAACATTTTTATCTAACTGACAATATAATTGCCTGCACGTTTTTTATGACCATCTAAAAATACTAAACCGTCTTCAAATAACAATTGCCTTGGTCTTCCGTTCCCTATCTACCACCCCACATTTTGTTTTACTATTGACCTTTCAAGTGCAAGTGGGCTTATGGAAAAAGTTTAACTTTATCAATGTTCATTACCTGCCGAGTTCACGGTATTGTTAGACCCAACATTTTCTAATTCATAGAAAAACACTCTTCTAAATAGCTCTTCACCCATTGCATAATTGCTTACTGATAACAACTTAATCTCAACTTAATTATTATTTCTAATTGAATGAAGGCATTTATTTAAATAAAATATAAATCAAAATTCTTTTTAAATAAAAATATTACTCAGTTTCAGAAAATTGTTCCAAACTAAATTACTTTTTTCAAAGTTGATTCAAATAAACAATAACTACGGATTTTATGTTAATAAAACTATCACTACTCCAAATCTCTCACTGTTCAACACTAATTTTTTTTCCTGAAATCTAATTGGTGTTTTCGAGTATATTTAAAGTTCATATTACAAAAGTAATGTTAGATTTTTGCTGTCAGCTATAGATATATTTTAATCTATTAATTGCACATTTTACAAAAAATACAGTATGACAATAAATAAAAGATACTGAAAGTAGGAGAATTAATTTATTTCAAATGTTTGTTTGAGAACATCACAAATCGTTCTTTTATAAAATCTTCTTAAGAGGTTGATTCCTTTGTAGACTCCAGCAGTAATCCGCCATCATATGGACGTCAAATCTTCGTTGATAACGCTTCTCTATTGAACGTGTATCTTGGTGAAATCTTTGGTTTTGTTCTTCGCTAAAATCACAAAGATTATCCGGAAACCTATCCAAACAGGAATGTAAAAAGTAGAGTTTAATACTCATTTTTTTCTAGAAAAGTGTAGCCATCAAAAATACCTGTGCTTAATTTTGCTTCTGTGACTCTTTGAAATTTACTTGACAGATAAGCAAACATTCTTCGTTCGTGTCGAGAGCCTTCACAAACTGTTTCATAATCCCAAGTTTAATATGTAATGGTGGCAATATAAACCGGTCCTAGTTCACCTAGAGTACGTTGATTACATTGTACGTACTAGCTACCATGTTTTCTCCTAATGGCAACACTTTTTGAGACCAATGATGTTTTTTGTCCCGGTTACCCACAAACACAAAAAGCACAGAAATTTGGTGAAGCCACTTTGTTATCCTAACAAAAAATTAACCATTTTTAAGTTTACACGCAAACGTCTCAAAATTGTTGCTACATTTCATAGGTTTTACTTTTTACGTCAAGGTGTAAAAGTTTTACTTTTGCGCATAGACTACTTAATTAATTTTATAAAAAACAACAAAATAAAAGTTTGACTGAGTAAATTAAATCTGTTTGGGATATCGAAATTAAACACAAAATGAAGTAAGAAGCATACATTTTGTAGTATCTATAACTAAATAATATTTATCAATTTCTAATTTATCTGAATACGTTTGCGGATAAAACAGTGTATGTTCTTCAGAGTAAAAGCATTGGATGTAAAAGTGAGTTTATGTGGCTCAGTTGAACGTGGTGAAGCAAATAAACATTATATTTTTACTCATTTTACTCATAATAACATCACTTTCTATTTATTTAACTCCAGTGGGTTTTTATTTTTAAAAAGTAATAATAACAGCCCACTAAAGTTTCTAGACTTGAAGGGAAACTTAATATATAATTTTGTTAGAGTGGTTCCGAAGAACTTTGGTCTGTTGATCAAAACAACGAAATCTTGGATAGTGATGAATCTTCAGACCAGGTGATTACACAATGTCAAGCTATGACAATGATGAAAACCTGTGGAGAAACGTCAGGTATTATTGATACTGTCGTTTCAGATATTGGCGAATCTTCACATTAGATACGATTTTTGTTACCAATACAATGAAAGGGTAGTTAAAAATATAGTCATACAAATTTGCGGGAAAATGTTACTCGAATTATTTCAGGTCAAAACATTATGCGATTGCGCACAGCAGTAGTCTCTGCTATTGCGTTTAGATCGGTAAACAAAAGTATAGATTCTTCAAAACTACTGAAACAAGACATAGACAATAGTTTGTTTCATGTATTTGGGTCTCATGTAAAGTGTGGCAAATATTTTTGTAAGAGAAGCAACGAAGACGAAAACCATGTCCCTAATTTAAAGGGTCATCCACAATTATTTTCCCTTAAATGGAATTGTTTCTTATATTTCTAACCACAGTCGTAGTCTAATAGAAGATGTAGATAGCAACGTTCTAGAGCAATTCAATTCTATTATAGCCAAATTTGTGGGAGGAAAGAAAATCAATTTTTCTCAAAGACGTTCGTACACTGGAAGATATAATGTGGCAGTGGTTTCCTTTCATTCAAAGAGACCTCATTATGAATTGCACAAAACTATGCATGGAGTGAGTCCAGGGAAGATCATTAAAAAAATGGAACAAAGAAGAGCGGAAAGAAGAGCAAATTAAAGCATCAGAGTACATATAATCCCACACTTTTGGAACTGGAAAAAATTTAGAAAGGACAGACGCAGAAAGAGACCAATTAGAAGAACTTACAGTTTTGCAAGCTGAAAATTATTGACAGCATCTTCTTTTCATTCAGTTTGTACTAGAAAGAGCACTACCTTGTGCGGTCCATTAGTAAAGAAATTACTATATGCTTCAACTTCATTAAACGTAGCACCCATCTATCATAGAAAAAAATTTGAAAAGGAAGCGATATCTCAATTGGAAAAACAAGAAAACGTTTCAATTAAAGAATGCGGTCTTTTCGTTGATAAAGATTTTTGTTTCTTAGGTAAAAAATAGTTTTGAACGCTTCAATACGACATATGTGAGATATAATAAGCAAATTTTTCTAACAATTTTACG
Source organism: Abscondita cerata (assembly GCA_030710515.1). Lineage (NCBI taxonomy): Eukaryota > Metazoa > Arthropoda > Insecta > Coleoptera > Lampyridae > Abscondita > Abscondita cerata. The sequence goes on from JALBCR010000722.1 coordinate 90,034, forward strand.
AGCGACACCCGATGGACTAATAGATGAAGATCTAATTGTAGAGGTAAAGTGTCCGTTTTCAGGGTACAATATGAATCCTGACCAAGCAATAATTGAGAAAAAAAATCACTTTTTGGAAAATCAAAAATGGGGAAGCTCATATAAATACCAATGATAAATGGTATTACCAAATACAGGGCCAATTACATGTAACTGGATGAAAAGCATGTTTATTTGGAGTACGGATTTAACATGAAAACAGAATATGTTTTGAAAAGAAACGACTTTTGGAACTCTAAAATGTGAGATAAATTACGCAATTTTTATTTCGACTGTCTTTTGCTAGAGTTAGTTGACCCAAGATACACTCGAAATTTGCCCATTAGAGAACCGATTCGTATCATAAAAGCACAGAAGCGAAAACGGGAAACTGATGAATTATCACAAAAAAAGAAATGTGTCAGGAAAAATTATTTTAAAAGTAATTCGTGATATATAAATTTCTGTATCCAGATGATTTAGTGATTGCCAACGATCAAGCACGTATAGGTCATTAAATAAATAACACCTACTTGACAAGCTTCATAATAATCGGAGCGGTAGTTTATCCGTAATCTTGTATGCATACGAACGGACGGACGGCCGGCTGGCCAAGACAGATAATTTTTTTGGCTTCATTGTAGGTAACACACTAACTCTAATTTCTCGGAAAAAGTAAAAAAAGGAGTGTTAAAATTTTCAATTTGGAAACGATCGCTTAACTCCCTATCTACAAGATGTGGAGTAATTATTGTTTGAAAACCCTATGAAATATTATAGAGTCTATTAATAATTACAAAATTGAATTTTGTTAAGTTGTTGTTTTATATTAAAAAAATTGATGATTACTTTGATGTCATTTTTAGAAATGTCGAGAACTAATATTAACATATTTCACAGGTACTGTGTATATAGGTAATTATTTTGTCTATCAATTAAAACAGAAAGAAAATAATTATAAATACGTATTGTGTGTAATGTAACATAATTTGATTATCATTCTTCGCAAATCGCATTTCGAGTTTCGAGTCGGATGCATTCATAGACAAAACAAACCTTGGATACATTCTGCGATTTCATGTTCTTCGACGGCACAAAACCGAAGGACGACTATCGGACGAATTCCTCTTAAGCATAGTGAAACTAGGATATTGATATGATAAGAAAATTCATCATCAGAATTGTATTTTTTAAAACGAAAACAATGTACTTTTTGAACGTCCAAACTATGGAGGATAACACTGGTTTGTTGCTTACGTTATTTGTTTAAAAATGGTCTAAATTGCGTGTGTTTTCCTTGGATGCTCTTTTAGCGACAATTAGAAGCTCATTATACAGAAGAAAGCTCGAGTTTTGTTTTCGAAATTTACCGTTTAGACCATTTTTTACTCTACGACCTTTCGTATTCTTTGTATGAAAAAATACTTAGTTCTCTGTAAACTTCTAAACATCACGTTAGAATAAAAAATAAATAGAGATCGCAATTATGGGGAAGATATTTTAATGAAAACAACGTCATCGGGAGTGTTCTTTGATTTGACAAGTGCTTTCGACATGGTAAATCACGAAATATTGCTCAATAAATAAGAGTCTTATGGTATTCGGGAGAATGCATTGGATCTGATCAGGTCATTCCTATCGGACCGAAAGCAAATAGTGCAAATAACTTACTTTTTTTGACTTCCTCGAACCGCGGCGCTCTCCGTTGAATTTATCAAGCTGCTGGGTTTAGCTTCAATTTAATTAAGCATATTTTACTTAAGTAATTGGAAAAACAAGTATTAAAATTTTAAAAAAAATTAAAAATAAAAAACCAAATAAAAAAAAAAAAAAAAAATAATTTTTAATAAAAAAAAATTTTTTTATAAAAAAAAAAAAACCAACAAAAATATTTTTTTTTTTTATTTTTAAATTAAAAAAATTTTAAAACCGTTAAAAAAAAACAAAAAATTTTTTTTTTTTTTTTTTTTTTAGTAATATTTTTATTTAAAAAAATAAAAAAAAAAATAAAAAATAAAAAAAAAAAAAAAAAAAAAAACAAAAAAAAAAAAAAAAAGAAAAAAAATTGAAAAAAAAAAAAAAAAAAAAAAAAAAAAAAAAAAAAAAAACAAAAAAAATTTAGTAATTTAAAATAAAAAAAAAAAAAAAAAATAAAAGAAAGAAAAAAAAAAAAAAAAAAAATTTTTTTTTTTTTTTTTTTTTTTTTATTATTAGGAATGGGGTGAGTGTCATAGAAAGAACCTCCTGCACTGCGACCAGATTAGATCTTTTGTGCCCCCTCTAGTTGGACTTAGGAAAGATCTATGTCTTTGACAAATTCGATCAGATCCTTAGTCGGGAGTTTTAGTAGATCTTCTTTCAAAATGAAGATGAGTTCTAAGTGTTTGTATCTCTTTAGGCACAGGGCCGGGCACCTCATAATGATGTGGTCCATGCGCTCCACCTCTTCACCACAGTACCTGCATGTATCATCATCCACCAGTCCCATCTTTTCAAGTGATACCTGCAATGGATGTGTCCTGTTAGTATACCACAGAGTAGTTTTAAGTCTCTTCTGGGCAAGTTTAACACTTCCTTCCCTTCTTTTGATTAGGGCTAAGAAATTTCTTAGAATGTTTGAGACCTGGCAAATTACTCCAGGTTCTGTTGACTTGTTTGTTGGCCCAGTTGGTAATAACCCCTGATAATCCCTCTGGCTAAAGCCGTACATAGGAGAAGGCCCTATAAAAGGTTTTGCTGCCTCTAGCTTTGCTTGCTGATCTGCTTTCTCATTGCCTCCTATTTCCTCATGCCCTGGCACCCAGACAAGTTCAACTTTGTTCTTGTCCGCCAGTTGATTTAGGGCCTGATGGCACTCGTGTAGCATGTGTGATCTCAATCTATTACTTTGTAGTGCTTTTAATGCCGCTTGACTGTCCGACATGATGCTTATGTGCTGTTTGCATCGGTTTTTGGTGAGGAGATGTTCTGCCACCATGTGGATGGCGTGTACTTCTGCTTGAAAAATGGTAGCGTCAGCACTGAGGGACTCGTGTCTTTTAAACTTTGGTCCTACCACTCCTGCCCCACACCATTTCCCATTTTAGATCCGTCTGTAAACCATTTTTGGGAAGATCCGGCACGCAGTCCGTGTCTCCAGTCCAGTCTTTCCTAGTGGGGAATCGGACATTGTATTTATGATCAAAGATCATTTTAGGGTTTGTCTGGTCGCTTACTGCAACCATGTCTAGTAAAGGAGTGGTTCTAAGGATTTCTAGATGACCTTTGAGGTTGCCTTCTTTAAAATGGTATACCTCATGTAATTTGAGGATCTGCTTCATAGCTTCCTCCTTAATTGCCACCGGTAGAGGATCCAGACTGAGAAGGGTCTCCATCGCGGCTGTAGGTGTGGATTTCATGGCACCTATGATGAGCAGACATGCAAGCCTTTGCACCTTTGCCAGCTTTGCTTGCGCGGTACTTTGGTCTACTTTCCTCCACCAAACTGCGGATGAATAGAGGACTCCAGGTCTGACTACCTGCTTGTAGATCCAGTTAGTTGCCCTGGGGTTCAAACCCCACGTTTTGCCAACCATTTGGCGGCATGACCATAAAGTTTTTATGGCCTTGTTGGTAATTTTTGTCAGGTGACTCTCCCACGTTAATTTTTGGTCCAGTGTCACCCCCAGGTATTTTACCTCCTTAGAGAGGGGAATGGTGATTCCATTTAATTGAATACTTGGAATATTTAAATTCCTTCGTTTAGTAAAAGCTACAATTGTGGTTTTATTCGGGTTTATGTTCATGCCTTTTTTTAGACACCAATTGCGTGTTAGGTTAATGGCATTTTGCATTCTCTCCCCAATATTAGAGTCATGCTTGCCTCCCACTGTTATAGTTATGTCATCAGCATAACCAAGAACGTTATACCCTTCTCTACTCAGGTCGTTCAGTAGTTCATCCACTACTAGCGACCACAGTAGTGGGGATAATACTCCTCCTTGTGGGCAGCCTCTTGTAGTGGTTACCACATGGTTGGCGCTACCAATGCTGGTGGCTACCTCTCTACCCATCAGCATGTTGTTTATCCATTCAATGATAAAGTCGTAAATCCCTCTTTTTCTGAGAGACTGGGTCATAGAGTCATAGGCGGCGTTGTCAAACTCATGTGTTCCCTCTATGGTTTTTACAATCTCATCTAAAGCTGATATCGTTGATTTGCCTTTCTGATAGGCAAATTGGTGTTTATGAAGAAGTTTAGGTGTTAGTACCTCCGTCCTGATATATTGTTCTACTAATTTCTCCATTGTTTTAAGCATAAACGACGATAGGCTTATTGGACAGTATGACTTTGGATCATCTAGAGGTTTTACACTCCCTTTGTATAAAAATATGACTTTTACTTTTCTCCATAATTGAGGAACATGGCCATATAGCAAACTTGATCTAAATATTTTGATCAATGTTGCTAGTAAGATGTCGTGCCCTTGTTGAATGAGTGCCGGAAAAACTCCATCAGGGCCAGGAGCCTTAAAAAGCATAAAGGTCCCTATGGCCCACTTAATCCTTTCAGGCGATGCAATTTTGTTTACAAGGGGACAGTCCAACTTGAGACCTGTTCTGCTCCTTATGGATCCATTGTACACCCTCGTTCCTCCAGCTGCTATTCACCCTGGAAAATGTTTTGTGATCAGAGCTTTTACTGTTGTCTGGAAGGTTAATGTTAGTTTGCCATTTTCAAGTTTAAGTGCACTTATATTTTCTTGGATACCTTTTGATAGAGCCTTCTACACTTTGCTGATATCAGGTGCTTCGTCAAGGTTCTCACAATAGGTCCTCCAAGAGTAATTGATTTTTTCTTCGTTGAGGAGGGGCACCAAAAAAACCACTATGACGTTTTTTGCTGCACGAAACGTTGCCTGGAAAAACGTCATAGTGGTTTTTTGGTGCCCTCCTCAACGAAAAAAAAATCAATTATTGATAAATTGTAGGATGAAATATCTACCTTTTATCATCCTCCAAGAGATTCTCTTCGATTTACGGAGTTTCACATTAAATTCAGTAAGTGCTTTACTGTATTCTTCCCAGTTGTTAGTGTTTTTTGATTTGTTAAACTTCCTTCTCGCTTTGCTTAGCAATTTGCTTAGCTCATTATTCCACCAGGGTACTTTACTTTTAGTTTTTTGGTTTTGAGGGGACAGTTTATCTCACAGGCTTCCGTTATCGCCTTCGTTGTGAGGTCAACTGTTCTTTCCAAGTCGTTTATTGATTTTATTTTTGTTGGTACTTCCTTCATGCCGTCATCTAAGTTACTTCTCAATTTGAACATGATTAAACAGTGATCGGAAAGAGATACTTCACCAGACACTTCTCAATCACTTATTAGGTTTGAAACCCCCCTAAACACTAAGGTTAAATCAAGAACCTCCTGCCTCATAGAGTTTATAAAAGTTGAGCGAATGCCTTTGTTAGCCACCACTATGTTAGTAAGTAAGTACCCATAATGTGACTTACCTCTAACATTTGTGTCGGTGCTTCCCCAAGCAGTGTTGTGTGCATTGGCGTCCACTCCAAGAATTAGATGTTTCTTGTTGGCTTCACAGTTGCTGATGAGTCGTTTCACCGTATTTGGTGGGGCTTCCTGTTCTTCTCCCGGAAATTATGCTGAGGTAAGAATTACCTCCTTCTTTTCTAGGGACGCTTAGCTCTGCCACTATTGTGGCAGTGTTCGCATTTGTGAATTCTAAAAGAGATCAGAATAGCCGCTCCCGGTGCCAGGGCAGATCTGTCATAAATCAACTTACAGTTCTTAGTACCTAGTCTATATACTCGCCCTTCATTGATCCAGGGCTCTTGGACTAGACCCACCATTTTTGTGGCTTTGGCAAACCTTTGGCAAAAGGCGGCGGAAGCAGCCTTCGCGTGGTGGAGGTTTACCTGTACGCAGTCTATGGTTGTGTCCTGAGGATCAGATGCTTCTTCTTCCATCGGTGGTTCGTGAAGATTCTTAATTTTAATAGGCACTTCCTTAAAACCATAGAACAGTTTGTTCTTTAGGGATTCCACTGTTTGACCTGATTGTTGGTCGTTAGAGAGGATTAGGAGTGCAGAAGTACCCCTCGCCTCCTTCTTTATCACCCTTTATCTGCCACCTGGGGGCGCGCTTGGTAGGGAGCCACACCCCCCCAATAGTTAAGTAGAACTCAAATTTTTTTTTAATTTGACAAGAACGTTCAGCTTTAAAGCATCACGTCAGGAATGATGGTTAAAGTTCCAGTTTAAAATAACTCGCCTTAACATATAGTTTTTTATGGATCCCTTGCTAGAACGTTAACATTAGTTTTTTTTGTTCATACCTAATAAAAATAATGAAATTTACAGAAATCCATTAAAAATTCTATTAAAGTAGTAAATACCTTTGAAGCACAACGGTATAGAATAGAATGAAATTGAAAACGACAAACATTCAGAGTATTATGAATTCAATTTCATTTTCTTATAGTGAACGTGTCGCTTAAAATAAAAGCGACTTAATGTATTTTCGGTTATTTGATCTTTTCCCAGTTCAAAATATTAAAAGTAGTACGTGAAATTTTCTGTTTTATTCATTTTCACTATATTCATGAATAGATGTATTGATTATAATTTATAAATCCCGATAGAAATGTTAACTTTTTTTTGTTTAAAATTTTAATGCGTTAATATTGATATTGGTTGCGAGTCTTTACTCATTAGTGTTGCTACATACATAATAAAAACAAAATAAAGTATCGGGTTTACTTCAACTTCAAATTTATTTACAACTGTATGTTTAAGTTGTTACAAGTATTTGTTGTTATTTTAATGGCTGCGTCTTTTATCGTTCAAATTCTATTTTACCGCAATATTCGCAATGACAGTTACGTGACTTGATTTTAACAGTAAAACCCCTGTCGATAAATTTGCTTTACGTCAGAGAAATTATATGACGTGTATACATATTATATATTGAAATATTGCATGTTAATTATCTTTTAATGTTTATCAAAAATTTATTTTGAAGTAGCACTTTTTTATGTCTGTTACATTTCATTCAAAAATTTTTACTCTACATCTTTTGAAAGATGGTGAGTTATGCGACGGCTAATCGAAAATTTTAACGCCCCTTTTTTTTCCACTTTTTCCGACGAATTAGAGTTAGTACGTTAAAATGAAGCAAAAAAAAAGCTTATGTCCGATGGCCGACCGTCTGTCCGTAAGTGAACAAGATATCAAGAAAACCACCCATTCGAATTATATGAAACTTTGTGCATGTACCTTATATATATAATTCTGCAGAGCTGATTAGATTTTGGGCATAATATATGTAGCCAAAAGGGACGTAAACTTACCCAGATTTTCAAACTTTATTTAAAAAAATATTCGGTTTACAGATTTTTGTTTCAAATAAAAGTTGTTTGTAAATTGAACTATTCACAACTTTTGTTTAACTATTTTTGATGAGATGAGTAATTACTGAGATATAACAATCACGTGATACTAATTATTAGAACAATATCTCCACTAATATCAATTATAAAAAAAAGTTGAAGGAGAAAAGTTGTTGGAAATTGTATTGTCTATAACTTTTTGTTTGAAATATTTTTTTTAAAACGCAAAATCATTTTTGCTTTGTGAGAGTGAAAATTTTCAGCTCGTCTTAAGTAACTTAGGTGTGAGATGCCCCGTTTTGTCTGACGTAGATTCATTTAACTATTGTTGGACGGTATTGAAATGTTTACTTCGATTTGCAAATTGCTTCGCGGTGCACCTTTTCTTAATAAATGTGAATTTATAAATCAAATTTTGGGAAAACCGTCGTACAGATTTTTTAAAACATGAGGCTTATATACTATAGCGCAGATCTGATTATATTTTGGGCCCAAATTAAACCGAAAAGACCATTAATTAAAAGTGATTTTCAAAATTTTAGAATATTTACAAAAATATTTATTTATTTTTTCATGTTTTTTTTACAACACATCCATACTTTCTATTCGTTCGAGGCGATGTAGAGTTTTGCGGTAAACGCTCGTTTGACACTGCTTAGGTACTACACGCTATAAATTCATTCTCATTCTGTTGCGACTTTTGTTATATTTTTTTTGAATCCAAGTGAGGATTAAGAAAATGTAAAATAATTTTATAGTATAGTGCCAATGAAACAGTTTTTATCGTTGTATAATTTTTCTTCTTCGCAAATTAAATTTTAAACAGTGTAACAAAAATTGTTTTCTATATACGATAATTACCAATCAGTGTTTGCTTTTATTGTAAATCGTTTACTTAATTTATATAATACATCAATACGACTTAGATGTTGTTGTACAGACTTAACAATTAAATCGACAAATTAATTAAAGTAATTACATTATAACACTCTAAGCTTTGGAATTAATATTAGACATTCACTTATAAAGCACTTAAGTACTTTGACAAAATGTTAAAATACAATAAAATGTTCAGTTAATTTTATCACGTTGCGAGTTATTTTATAAACTTCATTTTGATATAATACTGTACCATTTAATGGATGTAATTCATTTTATGGTTTCTTATTTACTTCTTTAATGTTTAATTTTATTATTTAGAGATAATTTTCTTTTAATTATCTAACAAAGTTACGAATCTATACTTAAAACTTAATGGTTTTGTTATCAAGCATTTACATTTAAAAAATGAAAATAAATAAATAATTAAATTGATATGCTCTCATTGATCCCATTTTGCAAATTGTATTTTACTCCACATCTTATAAACAAGATGGGGGGTTAAGCTACGATTTCAAAACCAACAATTAGTAACACTTTTTTTTACTTTTCTGATAAATTAGAGTTAGTACTTTATAATGAAGCAAAAATTCTTGTCTGATGGTCGGCTTACCGGCCGTCGTCTTTCAGTTCATATTGCTGTGAATAGCAAAGTTTTATTTAAAAAAGAACAATATGGGTTCGTTAATTAAAATACTCTAGTACAAAAATACTAAATCTAACCGAACATAAAATGCATTTTTACAAAAAGTATAAATTTTCAATCTAAAAACTTTTTTACTTGTGCATTCTTTGAATTTTTTTAACAATTGGCTTCCCTATCTTCACTGATCACTTCACCACTTTATAATGTCCTACCTTTCACCTTTTGAGTTCATGTGTTCTTATCAAAGTTTTAACTTTCACAAATGTTCAAAAGCAATTTTACATTCCTTATCGTCCAACGGATATGTGTTCACAAAACAAAGCATAGTGCTTACAATAAAAAGTCTATAAACTAAATGAAAATATTATTTAAAACATTTTTATTGCTATTTTACATAATTTTAGGTCGGTTTCCATAATTCTTGTTTAACTTAAAATACTCTAATTTACGATTAATTTGAATGGAAACATTTACCATAAATTTAAATAATGATTTTTGATTTAAAATATTTTTTATTATTTAAAATAATTATTTTAGTGCAATATGTAAACTAGCTATCAGGAAAATCGCCGGTTTAATTTCCATAAAACTTTGCATATCGGTCTTACAAACTAACTTTAAATGTACTAAGTGACATAGAAAGAAGAACACCCAGTAATAATGAATTTATTTGAACAATTTTGGTATACTAGTGTATACGAATTGGATTAGTAAACGATCACAATTTGATAAAAATTAAACTGTTAACTTCTTCAAAAACTTAATAATGTGTTGCTCCATTACGATGTCTTGTGCACTCATTAACACGTCTGGGCATACTTCTAATGAGGTGATCGATTTCTTCTTGAAGTATCTCATCCCATGCTATCTGTAACTGATGCTACAAAGCCGCTAGAGTTTGTGCAGGGTGAGGTAAATTGAGTAATCTTCTTCCCATAATATCTCAGACGTGCTCGATGGGCGAAATATCGGGAGATCTTGGTGGCCAAGGCAACAAAACAATTTGATTGGCCTTAAAATAAGCCAAAGAAACCCTACCAACATGAGGTCGTGCGTTGTCTTGTTGGAATGTGCTGTTGGGGATGGTCTGAACATAAAGTACAATATGGGGGTCTACGACCTCCTGGATGTAGTGCGCAGCGGTCATGTTACCTCTAATGAAGACCATCATGCATACCCAAACAGAATCTGGATTCATCACTAAAGACAATTGAATTCCATTCTTGGTCCCAATTTGCCCGTTCTCTACACCACGCTAGACGATAACGTCGATGCTCTGGAGTCAGTGGTAGCACAAAAAGGGGACGGTATGAAAAGAGCCCAAAGGTTCTTATCCGTCTATAAACGGTTCGCATCCCAATCGGTCTTCCATGTTCTTCAAACCACTGGTCCGCAATCGCCCGTGTAGAAGAGAAGCGGTCCCGTAAAGCCAATAGTCTAAGACGGCGATCTTCGCGTTCTGTGGTTCTTTGACGACGTCCTGTACCTCTCGCTCTTCGTGTACGGCCCTCTTGGTTCCATGCCCGAACACAGACTGCCACAGTGTTTAAACTCCGTTGCGTTCTAGCGACTATATCTCTCACAGACAAACCAGCCTCACGCAATCCCACAGTTCTACCCCTATCAAACTCGCTTAATTGCCGAAAATTATGGCGTCTTCGCACTGGAGGCATTGTGATTGAATTAAAGAAGCTGTTTGAAATGCAATTTAAATCGCTTAAATGTACTTACAAATGCTTAATTCATTGTTTTAGGGCTATTTAATCGTAAGTGTTTTTAAATGAGGTTAACAAAACAACCGCTAGGACAATAAAATATTCATTATTACTGGGTGTTCTTCTTTCTATGTCACTTAGTATAGTAAAAAAATTAAATGCTAGTAACAAAATATTTTAACAAATATCAAAAACGAGAAACCATAAAAACACAAAAAAAAAATAAAAACGTGATTGTCAGGTTACGGGTTGGAATTACACTTCACATAAGAGAGGGCGCTCTAAAGAGTTCCTGGGCGTGGGACTTACTTATTTGCCCTTTGTTAATTTTGACAAAGTTGATAACATTGCTGAAAATACAGTTTGAAGAAACCTCCGTTTTATAGAAGCGAAACGTCAGGCAATACTAAATGTCAGGCAGTGCCATGTTTTCTACTGGTTAGTTGCTACTAGTTTCTTAATAGGAATCTGTACTGACTTTCTTTTGAATACGGATTTTTGTTCAGGGTTTTTACTAATAGCGTCGGCAAAATAATCGTTAACTTTCAGAAATTTAGAAACCAAGATGTTAGCAAAAGGGTGGAGTTTTTGGCCCAGACTTTTAGTCTAGTCGACAGGTAGTTTTAGATAAACAAAGTTCAAAAATCCATAAAACTTTGGGATGTTGTTCAGGGATGTTTAATTGGCATTTCCTCATATTTTGGACTTTGAAGACTCTGTAAAAGAAGGAAGGGGAGAAAAACGACAAAATTTTTGACATTTTTCCAGTTTTTCTTCAATACCATTTTTTATTTAAGTCCTTCTGTAAGGCGTTAAATTTCTTACAAAGTTGACTATTAAACATGTTTATATATTAATTTGTTACCGAGATATAGCGCTTCAAAAAATTGGTCATTTTTCAAATGTCACTATCTCTTTTCTTTTGTTTTACCTGAATTATCATGAGCTGTGGTTGTAGTTATGGTATCAGGTTACAATCACCAACTTTGAACAACTTTTTTCCTGCTTCTTAATTTTTACTCTCTTCCCACGCCTAACTTTAATTGTGTTCACTCTGCTGACAAAGATGGTTTCCGACACCCCGGTTCTACAGTACCACAATATTATGTTTGAATGAATTTAATCAATTATAGTCGCTAAGTGAAACATTGATAAACAGGAGGCAAACTATTTGTAAGCATTCGTATTCTTCACCACTGATTCCGAGTTCCATAAAACCATTCTATCTAGGTAAGGATGGTAAATATGTAGTTTTTATGTGACCAAGCAGTGTCATCGGGCAGGGGTACAACACTTTGGGAATAGCTGATGTTTATATCAGCTATTTTAATTGCTTTAAGACCTGAATTGGTTGGTAAGTGGTATGTCATCACCTTTAGTGTACAAGCATCAACAATGACTTTGGCTGCTGATTACACTTTCACACAGACTATTTTAGATTTGAGAACTACAGCTTTCAGAAGATTTACAGCGATGCTTCTTTCTATAACGTAGAATGTGTCGTGTCTTGTTGTCGTGATTTAGAATACAAGAAATTTAAAGCGCACTACATGAGCCAGTGCCAGTATCCTCGTTTGTTGGTCAAAAGCAAGACGTGAAAAAGCCCCTCCTCTGGAATATTCGAATTTGTGTGAACACGGATTCACCAGGCAAATAATCATGGAGGACATCCACTCCAAAATTTTCAACACAGTTTAGTATGCTCCGATTGACAACTGCTTGGGCAGTGCGCGCACTGCGGTTCTATTGACGCTGATGCTTGTACTCAATATCTTGCTTTTGACCAACAACAAGGATTTTTGTACTCTTTTGGGTTTCCAAAGAGTGATTGTAACTACGAACCATAACAACAACGTTTCATGAGAATTAGGATATAATTAAAAACATAAGATTGAATTATGCGTTCATTGCAACATTTGAAAAAAGACCTTTCTTTTCTCGGTAACAAATTAACATACAAACACATTTAAAAGATCAAAATTGTAGGAAATTAAACGTTCTACATTCAGGGTTGTCATTCTTAAATCGGCACTATTGCCAACTTTGTTATTATTATAGCTACAGGGTCGGTTGAATAAGCAAACTAGTAGCATTTGTATTTATCATCACTATGGTGAAAACAGAATAAAAATCCAACATCGCGTTCGCGAGTTATGTCAAATTGTTCAATTTTTTCAAATGGAACCCCCTGTATACAATAATCTCAATCGATAGAAAATTAAATACTGAACAAAAAATGTAACAATGCTAAGGACGTAGTCAAATTTACTAGTCGGAAAACCGTTGGTCGAGGCGGTTCAATTGTTAGCCACGACAGAGACTTAAAAAAATTATTTTGTGATGGGGATAGATCAAAATACAAAATTGACGGTGGCTATATCCAGCAGAAGTGGTAAATAAAATGAAGAAAGATGAATATCCATGAAGCAAAAGGATATGGTTTATTTTAATTTATTCTGTGAAAATTAAAAGAAAAATGCAAATTAGATGCTTAAAAACATCACCCTCTTGGTCTAAGCATTTTTGAGCCCATCTGTAAACGTTTTTAGTGTCTGAAACTATTTACCAGTGAAACTTCAATTTGACATTTTAATCCCGATGACATTTATACTTACAACAAACGATTGTAGTTTATAAAATCACAGCCACTTTAAACTTATTTGAAAAACATCAATCGTTCCGTCATTTTTTGACTTTAGGATAACAAAATAATTAGACACTTTTTATTCAGTATTCAATTTTCTATCGATTGAGTTTATTGTATACAGGGTATCCAATTTGAAAAAATGGAACAATTTGACATAACTCGCGAACGTGATGTTCGATTTTTATTCTGTTTTTACCATAGTGATGAGAGAAACTAATGCCGACTCAAGTTTGAAAACCCTGTATATAGATAAGAATGATTCTATCGTAGTGGTAAGCGTTATTAAGAGAAAACTGGAGAAATGTCAAAAAATTTGCAGTTCCACTCCTCTTCTTTTTTGGCACAGTTTTCCGAAACTCTAGAAAATGCCAATAAACCATCCCTTAAGAACATTCTAAAGTTTCATCAACTTCCGACCTTTTCAACATTACTACACTTTTTCCAAACTGTAGACTGGATTACTTAGAGAGCAGTTATCGAAATATACAGGGTGTTTCAAAATAAAATGCTGATCCTTAAGGGTGTCACTCCTTACGTAATTTTAAGAAAAAAGTTTAAATAAACATATGTCCTAAACCTCTAACTTTTTATCTACAAGGTGTTCAAGTTTTAAGAAAAAAACGTTTTTTTTTTATCATAACTTTAATATCTTTATAGATATTTTATTAAAAATTTGCATATGCCTTCTAAGCAACAACAACTATTTTTTGATTTAGAAATTTTTAAATTTTTTATTTAGTGGCGTCCGTACAGGATGAGGACTAGATATTTTAGAGAAATATTATGCACGCCACTGCTTTTTCTTAAAATAAAAATTATTTTTTAAAATCTCCATTCATTTTAAGGTAAATTTACTTTTTTTTTTTTCGTCCGGCAAGCGGTTTTCGCAAAAAAAATTTGGCAAATAATTATTGATTATTTAATACATAATAATTTTAACATTAAAATAAAAGAACTAACATTAAATAACCTAAAAAAAAAGAAAATAATTTAGATTAGTTGTTGAAATTGGCCACCACCTGCAAGTATGCATGCTTCAGCTCTTTTCCTCATTGAGTCTCGTACTTTTTGAAAAATTTTTTCTTAAAACTTGAACACCTTGCAGATCAAAAAGTAAGAGGTTTAGGACATATGTTTATTTGAACTTTTCTTCTTAAAATCGCGTAAGGATTGACACCCTTAAGGATCAGCATCTTATTCTGAAACACCCTGTATAAGAACTCTAATAATTTCAACATAGACAAAACTACGAGGATTATGGAAACAAATTGTCCATGAAAATTGGGGACTACTGACTGAGAAGCGAATCAACCATGAAATATATGTTCCTCAAAGAAACGGCTCAGTAATTGGGACCTTCACAAAACACCGGTTGGTAAAGTTATTCTCTAGTTTCAAATCTTCAGAATATGAGAATTGCCTGTAAGTAAAATAAAATCGGGTCAACAAAAAAAAGTTATGTACTTTAGTACATAGAATAGTGCATTTTAATTATTATGTCACAAAAAAATTTACATCAAGATTTAGCACAAAAACATTAATAGGTGTTGTGATGAAATGAGAGTGTAATCTTTATGAAAATTAATTAAAAATTTTACTATTAACTTTTACCTTCAAATCATTCAACTAATTTGACGCTAATCTCTGAGAGGTGCTTTTTTTACCGACTAAAACTTAGTAAATGCGTAATTTAACTTTTTAATTTCTAAAATAATAATTCTCTGCACTTTACCAGAAATAATAATTCTTTATCTTTTTTAGAAATATCACTCTGAACTAATTCTCACGATGTTACCATAGGATTAAAACCACATCGTAAACATCAAACAAAATTCTTTATTTACACACACAAGAAATAATAGAACATTTGCTTTTTATTCTAAATTGTGCAACAGCGCTTTTAAATTTCGCTGCCACGTGGTTCTCGCATATCGCAACGAGTTCCGAACTTTCAACAAGTGTGCGACAAATTGCTTATACCAAAAAGACCAAAACTAATACAAATAATTAACTAGCCTTGGCCATTAGTACACGTACGTAACTTAATCGTTGTCCTTCGGATTCTGTCGTCTTGTACATTTTTCAGGTTATTTTAATTTGACCTGGGTCCTGCTGGTTTAGAATCGCCAACTGCTACCCCAGCTTCTTAGCGATAGTTTTACAATTTTGACGAACACCTGATCGTGTACATATTGCAACTTAAATTTGATTTAATTAATTAACGTTTAATTTTATTCGGTGCACTCACTTAACTTTTATGTGTTTTTTTGCGGGGCATTCGTTTTAATTTTGGCATCACTTGATATATCCTTCTCTTTCTAATTTTATTAAATTTTTCCGTAGTTATTCTACACGGCCTGATAAGAAAGAGAGATTAGCGTCGGTTTGCGCTCATATTTGTCGATCATTATTCCATTGCCTACTATTTAGTAATTTTAAATTTGAATTTTAGCCAAGTTTTCCATCTTATCATACCGCCATCTACTGGTCTTTTTCTTCAACTACGCTTATTCCGGCTAGTTTTCTAGTTAATTGGTTTTATGTTAATTAATTAATTAGGGAAACGATCCGTTATTCTTCCATTGTATGCGTTTTGCATGAATTTTCTGCGCCATAAAAATATCAGGTGTTGAACTTTCGCGTTATCCTAACCTTTATTGCCATTGCCGTTTTTCTTAATTAATTTTGGTTATTGACTTTGCGGACTGTTTTTCTCATTGACACACGTACATTGTTCTATTAATTTCGTATTTATTTAAATGACTAATGACCTTGACAATTACCTAATTTTTCTAAAAACTATTACTAATTCTATTTTAATCTAAGAATTGTACTGTATTCGATTTTTGGAGCTGCTAGAGAATTAATAACAGTAAGTTTTGCGACACCTAGTGTCGACTCCTGTTAACGGTCACGTACGTAAATGCATTCGCATTAAGTAACTTTGTCGACAGATAAGTAAAAGCAGTTACATAAATCAATCCTACGATAATTATACTCAACTAAGTGTTAGCAAAATTAACATTTTCGAATTGCGTGCTGTAAATTTGCAAAAGGCTGTACAATAGTAAACAAACACCGAGAATCACCCGACAGCTGTTTTGTCTTTTTGCGACTCTTCAGGAGTGGGCGAACTCGAGTGTAAGTTTACTATTGTACAAATACGTGTTGTCAACTATATTGATTAACTAATTGATTTTAACACGGAAACATGGATAATTTACATCAAATTCCTAACAGCTGCAACAATCTTTCCGATTACCATCAATTTCTACATATTTACCAGATTTGGGGTTTATTTACATGAGAAACATCGTGAGACCACTTTTAATCATCAATTTGGACCTGGGATTCAGAATAACTTTGCAGCATAAACAAAACTTATGTCCATTTTGCTTTTTTTCTCAAAAAGTAGTTTTATTGGACCAAATGTATTGTTTGAACATAATATTCTTTTGAATTGTTTAATTTATTTCTTTTGTGTTTTAGTTACATGTTTTTTAGGACTCTACTTAAATAGGTAAGTCACTTTTATTTCAATTTTGGCTCACTATTATTTTGCAAAAATAAATTATTAAAATAATGATATTATTATTTAAAGAAAACTTATGTTGACAACAGAGTTATTACAAACTAAATTATTTAATGACAAATTTCAGATTTTGTACTGAGGACGACTAATGTACATTTTTTTCACAACTAAAGTTTTATTAACATCATATGAGTAGTGTTTGGGATGACGTATTTATACAGTGACTGGTAAAGAGTTTGCATCAAATGGGAAAAAACCTTTGTAATTGAGATATTTGAAAATTTCTTTTGGCAAATGAATTTAGCATATCGAATGACAAAAAAAGCACTTTGACAAATGTCATGTGACCACTGTCATAGCGGCAAATTAAAAAATATTTTTAGATATTTAAAAAGTGAGTGTTAGATGACAAGATATTGAAAAATGCTGAAGAGAAAAATTGTTCAGAATTAGATTATACGTCTATAACAAATTTGACAGACAACATTTCTTGAGAAACAGCGCCTGTCATGATTTGACAATTGTCCAATATAAATTTAATACAGAAAATTACAAAAAGATATCACACCTATAAGGTGACATCAATTTTTTGCTCGCCAGTGTATATCCTTTATTACTTTTCCATGCCACAACTTTTTTTTGTTAATGTTTGCTACCTTTCATCTTCTATGATATTCATAAAATTCCCAATATTACTTAATAATCTATGCTTTCTTCACAAAACTAATTGTCTGATGGTATCCTTACCAGAGTTTCAAATTATTTTATTTTTCCTATAATAAAACTACTTGGCATTATGCTACAAGTATGGGGTTCCGGTGAACAAAACGGACACAAGAATTTCGAAAACTAAAAATTACCAGCCTAAAATAGACAATTTACAGAGCATATTTCCGAAGAAAAAAATACGGATTATTCCGCTAATTTTCCAAAAAAAAATATTAAGACTCTAAAATTCACGCATTTGTAGGTTAAATTGAAGTACTAATCTATCTTATCACAGAAAGATAATGATT
The DNA here is from genome assembly GCA_030710515.1 of Abscondita cerata. Classification (NCBI taxonomy): domain Eukaryota; kingdom Metazoa; phylum Arthropoda; class Insecta; order Coleoptera; family Lampyridae; genus Abscondita; species Abscondita cerata. Next base: position 107,875 of record JALBCR010000722.1, read on the forward strand.
AAGTTAAATGTTTTGGACATACATGGTCTACTACCCATAAAAATTTGTTTTAACAATTAAAGTTGTTTTCATGTGGTCGGTTGTAAACGGTGTTGGTTGGTAAGTTAACAGTTATTACAATTTTTTTTTTTTAAAATGACAATCATTATAATTAAAAAAAATAGTAGATGAATAGGAGTTAAACAGCTATAATTGTTGAGCCTAAAAGTTGCTGGCGAGGTGTCAGCCGAGACAGCAAATTGGGCAAACAACATTTTTTAACTCCAAGTGAAATATATTATTTTTCTTCCTAAGCGTTTATTGCTAGTTTTCTGTGTTATTTTAAAATTTTCGAGTTCTCTCGAGTGTTATAGTGACGTTTGTTTGAACGAATGAAGTTGGTACTTACTGTTACATTCATAATATGACATAACCGAGGTAAACCAACCTCTAAATAGTTGTAAAAAAAAATAATTGTTTTGCTTTTAATGTCTGGACAGTAAAAGTTTTTTCCACTACTAGCTGTGAAGTGTGGACAATTATTGCGTCTCCTAGCCAACTGAGAAGTTGAATTTCTCTATTAGTGGTTAATAATTTTTTCTATTGTTGACCTAGGTTAATAATGGACAAATTCAAATTTTTGAGAATCTAAGAATAGTTGTTTAACAAAAACGAGTGAAACATAATTTTGTATATCCAGGTGATTATCTTTAACTTATTTACTGCTTAAAATTACCTAACACGATAAAATTATTTGAATAAAAAAATGCCATTAGTTTAAAATTCGCGCCCCCATCCCATAACCGCAAATACATAACCTGAATTTATTTATTTATTAAATATGATGGTAGAATCAGTTTTTTCAGGTTTCCCAAAGGAAATTTAACCAGGCGAGTTAAGTTACATGAAGAATTTTAAGTAAATTACAAACATTTTGTTGTAGGTGTTTTGAATGGTTAACAGAATGTGGAAGGTTCGATCTGTTGCATAAAAATGTCGACTATAAAACTTAACGAGTATGTGGCGAACACTTGCCATCCTAAATGAATTACAAGTGTCAAATTTTCTGAAACCCAATATTCAAATGATGCAAGGTATATTGGCGAAGCAATAAATGAAATAGAACAACCCCTGTGCTACATCTTTACAAATACGATATGTAAAGGTGACAAATTGAAGTCGATAGTATTAAACTTCATAGAAAAGCTACAAACTACAATGCGGTGCCAATGTTAGGGCAGTAGTAAAATTTTCGAAACCTAATTAAAAGAATAGATGTCTCACCGGAAAAAACCATACCTTCTCATAAACGATTAGAAAATCTATTATTTCTTCAATGTCCCTATTTATTGAAGTCGGTGCAAAATAACTTGATTAAATACAATATAATCTTTAATAACAAAAAGCATCTTGGAAAGACATTAAAATTTCTACATGTCAGACAAATCTAAACCGCTGCGATTGGCTCTAAATCAACTAATTTACATATTACTCCGAATAATTTTCAGAAAATGAAGGTGGAATATACCACACAAGTGTTTAGTGAATCAGTTGCAGTTGGTTTATCAACGTATGTAGCTTTTAATGCTTTTTGATTTATTTGCATTCCTGTGCTACTTGATTTTTACAAGAAAAATGTTTATTTTTTATTTTTGGCTTAAATTTGGCTAGTAGTGGAAAAAATAGTATATACACCATGGTTGTGAAGTCCATTATTGCTTTCCCTACGCACGCTCAGGCTAACCAACTCGTGCAAGGCAATAATGACAGACTTCACAACCTTGGTGTATAATATACTATTAGTGTATGCCAGTAGTTCAATATGACGTTTTATTGTTGAAGAAAAAGCATTTTCACGTAAAACTTGTTTTAATCAATTTATTGTTTTATGTACTGAGAGCGAACGGTTGGTTGATAAATACAGTTATTGCAATTCCTTCTTTAAAAAAATGACAGCTCATAATAGTAAAAAAAAAAAAAAACTTTTCTTTTACATAAATTTGAACATAATTAATTTAAGTTGTTCTCATAGTGATCAGTGGTAAACGGTGTTGATTCATTAGTTTTACAAGTTAATACAATTTCTTTCTTTTTAAAAACCACTCTAATAATATTTAAAAACTTTTTTTTCACCTAATTTTGTTTTAATACATTTAATTTGTTTTTAAGTGATTAGGGATAAACGGTGTTGGTGGGTAGGTTAAAGTTACAATTTTTTTCTACATAAAAAATTACACTCATATAACAATTTCAAAAGATTTGTCTTTCACGTAAAATTTGTTTTAATTAATTGGGTTTGTTTATGTGATAGGGCTAAACGGTGTTGGTTGGTACGGTTACAGTTATTACAATTCTTTTCTTTTTTTTAAAAATTACTCCATAATAACTTTAAATAAAATTTTTTTTCATAACCAAATATTTTTTAACAAGATTTAGTTGTTTTCATGATCGGGAGGGAACAGCACATTGGTAGGTAAGTTACAGTACAATTCAAAAAAAACTTTTCTTTCTCAAAAATTTGTTTTAATCACTTTAAGTTGTTTTCATGTGATCGGAAGGAAACGGTGTTGGTTGGTTTTATTCACTGCACCCCAAAAATGCTTACGTCCTACCTGTACAAGGCTGTTATTTTACAAATTATATTAAAAATATTTGTTTATACACACGAAACAATACATCTAACAAAAACACACTGTATCAAATTTATTTTTTGATGATTGATTTTCATCCTGTCACTTTAAAATCTCTACTAAAATGCAGTATTGCAAGGTTAAAAGCTTTCTTAAATTGAGTTTAGTTAGTACTTTGCTTTTTGAGTGTCTAAGTGCATATGAATCATTAGTTCAGAACTTAAAAAACTAAGTTCGCATTTAGTAAGTACGCATTTTCATAGGGTACTAAACGTTTGACTATCCATAAGGGCAGTTACTGTCTACAGTCATGTACAATTTTAAAAAAAGCAGATTACCCTAATTTATACAATGCTTTATATAAATGCGATTGGTCTTTTTGGTTGAATACTGATATAAACAGAGGCACGGGCAAAGCATTTTATAAAAGTAATCTATAACATATTGGATAAATAGTGCCTAGACGAGGTCTCTGACGTCAGTATCCAGCGTTTGGTTTAATTCAGAAATAATCAAAAAACATTCGTTTAAAAAGCCAATTATCGAGAAAGGTATAGGTATAATAAACAAGATTTTAAAATCTTAGAGCGTTAGTTAAAGCTAAAATTAAATTTGCGTACAAAGAGTATATTAGTAAGGTCGAACAATCCATTACAGTAAACACTAAATATTTCTGAGTTATATCAATTCTAAAAAAAAAAAAACTAGATTCCTGGTTATATGCGGAATGGTAACACATCTTATAACGACTCTCAATCTATAGTGAATGGTTTCGGCAAATACTTTAGCAGCGTTTATGTGGAAGATTTGCTCGATTTTCCTCTTTCTAAAAACTTATCGCATGGTAATTCTCCTAGTTTATCTATACGTTTTATGAACGATGCTGATGTTTTAAATTGCATTAAGAGGTTAAAAGATAAACATACTGCAGGACATGATCAGATACCATCTTTTGTTATTAGAGATTGCTGTAACATATTTTCCAAAACCATATAGCAACATTAATCAATCTCTCGCCATTACATCACATACATTTCCCAAAGTGTAGAAATTCGCGTATTTGTCCTAATTTAAAATCTGGAAGATCCTAGCATAATTACTAATTACATATGACCAATTAGCATATTAAATAATCTTTGCAAAAGTGTTTGAAAATTAACTCTATTCTATAATGTTTATCCTAACTTAAAACACTTAATCTCGACTAAACAGCATGGCTTTATGGAAGAAGCAGATCTACTACCTTAAATTTAGCGTTACTCAGTGAATATGTAGCTCGGCATTTAGATTGCAATATTCAAGTTGAGATTATCTATACTGATATATCGAAGGCATTCTCGACCGCATAAACCATCGTCTTATTCTGCAAAAAATTACACAATTTTCGTTTCTGTGACTCCTTAATTGCGTTATTGTCATCTTACTTATCTCAACCCGCAAACAGTGATGTAGCATACAATAACTGTACTTCATTTTCGTTTATTGCAACTTCAGGTGTTCCACAAGGCTCACATATTGGGCCGTTGCTGTTTTTATTGTTTATAAATGATCTCCCAAATAACTTATGTTGTGAAAATTGCTATTTGCAGATGATCTGGTAAAACAGTATATCGAGACTGTTACAGAGAGTATCAATTAGGTACGTTCTATGAGTCAAATTGAAAAACAACGACTTTTTAAAAAATATGAATAAACCAATAATGTCAAACTAAAATTAAATAAATTAATTTTTGAACAATTTTTTTCTTAGGATTTTTTAATATCTTGTCATCTAACTTCACTCTTGTTACATATTTAAGTAATATTTTTCTCAAATTTGTACTGTACACTGTATAAATACGTCATGTTAATAAAAATTTAGTAGTGAAAATGCACATTAGAAGAAGACATTTTAATTTTTTTAATAATTTAAAATACTTTTATCGATTACTGGCATATCGCACTTTTAACAAAAAGCATAAGCTCACTTATTGCAATGTTTAATGAAGAACTTTATTTGCTGCAAATTTTTATCTACATTTAAACTGAAATTGTTGTCGCTGTAAGTTATTTGGTGTGCTGACAAAATGTCGATAACGATGATAAGCTTCAGTAAAGCGGGACAATAAATATCGTGCTTGTTATATACCTTTGATTCGCTTGCCTGTCTCGTCTCATAATTTTAGTCCCGTTTTATAAAGGTTCACTATGATTGACTTGACACAACTAACTATTATGTTTATTTTTTCCCTAAAACTATTATTCTTAAGCAATTATTGTAATGAAAAGTAAATAAATTTAATAGTATATTACGTTACTCATAGTAGAACGCATTCTTTTTGTGTTGAGCGAAGGTATTGCGGTTTAGCCAAAGCAGGTTGTGGCCGCAAAATACTTTGCGAAACACAAAAGGCGTTCGACTTCGTGTAGTGCATATACTATTTTTTCTTCAAGCGTAAAAAAACCAAATTCTTGAAGTAATTGAGGTGGTTTTAGAATGAATAGGCAACAGCGTTAACTCCAACTTACAACTGTCAAACATGACTGTCAAACAACATTATTTTTGTTGTGTGTATTAACACGGTTTGTAAAAGGAAAATTTTTGTATTAATTTGTAGAGTAAGAAAGAAAGCTATAATTATTTAACAATACAACAATAATAATAATTAACTCTTTATTTCAGATGAAAACTTAAAACAAACATTCTTTGTAGTAACTATATAGTGGAAAAAATACCTATTTCTTATTTATAGTAATATTAAAGGTACAATTTTGTAATGTCGAGTTAATAATATTTAATCCACCACTTGCTGTTTTAGAACTGACATTGACGTCATTATAGTCGTGATGGATTTCGCCATATTCACTTGACTGGGATATGCTCGATGTTGCGGTGGAAGTACTAGGCCTGTTAAGATCACCTGATGTTACGGTAGATGTGTTACCTTCCATCGCACCCTAATATTCTATTGGCAATTTCATCGTTTGTTTGAAAGGGAGTCTTCGATGTATCCCTCAGCTACATTGTTAGATTTCCATCCACCGTGTCTTTTTAGAGTGGTAATGTTCCACCATTGTCAACTAACAATGTAGCTGAGGTTCGTTGCAGTGTATGACCAGTGTATTCCTCTGGATTAGGTAGTTTTAAAAAAGTTGCCACTTGTTTTGGTATACCTGAAATTTTATGTATCCCCATAACGACACGGTGGCATCTACCATTTGGTATTTTAAAAAGAATCTTGTTATGTTGATGTCATTAGGTCGAAGTGTCATATATTGTCTACATAAATTTAAATAAAAATCTCCAACTATGGTAAATGTCCGTGACTTATTCGTTTTAGTATTAGGAATTTTTACTAGTATTATACGTTCCAGGCTTCGATATCCTGTATTCTTAAATTGACTAGTTCGTCGCAACGACATGCCCCACTAACTCCGAATATTAATACGATCTAAGAAAATAGTATCTACTTAGCGATTGAAAAAGTTATATTTGAAATTACCTTCATGGCCAAATATTCATTGTTTCGCGCATTTTGTAAAAAGTTATTAAAATGTTCTTTGAGGAAACTTTTGTTTGGCTGATACCCATCAGCTGGCGCTTCGAAGAAGGAAATTAATTTTTGCGTAATTTTTAAGTTTATGTCATGTTTAATATTTAATTGGCACTTTAAAGCATGGAATATTGTGCCCATAATGACGAACTTTTCATAGTTTCCGCCAAATGGGAAAAAATACGCTAACATAACATTTTCGTGTAATTGATTATATTATTTTCTTGCGCCCATTTCAAAATTTATTGTAAGCAAAATCATATATTCTGCGCGATTTGTTGGGGATCAAATTTTCAACTAAGGCATCGGCGATTTGTTTTTATTTTAGGTGGAGTTCCTTCAATTTGCGACATTTTTAAAAGTTTAAATTTTAAATGGCGTTTCTGCTTAAAAAGTGCTAATACCTCTACCGGCAAACTAAGTTACTAATTGAGCAAAATACAATATTATTGTACGCCGTAAAATAATGTAGTCGTTCTATATATTCAAGCGTATAGTAAAATCTATATTTTAGCACGCTTGAAGAAAATTATTTTCTTTTGAAGTCAGCTATAAATGAAAATAAAACACAATGTTTTTTCCATTTCGTTCCACATTTATATTTTAGTGCAACAGATTAACAGTAATAGATTACTCAACTGCTTTATTCTATAATAACAATTGAATTGAAACCAAAACTCAATAAATTTGGAGAACGAGTAACACGGCTACATATAATTTAATTTCGTTTTTACTTTAAAAAATCAAACGGGCCACCAAGTTAAGAGGTAAAAGTAACTAAGAGCTTTGACGGAAAAGTTTATTGGAAAAATTATTTCGTCTGATGGAAACGACAAGAAAGGGGTCAACGGTTTTACGAGGTCTCAGATAAAAAAGTTTCTTTTGATTGTTGTGAAAGTAAAAGACATTATAACTTTTTTGATTTTTTCTTTGTGAATCGTTTCGAATTAGTGGTAAAACAAAACTTAACGTTCTACGGAATGTGTAGAAGTAACTATTCGCTAATTGTTGTTTTTCCAGACTCACATATTTTAATTTTATTTGAGACCTACTTTCCCTATTACTATATTATTTTTCTTGCGTTCCTTATGTGGTTATTAGTTTTAGTAACTGGCGCTGAAGATAAAAGTTTGATAACTTTTTGAGTTAAATTTAATTGGAGTAGATTAATATCTACAAAATTAGTTACAACCCCAAATTATGTTTGTGTTTTTTCGTTTGTGGTTTGATAACTATGCTAACTGTAAGTGAAGCATAGATTATTGCACACCTAACATAATATGTACTTTGGATTTACGTTATTTCGAATGAGGCAGTGTAATCCTGACAAGCATAATCTGGATGAGTTTTGCTAATCCTAACGATAACATGCGGATAAAATACGAGAATATGAATGGAATTATGAGTGCAGAAAAAGTGTAATTTTTGTATTAATAAAATAAACTTGATTATTATTATAAACTATTTAAAAAAGTAGATTATTACCAGTGACATAAAACATAACTATACACAGATTAATGATGTGGTGGGGTTAAGACAGATGCGAAACTCGAGTTGTAGAGATTCTTTGCGCATGCGTTAATTCTCCATTTTATTGTTGGTGTTGTAAACAACAAACGATTTATACGCTTCAATATTTATTTATTATTGTCTAATTTTATCGTGTTTAGGACATAATGAGTATTTAGAAGTGTTTATTAGTGCAGTGCGTTACTACACCCATGTTTACTTTTAAACCTTATTTGTTGGTGTACCTCAATTTATTAATTATTATCTATTTCGTCTCGTATTTATGACTTATTAGTGTTTAGTAGTATTTATTAGTGTTTGCTGTTTGAAAACGTCCTACGTGTTTTGTGATTGTGGTGTAAAAATGTCTGGTAAGGGTCGTGGTGGAACTTGGTGTATGGTTCCCCTGCAAATCAAACACTAAACAAAAGTTGTTTGTGTTTTGGTCTGCCCAAAAGAACCTGAAAGGTAAATTAAAAGTTGTGTATTTTATGAGCTTTCTTAAATTTTACTGGTAGACGTAAATTAGTTTGAATAGAAATGTTTTTATTAAAATTAAAAATATAGGTTTTTTTGTTTTCACAAACGGTTTTATTCAACTTCAATTTTCCAATTATTTATTGTTAGTGTTAAAGCAATAAAAATCCGAATCAACAAGCATGAAGTTTACTTGTTCATACATTCAGTGTATAGGCAATTTTAAAATTCCCGCAAAATAACACCAACAAAAATATGGCGTCTTGTTTGGAGGTCATGAAATAACGACCCCGAAACATCAAACAGACCGACACAGAGTTTCGCATCTGTCTTAACCCCACCACATCATTAATCTGTGACTATAGTCTGTATACTATTGGCGCGGAGTAATAAATCATAATTGCTTGAAATAGTTCTTTATTTTCTTGTGAAAGCGGTACTTCTACGGTTAAGTAAATACCAATAAATTCTAAACAAAATACGATCATTGTGACCGCTCTTGCAGCATATCGACCCATCTAGGGTCTGAGAACAATAGTTTAAGCTGTATAAACACGTTGCCATCAGCCCAGGTACTGACGAAACGAGAATCATAGCCGTAGATGTGGGTATTATACCAAAATACAAAAAATAATCGTATATAATACGTAAGAAGTAAAATTTGTAATGTGATCTACTATACAAATAAAATAAATAACATATAACCACATAATAATTCATATCAAGGTAGATTTTACTATTATAATATATTTACCTACTAAAAATATGATTTTCCAAACGTATCAGGTACCTACGCCAATGCAATACGGGAGATTCGATAATTCTTGACAGGTTTATTACTCCTCGCCAATAGTATACTTATATAGTATTTAGTTTTCAAACAAATGGAGCTAGTTTATAAAAAAACAAAAAAAAAGTTGTTTTTCGAAATAATAATTGTTTGAAGAAATATTATGTTGATGTTTTCGTCTCTCTCTCAAAAAGTGGAATTTTGAATTTTTAATATCTATTCAAAGCCAATGTGAATGATTAAGTTGTTAATACTGGATTTCTGTGTTGTAAAAATTTTAAAATATTGACGTTATTTGTCGCTTATATTATATTTATATTATTTATTTAATGATAGTAGTTTCAAGTGAAATAATTGACATTGAGGCGACATGTTTCTTCCTATTTGGAATTTCTGGTTTTCTTGGAAGAAAATTCAACCCCTGAGTTTACATAGGCGCATTATTTCTGGCAACCATATTCATGGTTTATTGTTCAACCAAAACGAGTCTTATCCGTGTTGTATATGCTAAATGGTTTATTAAAAAGCTCTTCAAAATATGAATCGTATTTATTCCACTTGCTCTATGTCTCCCTATCCCTTCTGGTGTTTTTAATGTCATAATAAACTTTTAATTTTTTCTAAAAAGTACAAACAAAATATTTTAAAAGTTTGGTAATTTTTCTATCGGTGCCACTGAAGGCAATATCTGAATTTTATTCACATTGTAGGTGATTTTACCCAGATAGGTAAGCAATTTGAATTGCTTTCGAGCGGTCTGGTGACGGAATCATTTCACTTAAATCTAGGAGAATCTAACTTCTTTAAGTTGGTTACTGGTGAATTATCAAATGAAACATTACTTCTTTCTTTCTCTCTTTCAATTGTGCCTTGACGTGGAACGTGATGAATCTCCCGTTCTAAAAATTTGGGTAAAATTTAAGGCAGCTCCATTATTAATTAAATGGAAACGGAAATCAGCCTCATGCCAAGTTATTAATATTGTTGAAGGCTTTATTAATTTTATCCAAAGTAATTTATAACCATTATAAACTTTGGTTCTTATCGTTATCTTACACACGTTTGACGTTTTAAAACTTCCACAGGATAATGTGTGATTGTCCTGAATAACTACAAAACAATTTGCCTTGTTATGGTTGCCTAATTGAGAGATAACAGGATAACATCAACATTACTGCGGCAGGCCATTTACTATTCATCAACTTGTTGCTGCCCGGCTATTTGTCCAGTTAAGGTGTTCCTCTGGACTTATTTTTATATCCAGCCAAGGACATCTTTATCACTACTTCTCTTTTTTAACTTGTCTGTACTACTTTTTATCCGTTTTGGAATTAAGAACCGACAATTCTTCATTACAATCTTCAATAAACCAAATAAGTTAAAAGTCTGCATGTTAGTTATTAATTTATTTAAAACACGACTGTATCTGTATTCGGACGTAAATTTACCATCATAATTCTTGCGCTTTATAATTGATCAATGTGATTTGAAAGATCTTTCAAAAATTAGAATCATATGCTTGCGCCTTTTGTTCTCTTTTATATTTATTGTAGTTTACCGGTACGCAAAGTTATATGTTAATATTTATGTTAATAAAGTTATGCTTATTTAAATGGTTTCTTTTGAAGATTTAATTATTTGTTTTGTTTGTTGAACAAAAATTCGGCGACAACCCCACAGTGCGACGGCAGAAGGATATTCTTAAATTTAACATTTCTAATTATTTATTTCTAAAATAACTAGTATCGTGTTGCTTCCTAACGCATTTTTTGTGTATTTTATATTTGTTTTTGGGTCCATAACTAGTGGTGGAGAACGGTTAAAAGAAAACGGGTTAATTGGTTTTATAAAAGAAGGTTAATTGATAAAAAGGTTTAAAAAATTAAGTAATTTAAATTGGTTTATTAAAAGGTTTAAAAAAAAAGTGATTTTAAAAGGTTTAGTAAAAAGTGGTTTTTTAATTTGTTTAAATATTTTTTTTTTTTATTTTTTTTTTTTTTTTGTTTTTTTTTGTTTTTAGGGGTGTTGTTTATTTGTTTGTTTTGTTGGGTGTTGTTTTTTTGTTTGTTTTGTTGGGTTGTTTTTGTTTTGTTGGGTGTTTTTATTCTTTTTCTCAGAGACAATTTAAGGGTTGGGAACGTTAGATATTTTAAAAATGTTTTTCGTTTCACTAATAACTAACATTATAGACACGTTGTGTTGATTAAGTCAAATAAAAAGAAAGAGATGTTATATGTCTTTTTATCATTAAATCTTGCAAATAAGATGGGCTTTATGCGACGGTTTTCAAAGCGAAGAGAATAAACGAAAATATAGCTTATACAAATTTTTTTTCAAATATGAGTTGTTTCTAATTTAATTCCAGCACAATTTTTTGTTTAAACACTTTTTGATACTTAAATACTACTGAGATATGAGAATCACGTCAAGTTTAATGTTTTGTCAATATTTTCATGAATATTAATAGTCATGAAAGAAAAGTTGTTACATATTGCATTACTCTACGCTTTATTGTAACAATTTTTTCACTATGTACCTATAGTATTTGAATTTCGATTGAAATTGCAATTATGAATTTATGTTAATGAAGATATCGAACTCAGGTAGTAGTGAGTCACCCTTTTTATGAGTTTTGTTTTGTATTTGTAGTATTCCGTTACTTCGGATTTTATACCTTCTAGTATATTCAACCTTGAAATATCCTCCTGTTGTTCGCCAAATAATACGCCTAACAAAAGAAAATTAAAACTTTCCATTTGAGTCTACTATTAAGTTAAGGTATTAACTTTCATATGTACCTACATTTTAATACAAATGTTAGATTGAATTAAGTACCTACAGTAATTTATAGGTATCAAAAAGTAAAAGAAATATTTTGTTAGTTCTGTTCTTGATTCATTAAAAACTGTGTTTTATTTAATTGCATTACCTGCAAGCGCAACGGTGGCGAATTACGGACACGTTTCGTATATCGGGATTTATATTTTGATGGGCGTGCGGCTTGTTCGACATTTTAAATTGAAACTATTGTAACATCCCAATTAAAAAAACTTTTATATGAAATTATTAAATATGAACTACAAGAGAACTAGATAAGACTGAATAATGTTACACAAAAACTAAAATAAAGACCTATTATTTTCTTCATTTACCCATCCCATTTCTGCGACATTACCTATTGTTAAATTACTTGAACGATTACCTATTACTCATTTTGAAAGGCTTATGTCTTAAAAAGTATTGTAGTAATTAACTTTCTGTAACTAATCCGGATATAATCACATTTATTGTTATTGACAAATTAGATGTTGCCCTCAGCATTACTTATTACCAGTAAAGTTAAATGTAAAGGCAGTAAAATCTTTTTTACACAAAAATTATATCAAATGCTTCTAGCAAAAGTGTAAGAGCGGCACAGTTCTCGAATAAGCCGAATAAGACTTTGACGCGAACACAGTATTTTTATTCAACCACTAAGAATATATATTTTTAGAAAAACGTGGTAAAAATATTGATATTTTCATAAATGAGATTTTTGCAACAAAAGTTTGGTACATCGAACGACTGCAAAAGTAGTAAATGAAAAATGTAAAAAATATTTAGGTAATTGTGAAGGTCTAATAAATAAATAGGAAACAATTGACAACAATAATATTAATAGACTCGGTTTTTTGGAAAAATGATAAAGGCGGCAGACTATTAGCAGAGCAGAGACTCACTTGAATAACACAAATAAGCTTCTGGAAAAATTAGCCCACCATTTTATTAATTAGGAAAACCACATACATATTTTAGTGTGTGAAGTTCCACTACAATAATACCCAATCAAAATTCATGAACGATTCAAATGAGGGATTTTTATCATTTGTTTGAATAACATTTAAAAATTTAAACGTAATTGAAAAAAAAATTTTAATTCTTTACAGTAAACCCTTTGTCGAATATGCTAAAAAGGAACGTCTCAAATAACAAGTTTTTTAGAGATTTAAATCTGGTAAACACCTTTTACGGAATGAGTTATTGTTATTGGTTGCTGCAATTAGTTGAAGCTTTGAGATTTATAATATTTTCTTTAAAGTTAAACTTTATAATTTGAAGTAATTCAAGGTGAAAATTACATCTGATACAATTTAAAATGGCAAAAGACAATGATTTATTTAAACAACAAATAAGTTTTTAGTAATACGTGCAGTAGAGTGGTATTATCTTTGGTTACAAAACAGCTGTTTTTCTTATAAGTCTCTAAAATAAAAGATTTTCGGACAAATTGTTGCTTGTTTTGGAACGAAACAAAGTCGAGTCTGGAATAGCAGATGAATCCAAAAACTTTTTGGGAACGTAAGAAACAATATTTTTGTTATAACTCCTTAAATTTTTAAATAACAACTATTTATTCATTGTGATCATAAAACGCGTTTATCAAAAAAAAGAATGCCTAGGTTTCCTGTATCATAGCAAATTGTTTGTTTTATTTAATTTATTGTCATCATGCTTCAAAATCAAAAATAATCCGGAAAAGGTTGCTACGACAACTTTTTGGGACTAGACGGAAATGAACCATTTACGGACTCAAATCCCTAAAATTATTATTTTATTAAACAGATAAAGAAAGTTTCGCATAAAGCCAATGGTAAAAAGAACTAAACTTCAATGTTTAATTAAAGCTGTTAAATGTGATGTTGGCAAGCAAAATTGCAAAATTAGATGACGGCAAGTTTTAAATGAAAAAGGATTTTAAACTTTTACCTAAGTATGTAATAGTATTTCAAAAGGTACATTTGACACAAGATTCAATTACTTGAGATGCAGAAATATGATTAGTACTTTAAACTAAGCGCTCTCAAGACATCTGCCAATATACGTTTTAGAAAAAAATATTTAAATAACAAAATCACGAAAATTCAAAGCAATTTATAAAATACGTGAATAATAATAAGAATTTTACACAGCTGCATACAAAGGTCAAAGAGGTCTACCTTTTGCGTTCGATATTATTGACAGGACACCTAGAAAATTTAGTCAAAGAAGTGAAAAAGAACTATACACTGCAGAAAAAAAATGTTTTTTTTTTTAAACTGTAGATAATGAATTAATATAACAACTTTTGCCTTATAACTTTTGTCGTATAATGACATTCTTGAAGATATTGACAAAATAATACATATGTCACATAATTATCGTATCTGTGTGAAGCACAAAAGTTGTGGGCAATTAAATTAGAAACCACTTCTATTAGAAAAAACGTGTATAACCTATAGTTTTGAAAACAATAAAAAAAACACCCTTCTCTAAGTGCTTTTGGCTATTTGAAATATGCTCAAAAACTGATAAAACCTCCGCATTTATAAAAAAACCTCGAAATACCCAGTTTTATCGAAATCAGATCACCAGTTTTTGAGATATCGTATTCAATGTAAAATAGATAAAATTATATTTAGTTAATTATAATATACTAACTCCAACAATATTTTATTTTAACAGTTATAATTTAGAAAAAAAAATTAATGGATCATGTTAACGTTAATTTATATGTAATTGTAATTATATTTTGTAAAATAAAGGAAACTGTTACAAAATTCTTTCTTTTAGTACACCATTTCCAGTCCACTTAAAAAAAGGTGCATATTTGATGCACATTTTGAATGTTTTAAACATATATATTGGCATATTTCTACTTTTCTACATTTCAAGGTCATAGTATTATTTGGCTAGCGATTAAAGTTTTACTATTGTATAACGTAAAATGGAAAAATCATTATTAATATTCGGTTTCAATAAATTTAATTACCTATTTTTATAACGATTAATTTAACCATCAAGAGGACGTATTTAAAAATAAAAACCGTTTAAAAACATCACTTAACCAGAGATTTATGATATAATATTCAGTAGATGTAATTCACGAATTTGATGCGTCTAAAAAATCCTTCGTAGTTTTGTTACTGAAACATTAACAAATTTACCCCAGTCAAACAAATATAAATTTGTAGGTACGTAATTTCAACACGGTTCAACAAACCGCGGTTTTTAAAGCGGGTTCCATGATACGGTTTTATAAAATGGCGTAACAAACCGATTTTAAACACCGGTTCAACTAACCGATTTTGAACAACGGTTCCAAAACCGATTTTTAACCCGGTTCAACAAACCGATTTTTAAACCGGTTCAACAACCCGGTTATCAAATCGGTTCAACAAACTCCGATTTTAAACCATTTCAACCAACCGACTTTATAAACGTAAAAATCCTTCGTAGTTTTGTTACTGAAACATTATCAAATTTACACCAGTCAAACAAATATAAATTTGCAGGTAAGTAATTTCAACATGGTTCAAACCGATTTTAAACCGGTTCAACAAACCGATTTTTTAAACCGGTTCAACAACCCGGTTATCAAACCGGTTCAACAAACCGATTTTTAAACCGGTTCAACCAACCGATTTTATAAACCGTTTTATCGATTAATCGGTAAACCGGTTTTTGATTTTAATAAGAACTTCGATTAACCGTAAACCAGTTTACCGATTAATCGGTAAAACCGATTTCATTGCCACCCCTTATTTATAACTGGTCTAGTCGTTTTACAAAAATGATATCTCTACCGTTTAATGATTTGTTTTGTGTCTACAATTCCTAGTGGCTCTAGAGCATTTACTACACATTTTGTTAGGTGGCGTCTTTGTTAGTATTATTTTGCAGTAGGAAAGCCTTTGACTTAATTACTACCGAACCCTACGACCCCTCTTCGACTGGTAGAGCTGCGGGTCAGGTTTTCGACACTGCCGGTTGTACTCGTTAACAGTAAACCGTTACAAGTTATGAATAAATAAATGCTAATTTGATAAAATTAAATTATGGTCCTTAATCATCAATTTAAATTTATATTTATAGTGTCTTTTTGTTTATTTTATACTTTGCGAAAAAACACTTTTACTTTACTAACACTTTACGTAACCTTATTTTATCTTGCGGTCATTCAACTTTATTTCTTCCCTCTCTAAATTTGATTTCTTACTGACCGCATTTCGGCCTTTTATTTCTACGGCAAACCACGACTCTCGTGGCGACACTTTGGCAATCCCTTTTATAACTTCTCTCCAAAGCTGATGTGTTGCTGACGAATTGCCTGCTCACATTTACACCGAGAATCATTCGATAGATGTTTCGTTCTTTTGGAACTCTTCAAGAGTGATAATTATTTTTGTTGCTATTTTATCAAGGCTTAGTTGATTATAATAATGGAAGAATCGACTTATGTACCTGCTTACACGTCTGTCTACAGAGCGATATAATATACAATGCAAACTTTAGTCTAGAATAATTAATAAATTCTAAACGTTTGAGACAAAAACCTTCGGACAGGTTAATTTTGTTTTTTTAAGCGCATATTTTCTGAAATTCAAATTAATTTTTTATCTTCTCTACTTTTTGCAATGACGTCATCGATAGTTTTTTAAATGACAGTACCTTCATTTTTTGCAGTTTTGGGTAGATGTAAGCATTCAGAGTTCAGACGTGTGTTACTTTTGACATGGACGTTGACAGTTCCCAAGATAATAATTTTAAACTAAACAAAAACTAGAGATATTTTACAAGTATTTATGAAACAACAAAAAAATTTTAAGTTATTTTCTCAGTTGGTAACAATCATTTATTACAAACAACCAACCATTTTCTTCAAGGTAAAGGTAAAACAAATGATTGTTACCAACTTATAAAATGACTTAAATTTTTTTTATTTCTTGTAAAAAATCTCTAATTTTTGTTTGCTTTAAAAATTAATATCTCGGAAACGGTCAATGCCAAGAATGACACATGTTTGAACTTAAGATGCTTACGTCTATCCAAAACTGTATAAAAATTAAGTAGTATCATTTAAAAAAGTATCGATGACGTCATTGCAAAAAAAGTAGAAGGGGTAAAAAATGAATCCAATTTTTAAGAAATATGTGCTTTTTAATAGTATATTACGTAAAAAGAATTGTAAGATGCATATTACGTACGACGGTGAAGAGTTACACACGAACCGAGTAGCGGCGTGAGCGTAAGGATAAGATTACGTAATTATTTTGTAATTTTTTGTTAAAATAATTTCCAAAAGGGACTTTTACTGCACCTGTAAAATTAGATCTATCAACAAATTTTTGCCTTTGTAACAAATGAAGATATTAAAAAAATTCAAATAAAAGTTGTAGCTTAAGATCTTAGGTACAACTTTTGTTTGAAATATTTTT
The DNA here is from genome assembly GCA_030710515.1 of Abscondita cerata. NCBI lineage: Eukaryota > Metazoa > Arthropoda > Insecta > Coleoptera > Lampyridae > Abscondita > Abscondita cerata. Next base: position 125,027 of record JALBCR010000722.1, read on the forward strand.
ACGTTCTTATTTTTTGAAAAGTTATATTCAAAAAAATAAGAACGCAGGTAAATTCAGGTGTGTCCAGGTAACCACAGGTCACTTTGGGTGGAGAAAGTTTGCTTCATTAATAGTACTATAGTTCAAATTACAAATTTCATTAATTCCTTAATTTTTTCTAAATTTTGAGAACATTTTGTACATATTGATTGGATTAAAATAAAACATGGAGCTAAAAATAATTATAAACATTTTGAAATGGAAACCAAATTTTAAAAATATTATTTTGTTAAAAAGTATAAAAAATAAAAACACAAATGCAATCAAATAAAAGACAGACATGATATTCAAATAAAATATATACAAATATTTGTTAAGTAACATTAATATACAGGGTGAAGGATAATTCTTAGTATTACTAATTTGGGTTCATAGGCAGTAATGAACATTTTTTTGTTTGAAACTATTATTTCACGAATGGTGTTAGGTATGGTAACAAATTTTGATTAATCGATTAATCGATTTTCAATTTTTAAATTGGTTTAGAAATCAGTTTTGTAAAGAAGTTCCTTCAGTTGTTTTGTAATTTGAGTTTAATTATTGTATAGTGGTGGTTTCAGGTGGTTGATAAAGCTTGGACAAATTTTCATTTTAAAATATACAGAGTCTCGAGATCACCCCAGGCTTGATATTTCGTTATTTTTTGGTTTTCATTATTTTTTAATATTTGTAAATGAGACTAAATTCCTATAAAAGATAAAATAAATACAATTTTCAAATTTGCACTCGTATAATGGTAGCGATATTCAACTTTTCAAAAGCATAATATATTTTTTTTAATATTTTGGATAGTACCTTTTATTCTCTTTGCAACCATATAAAAAATATGGGTCTTACATAAGAATTTTGTTAGAAAAAAATACGATTAATAGTTAAGGTAGGTTTGCCATGGAAATAACTGATTTTTGTCATTTTTATCTAGAGACCTATAAAAACAGTGCGTAAAGTTAGTTGTCAAACTGATTTCCCAATTTTTTAGTGTTTCGTTTATCATAATAAATATGAAATTATACCAATTCAAAAGTGCGGACTTAGCTCTGCAGTTAAATTGTAGCTTATGTAAAAGCAGGTACCTTGGGTTTACTTCGGTTCAAACATCGAATTTTTTGGCCGGCGGCTTAAACAAACCTAAAGTCACACAATACATATAGCTTGGGGTTGTGCAACGTCCGGTTAACGGATAATGCGATTCAAAAAGATACCAATTCCAAAAAGTGCGATATGATGCTAAGTGATTATTATTATTTTTGTGATTGTTATAATAGAAAATTGTATTTACTTATTTTATAGAGAATTTAATCTCATTTGCGAAAATTGAAAAAAAATAAAAATAAAAATAATCGAAAAATACAAGCCTGGGGAATGATCTCTGAAACACCCTGTATATTATAATAAATGGAACACTTAAAAAATTAGGACAATCAGGTTTGACAACTAACTTTACGCATTGTTTTTATAGGTTCCTAGATAAAAATGACAAAAATTAGTTATTTCCATAGCAAACCTTACCTTCAAGTATTAATCAGTATTTTTCTAACAAAAATTCTTATGTAGAACCCATTATTTTTTTATATGGTTGTAAAGAGAATAAAAGATACTATCCAAAATATTAAAAAAGTATATTATGCTATTTGAAAAAAAGTTGAATGTCGCTACCATTATACAAGTGCAGAATTTGAAAATTGTATTTACTTATCTTATAGAGAATTTAATCTCATTTACGAAAATTTAAAAAAAATAAAAAATAACAAATAAACAAAAATACAATCCTGGGGAGTGATCTCTGGGACACTCTATATGTTGGAACGAATGAGTAATTTTGAATTTAAAATGTGAGAACGATGGAACGAAGAGTTGTGTGAAACTTCAGATGTGTCCTTGCTAGGACGTTTGTAAATGTTTGACGTTTTTTGATTAGGATTGGTTTACTATCTCGCCGACTTGTTGTACTTTGACTCCGCATTACATCACTCGTACATCTGGCAGAAGTCGCAGAGAAAATGCACCAAGGAAATCGGCAATAGAACAATATTCATTCTTTGTTTGGCGGCGCTAAAACTCAACCTCAGGATCACAAACAGTTTCGTGTTCGTCTACGAAACCTCGATGGAGAATTTGCCTGCAATTTTAAAGGTTAGAACAAGGCAGCATTTGTTCCTGAAATACCCAAGTTGACTTCTGGACCATGGAGGAAAGAACTGAGCAGAAAGTCTGTTAAACTCTCGAGATATTGAAAGCGAGAACGAGCCAATTTATCTTCTGATCGGCGCAGACATAACTGGCAAGTTTCTTACTGGACGAATGGTTTAATTAACTTCTGGAGTTACAGTAGTAGAGACAAAGTTTGGGATGGACTTTAATGGGCAAGAATCCTTCTCACGTTTGTCAACGTGGCGACAGCGTAATGACCTCACTGTCCATGTTCGTTGCAGACGCCAAGGTCCAAGATTTGTGGAGTTTGGATGTTTTGGGAATTCAAGATAGAAAAATCTACTAAAGAACAGCATTAAGAAAAAGTCCTACAAAACTTTCAAGGGTCTACAACAATGAACGAACAAAGTCGTTATGAGATTTCTTGGCCCTGGAAGGAGAATCGTCCAATATTACCAGAAAATTGTGCGACTGCTGAAAGGAGATTGAATAATACCGTCAAGAAGCTGCAACAAGATGGACTTTTTTGTGCCTACAATGATGTCTTTCCAGAATAGTTGAAAGAAGAGATAATTGAAGAAATTCCCGACAACCAGATACAAAAATATGGACATTACCTACCCCACAGACATGTCGTCAAAGAAAATAGCACGACTCGAATCCGTCCAGTCTTCGATGTTTCGTCAATAGGAGAAATGGCCCTTCATTAAATCAGTGCTTGGAAGTAGGACTAAATTTCATCGAGTTACCTGAATTGTTAATTCAATTTAAAAAACAGAAATTTGGAGTGATAGCAGATATTCGGAAGGCATTTTTTTCAAATTAGCATCACGAAGAAGAATCGAGATGTTGTTGAGGTTTCTGTGGAAATGGGAATCTGAAGATGATGAGCTTGTAGTTTATCGACGTAGTACATAACCTAGCAAAGTCTTTTCTATGTCGACAATTGCATAATGAGTCTTTCTACGATCGAAGAAGTTAAGGATTTCGAAGAAAAGGCAACCCAGTACATGAGAAAGGAGGATTTGATCTTCGGGGTGAGAGTATACAAGTGAAATAAATCCCTCAAGAGAAGCTCCAGTATTAGGCCTGGTATGGGACAAAGGTGGAAAATGTAATGAAAATTTCTAACCACTGTTTGCAACCAAAAAACTCCATGCAAAGTTACTAAGCGAAAGATTGTGGCAGCTACACAGAAGATATTCGACCCAATTGGTATCGTGTGTCCAGTAATCATCTGTCCAAAGATGATTTTACAGGCATTGTGGACTACGAATAAAGAATGGGATGAACAGGTCGATGAAACGATTACAGCTGCCTTTCTACAATGGTTAAAAGGATATAGAAAGTCTTCGCAAAGTGAAAATTCCTAGATGGGCCTTTGGAGAAAACAGTGATAACTTGGAACTACACTTGTTTGTCGACGCCAAATCAAATCGCCTACGCTGCTGTAATTTTACTAGAGTGGAAGCAGTAATGGAATTAAAGTTAACTTTATTCAAGCCAAGTCAAGACTTGCACCTCAAGGAAAGCCAACGATTCCTTGTTTAGAGTTGATGGAGCTCTCATTGGAGCTCGTTTTTTGCACACTGTCACCAAAGCCTTGAATCGTCCACATCTAAAAGTGTTTTGTTAGACAGATTCATCTACAGTGCTTGCATGGATCTATAAAGAGAATCAGTGGGCAACGTTTATATGGCGACGAGTACAAGAAATTAAGAAATTGATTGATCCTACTTCGTGGCGGCATGTACCAGGGGAATTAAATCCAGCAGATCTTCCGTCAAGAGGCTGTTCCGCAAGAGAGTTTGTCAAATCTAGAAGAAAATTTGTCTTCCACTCATGTTCAAGTAGACGAAGATATAGTAACAAGCGAGATGAAGAAAGGAGCGTTGAAACAGAAAAACAGTGCAAGTTTCATCAATGCTCGTCGTTAATGCAGTGAAGAATCATTAAGAAGCTTGTGAAAATTTGATTAATACTGATATTTCGTATGAGAAAAAGTCTACGAAGATTCGCATAGATGATGAGGTTCATAAATAATTGTCAAGAACATGCAGCAAGGCAAATTAAGTCCTACTTGAAGGTAGAAGAACTCAATGCTGCAGAGTTAATGGTAGTGCGCATGGTTCAACAAAAGAGTTTCCCAGACAGTAAGGATAATAGTCTAGCCACAATCCACGTCTACAAAGATGAGAAAGGAATTATTCGGCTGAAAAGCCCCGTCGCCAATCGAGATGACACATTGAATTTTAGTCATCCAATTTTGTTAGGTTCAAAACAGTCTATAGTAAGTAAACTCATAGAGTATATGTACCTGATATTAAATCACGCACTTACCAGTATTGTGATTAATGCTCTAAGAGAAGGATTTTGGATTTTGGGATGCAGAAAACGATAATACACAATTGTGTAATTTGTCAAAGATTTGACGCCAAGAGAATCGAGTCAATCTGTGCTGCTCTACCTGAAAAAACAGTGAGGAATGCAGCCGTTTTTGAAGTTACTCGAATGGACTATGCAGGACCTCTGTAACTGAAAGACAAGATCATGAAAACCTGGGTATGTCTTTTCACTTGTGCTGTTTACAGAGCGGTCCACGTCGAGTTGGTGACTTCAATGACCACGGGAAATTTCTCGAAGCTTTTGTCCATTTGTTTCAAGAAGAAGGTCGCTACTGATTTTGCATCTGGTGTTTAGGCAACCAAACGTTGGTGTTGGGTTTTAATCAATAGATGACTTTAAAATCGATTCATATAATTTATTCTTGAGAAGTTCTGTTTCCTCATTTTTTATTGGTGGTTTACAAAATCGTACACGTGTTCTTCGTTACTTTAAAAAGGTGAAATACTTTCATATTAAATAAAATTTAGTTACTTGAAGAACTCCGTTAGTATTTAAATGCTTTAATAATTTATCTGGATTGTGCCCGTTGTCAAATACCGTAAGTAAAACGCATGTTCTTATCAATGCAAACGCAATTTTGGGTAATATTTTTAGAACTTATACTTAAGGGACACGTTTAGGAATAACTGAAGGCAAAACTAGTCTATGAATTGCGTTCACATTCTTCAACCGTACTGATAGCAATATCCTTTGATGAGGCAGGAGTTGTTACTATCCACTTCAAAGGAAGCGTTGCACATTATCAACACAGGCGAACTTCAATTTTGTCACCTGTCCGTCGTTGTCGTATCAGTCAGTAGCTAGCTATTCATCTTTTTTCATCCTGTTTGATCCGTATCAAATGGAAATGTATCGGAAGCATATGATAATAACCGATTGTTAATTGATAATTAGCGTCTTTTTGTAATAATCTTTGTGCTCGAGGGGTCCCACGACAAATCATTTTCACATATGTTTACGCCAATATTTCGGTATTAGTTTTAATCATTTAGCTATACTTAGGAAAATCAACCTAAAGTATTTAGTATAAATTAGATTACTTGTTATCGAAACGTGAATGGTTTATTTGGTTTGGTCGTTTGCATTAGTTAAGTAACTTATTTGTTAACTATCCTGCGTGTAAATTTATGATCTATGTATATTTATCTGTGACATAAATGGTAAACTCCATTGACAAGTTATATGTTTCTTGGATTATTAGTTTGTTTTGTGTCTTAAGTATCTACTGCTTAAGACTAATAACTACAACCCGTACGGTAGCGCCCTCGTCTAGAAGCATTTTCTCTACTGCTGCATCTTTAAAGATTGCTCACGACCTCTCGCTGACATTAGCTATCAGGTACCACTTCAAAACGACTACAATTTTTTTAAATAAATTCTTTTACGATAATAAACTATAACGATCGATCGGTTTCCGTTTTTATTGGTTTTACTATCACTAAAAATTTAAATATTATTGACTTATAAAACAAAGCTACAAATTTTTTAAGATAAATTTCAATCCCAATGTTCAGAAGCAGTCGGTTTGACCATATGAGAGTGTTTTCATTTTTCAATAAAATATTTTTTATTTTTTGACATTCTTATTCAGCAAATTATTATTTTATACATTCTCAGTTTAGTATAAGTGCAAGCTCAAAAAAAAATAATTTAAACTTTGGAAAATATTGCTCCAAAGCTTAGTAGAAAACTTCGGTCAAATCACGTCAGCTGTCTTTTAGTGAAATTAGAAAAAAAGTCAACAGTGACCACATCACTAATGCACGAATTAGGTCCGCATGGTTAGAATAGCGTATTAGACGACATCCTTTCGCTGTAATAAGCTATTGGAAAAAGACTTCCATTGAACACCCATGATTATGTCAATGATATTTTAGAACCAGTGGTGGCGTCTTTCATACAGACGTTGTTAGATGTTCTTTCTAATATGAAAACTACACACTCTAAACATTACGCAAATGTTCTAGTAGCAAGTACAGTTGCAAATTTTGCCTATGTCTGTAAGATCACCTTACTTATACGTTTGAAAACGTGTGGGATGATTTCTTTAATGGTTGCCGAGACTTTCATCAGTTTCAGATGGTGTGGGATGAGATACCATAGGAGAACATAGACCATCTAATCCAAATTATGTCCCGAAGAATGAATGTCTGCTTACTGTGCCTTACTGTACATTATTAATTCTTGCTGTTGTTGATTCTTAATCGTTTAATACTTAATAATAAATCAACATTTTACCAAAATACGAAATTATTATTTTTTTCGCCTGGTGCATTTCATATGAAAGTGAGAATTGGTGTTTTAGAAACAAAGCCCTGGGCGTTACTTTTGTCAAGGTATCTAAGAAATATAAAAGTGAAAGAGTGTACCTACATTTGTTGCTACTCTATAACAATTAAAAATTGAAAAACAAGGTCTCCAGACTTTCTGCATGAAGACAAAAACTAGCACAATTTTGTGAACTTTAAAACTTATTTTGTAATATACTTAATTCTTAATGCAATTTGTCTTAATTTAATAAAATAATACACCTCTGATAAGCTCATAATAAGAGCGAACTGCTGCATCTGGTGTTCTTTTGTTGCGTGTGTGCTTCTGTACAAGTTATTCTTGGCTTTATCGACAACGTGTGTTTCAAGCAGTAAAGCTATCGCTTAGATAGCGCGATGCACATACGTGTCAATGTTTACACGAGATGTCGCAAGACACACATTTTAAATAATAAAATAGTGAAAGTCCCATTCTTTTATGAAACATTTTTTGGAGATGTTTCTTTAAATAACCTTAAAAAAATTATTTGTTCAATTGGATTAAGCTTGAGATCTTTCATTTGATCGCCAAAGTGATTCTTAAATTCAACAATAAATTCAAAACTGCAATAATGCCGGAGCTATCGTTTAAAAATATTTTTATTAGCGCAACTTTGTTGAAGATAACATAAGTCCATCCTAAGATTATTATAGTCAACATATGGAGGGTACATTATATACAACACTTATTGATTGTCTATGATCTGCCCTCTTGTAGAGAATATAGTTCACAGCAGAATTGTACAATAGTAAACTTGTACACTTAAGTTCTCTCACTCCTGGAGAATTCCAAAATCTTAAAACAGCTTTCAAGTGATTTTCGGTGTTTGTTTGCTATTGTAGAAACTTATAGCAGGCGATTTTAGATTGTTATCTTTGCCAACATTTATATTGGCTATAATAATCGAAGAATCGACTTATGTAACTGCTTACACATCTGTCGACAAAGTGACTTCAATGCAAATGCGGTATTAAAGAATATTTTTTGTTTTACAGGGTGTCCAACACAAGCACACATTAATTTTTTAAATAGAATAGTATATTTTTTAGTGAATAATGTGAATAATCATATGAAACCAATAAATGTTTGTAAAAAAAGTTTTGTTCTATTGCTAATGCTTGTGGATTACTGTTAAAAAGGTCACTAGAACAAAGCCACTTTAAAAAATTTTTTTGAAGTTAGGTTATATAATTTTGAAAAGTTATTAATAAAATAAATAATCGGATTTTTTAACTTTAAAGTAAAAAATGAATTTTGGCTCTACCATGTCAATGTCACAGATTTACACATTTTGCTAAAAAGTTGAAAGTAGTGCTTGAAATTGAAAGTCAGATTTATTTTCCATGTAGTTTTATTCAAGTTTATTTTAGGTAGTAGTCGCTTATAAATTATAATAATTTCGTCGTTCAACATTATGCTAATTCAATTAAGTTAGTTCTATTTAAAATCCATTATCTAACTTAGTATAATTTTCACAGTTTACAAAATTGCCAGATCTTGTAAAGTAAACGTGTTTAAAATATTGGAATAAAAATATTATCCATTAAAATTGCACTGAACATTTAAAAGTTAGAAAAAAACGTGTTTCATATTGATTTTATTTTATTTTTAAACCACGCATTTTCTATGTTGAATTGCTGCAGATGTTCTTAATTTTTTTTTAAATTTAATTAAATTTGATGTAAAGACAATGTTTTAATATTCATTGCCTTACCGTCTCGTTCTCTTATCTTAGACAAAACTAAAATTTATGTTAGAAAAGATTAATTTCTACGTAGTATAAGTTAAAAGGTAAAATTTTTTGAAAGTCTCTCATCGAGCTTACACTTACTTATTAGGAAAAACTACAGAGTAATCCGATTTTATTAAATTTTCAGTAAAGTTATTACTTTTGAGTTTACAACTTAATCCGAGTTCCTTAAGTACTTAAACTCATTTAACAACTTTCCCAGTTAAATTATGCGGAGCATAATTAAAACAGTACTAATATTGCAAAATTTTTTCTCGCCATCATTAATCATAAGCACGCTCTAGAAAACTTGAGAAAGCTTTTTACGAATTTTAATAAATTTGCTATTTTCTATGTACATTATTTATCTCTTTTTATAAAATATGTAATAATAAATTGTAGTGTCACTTTAGACTAGGTCGCCACGACGTTTTAAATGAGAGAGAACCTAAATGTCAGGGGTCACAAAAGCCCTGGACCAGTTTATCTTATGAAGGTCATGATGAAGTTCACAACAATGAACATATTTAGCACAACCTTGATGTGTTAACTACCAACATACTGAATGATCATTAACGCGATTTGTCTTGTTATTAACGAATTCATTTAATGACTGTCTCTGAAATTGGATAGAGACGCCAGATAAATTACCCATTATGTTAAATTGATTGCATCACTATTCTTAATTACAAATTTATTAATGTCTATAAACTTTTTTATTAATAAGTAAAAAAGCTGTAATTGTTCCCGATATCGTTTGGTTAAACTTTTACTTTAAATTTGATAAAAAAATGTATATTTACTCTGAAAAAACTTAATAATTCTTTGCCCAGTTGAATCTTGAACACTTATTTATTTTTTCTTTTTATTGTATTTTGTCAGTTTGCATTTCTTATGTTATGTTTTCTTAAATCCTTAGTAACTATAATATTAATGGTGTTTAGGAAAATAAGACAAAAACTTTTGTAATAAAGTTTTATGCTCTTTGCTAAGAAACTAAGAAAGTTTCAGCTCGTAACAAGTATGCAATTGCTTGTGGAGATTTCACAAATGCAAAACTAAGATAATACTTGAAAATTTCAAAACTCCAAATGATGTAATATTTTCATTTATTTTCATTACTAATACCGTTAAAAGTTATTATTATTATTGAACGATTATTAGCTTGAGAAATTGATTTTTTAATTATGTAATCATTATCGATCTTGGCCTTAAGTAATTTTTTTATAGTAACACATCTTTCGTTTCTGATGGAGTAGGTAAATGTCCTTTTTTTCTTCGTGTATTTTTAGAAATATAATTTAAAAAGAACTTGTTGTAAACTATTTTTTGTCATTTTCCGGTTGATTTAAATACTTTTTAATAAAATTTTACGTTCTTACAAGTTTTAGTAAAATGAATGTGGAAATTTCCTGCGAAAGCAAAGTATTAAAAAAATTCGTTGTAGTTACCAATATGTTTTTCTTCTTAATTGCATATTAATTATTATTTTTTACCTTGTTTATGACATGTAACAATTGTATGTTTTTTGTCTTTTTTTTATTGTTAAAGTGCTCTGATGAAGCTTTCACCACACTAGCGAAACGTTGCCCTAACAGGACCTGTGAGTTTTGTTTTGATCCTTTGCTTCAATTAGTAAGGGTCCAGACGTGCTCCACTATCTGGACTAGCTTCTTACAAATCAATTTATCCTTAAACTAAATTTAGAAAAACTATAAAATATTTCTGATTGACAGACCATTATATCAAATCTCTGATTTTTTTGCTGTTACTTTTAATAATAATAACTAATTTTAATTTATATGAAATTGAGTGATTCAGGGTATTTGGACTTACATATAGATTGACTTCAACTATCTATATACTTTTTTATATTGGGTTGTAATTAACTGCTTTAGTTGTGTTTATTTTAAACTAAGAATAATTCCGTGTTAAATGTATTTCCGATCATGCATTTTATTTCTATTTTATGTTTTTTGTTATAATGCTTTGTCCAAAGAATGCTGTAAATTTCAGTAACAATTAATTAATTAAATAATAAATTAATACTTTCAGAGTGGATAAATGCACATAATTTGACTGCGTTTATTTTCCTAGAAAGAATGTTTAAAAAAAAATTATAGCAAAACAGAATCCATGTAGCCAATTTATCTTTAGGAATAAACGGGATACTACTCTCACTTTTTTTTGTTTTACTTTTTAACAATAACAAATAGGTTTTGGTACACGAAACGCTAAGTTTGCAAATGTGTCCCAGCTGACAGAAGTTAAAGAAACAGGCTAAGGGATGTTGTTTGACTTTTGTTTTATTTCAGTGGAGTATGGTTGCTTGATCTCCTTGTCAATACATTTTCTGTAATAAAAGTCCCAATTAATTTATGTTGGCAAATTGGACTCTATTTATTATGAAACTAACTAATTAACCCAAAAGAAAAAATGTTAATTTATACAGAGTGATTTGGGAGGAACGGACCAAACTTTAGAAGTGTATTGTATACTTGAAAATGTAAAAACTCATATGTTCTAATCCGATTTTTATTAGTTTTTAAGTTATAGCATAATTACAATCAAACAAAATTCTTTAATATTATTTTAATCTCAATGTTCTTTAAGGACATGTTCAAGAATACCTCTATTAATCTCTAAACATTTTACATTTCGTTTACAAAGTACATTCATGAAATTTAAAACTTGGACACCACAATTTCTGTAAACAAAAGTTTGCACATTGTGAAGCGGACTTAAGGGTATCATTTACAATTCTAACAGCAGGTAGTCTCAGCAAGGGTTATCTTATAGAAGGACTGTAGAATGAATCATTACACTAAGCACGTTTTAGAAAATAGGTAATTTACGTTGCTTACTTAATTTTTTTCTTTAAAGAATATATTTGAAGGTATCGCTAATTAAACACCATAGCTCGATTAATTATCGAATCAAAATTTTGTTTAGGAAATGTTTACAAAATAAAATTAGAAATAATTTTGATTTAAAAAACGTCTACAAGCAATAACTTTTAAATTAAATCAAAAAACTAAACATGGTTATTTGGGTTGACTGATTATTACTTATTTTTAAATAAATCTAACCTACTAATTATTGTAAGTTATTAAAAAAAATCATTAAACTCTCTATTCATAATATTTAGTCCTTACAAAATGTATATTTTATGACGTTTCATTTTTTCTGTAGTTAATATAAAAGTGAAAATAAAAACTAAGGCAATTCTTATTGTCAACGTATATATTTGGTGTTTTGAATAAGATGTGATCCTTAAGGGTGTCAATCCTTAGCGATTTTAAGAAGAAAAGTTCAAATAAACATATGTCCTAAACTTTTTAACTTTTGATCTACAAGGTGTTCAATTTTAAGAAAAAATTTTTCAAAGAGTACGAGTCTCAATGAGGAAAAGAGCTGAAGCATGCATACTTGCAGGTGGTGACCAATTTCAACAGCTAATCTAAATTATTTTTTTAGGTTATTTAATGTTAGTTCTTTTTATTTTAATGTTAAAATTATTATGTATTAAATAATCAATAATTATTTAGCCAAATCTTTTTTTTACGCGAAACCGTTTGCCGGACGAAAAAAAACAAGAAATCAAATTTACCTTAAAAATGAATGGAGATTTTAAAATAATTTTTATTTTAGAAAAAGCAGTGGCGTACATAATATTTCTCTAAAAATATCTAGTCCTCATCCTGTACGGACGCCACTGAATAAAAAAATTTAAAATTTCTAAATCAAAAAATAGTTGTTGTTACTTAGATGGCATATGCCAAATTTTATTAAAATATCTATAAAGATATTAAAGTTATGATAAAAAAACGTTATTTTTCTTAAAACTTAACACCTTGTAGATCAAAAGTTAAGAAGTTTAGGACATATGTTTATTTGAATTTTCTTCTTAAAATCGCGTAAGGATTGAAACCTATTAAGGATCAGCATCTTATTCTAAAACACCCTGTATATTTAGTTTTTTGATAAGAATTTATTACATAATTATAATTAAGATACCAAGTTATAGTTTAAAATTAAATGAAAACCTTTTTTTAAATATAGGTATTGCTATACAAATAAATATAAGAAATCAATAATGGGTGTGACCTCCATTATTATTGATACATTCTTGGAGGCGTCTGCTCATTGACGCTATCAAGGTATCAATATAATTAATATTAATCGTTTCCCATGCGGTATCAATGGCTGCAATTAGTGCATTACGGTTTACTGGTACAAAATTTGGCCCTTGTTGTCTTCGGATAACAGCAAGTATTCGAGCCCAAACATTTTCGATAATGTTAAAATCTGGGCTTTTTGCTGGCCAGGGTAACAGCTCCAAGTTATTTTCTCGTATCCAATTGCGCACAACCCGCGAAGTATGAATAGGGGCGTTGTCCTTTAACAACAAAAATACATTATGAAAATGTTAATTCAACAGATTCCGAACTATTTTTTGGAGAAAGTATAGTGAAATAAGAATACTTACTTGTTGGAAAATATAATCTTCGTCTGGATAAAACACTTCGACTGAAGGTTTCATAATAGTTTCCAAAATATCTAAATACGCAGCAGAATCAAGACGTCCATCGATAGCCCAACAAACTCCTGGACCCCGCGCGCTAACCCAACTCAAATCAGCACCGAGATGAGGTGGCATTTTCACAACATTTAAAATTTTAAACTAAAATGGAATTTTACATTTCTTACTTTATTTATTGGTTCACACTACCCTTCTCAAACAGTAGGTAATTGTTTATTTATTACATACTTCTAATGACCAATGTAACAACCCTTAGAGCAATATGACTAAAAGGAAGTAAATTAAACAGCAAGGATATTCTATTGTTATTGAAACTTATTCATAAAGTAAAAGCCATTTCCTTATAATGCTAATGGACAGGATTTTCTTTTAAGTATTAAGATTACAATAGAGGACTTATAAACTTTCGAAAATATCTAATTATAAATATTTACACTGCAATTGCGCTTTTTCCTTAATAATTTCTTAGCAATAACATACACGTTCTTGGTTTTAAGTTGTCATAAATTTGATATGATATAAATTTGTGTTTCTAATATTACATCACAAACTAATCTTTATTCGCCAAAAAATTGTTGCTTAAGTTGTAAAGCTTCGTACACACCTGAACAACAAACCGAGCAACAAACATAACAACGAACCGAAAGTCAAACAGAACGACAAACGATCTTTTATGATTTCCACAATCCGAACAACAAACGGAACGTTTGTGCTGTTCCCATAATTATTTTCAGTAGTTTTCAGTTCATATATATTTATTATTGAGAAGAGAAAATTGCGGAAAACAAGAAGATAGTGCCAACCAAATTTTTACGCACAAAGAAGAGTAAAAATTATAATTTACTTCGCTTTTTTTTATTTTGGAAATTTTCCGCCCAAATGATGCTAATAGGGACATCATTTTTTTCTTGCATTCTTAAACACTGATTAATTTAAAACATTTTTCTTCTGTCAACTCCATAATATTACCTAAAACACAACAAACCCACAAAAGGGAGGACAAAAATAAATAATTTAATTCTCCCGCATAAGTTTGTTCGCCGTTTTGTTTAGATTCGTCCAAACCTGCAAACGCATTCGCGCGCATTTTCTTTGATGTCGGAGAAAAACCGACAAGTTGCGGGAACGCCGCAAACCGTTCGTGGAACAATCAGGACTTGCGAATCTGTTCTAAAATTCGTACGTAGCACCGTCCAAATTAATGTTCCGATTGCCGTTCGGTTCGTTGTTCTGTTTGTTCCTCGGTTTGTTGTTCAGGTGTGTACGAAGCTTTACAATAAGCATATTAATATGAACTATATCTTATGAAAGGAGAGTTATGTAACTATAATTAACGACTTAACGTTACGTTAGTAGATTCCATTTACTATTTACACATATTTTCTTGGAACATTCGATAATTAACTATCGGGATATGATGACCCTATACTTCGCAGGTTGTGCGCAACTGGATACAAGCAAATAACTTGGAGCTGTTACCCTGGCCAGCAAAAGCCCAGATTTTAACATTATCGAAAATGTTTGGGCTCGAATACTTGCTGTTATCCGAAGACAACAAGGGCCAAATTTTATACCAGTAAACCGTAATGCACTAATTGCAGCCATTGATACCGCATGGGAAACGATTAATATTAATTATATTGATACCTTGATAGCGTCAATGAGCAGACGCCTCCAAGAATGTATCAATAATAATGGAGGTCACACCCATTATTGATTTCTTATATTTATTTATATAGTAATACCTTTATTTAAAAAAAAACGTTTTCATTTAATTTTAAACTATAACTTGGTATCTTAATTATAATTATGTAATAAATTCTTGTCAAAAAACTAAATATATACGTTGACAATAAGAATTGCCTTAGTTTTTATTTTCACTTTTATATTAACTACAGAAAAAATGAAACGTCATAAAATATACATTTTGTAAGGACTAAATATTATGAATAGAGAGTTTAATGATTTTTTTAATAACTTACAATAATTAGTAGGTTAGATTTATTTAAAAATAAGTAATAATCAGTCAACCCAAATAACCATGTTTAGTTTTTGATTTAATTTAAAAGTTATTGCTTGTAGACGTTTTTAAATCAAAATTATTTCTAATTTTATTTTGTAAACATTTCCTAAACAAAATTTTGATTCGATAATTAATCGAGCTATGGTGTTTAATTAGCGATACCTTCAAATATATTCTTTAAAGAAAAAATTAAGTAAGCAACGTAAATTACCTATTTTCTAAAACGTGCTTAGTGTAATGATTCATTCTACAGTCCTTCTATAAGATAACCCCTGCTGAGACTACCTGCTGTTAGAATTGTAAATGATACCCTTAAGCCCGCTTCACAATGTGCAAACTTTTGTTTACAGAAATTGTGGTGTCCAAGTTTTAAATTTCATGAGTGTACACCTGTTGCTATCCTAATTGTTTCATACCTCTAATAACTGTTGCAATGTTTCTAATACATTGGATTAGTGCATATCGGGTGTTTATTCTGCTGACGCATATTAATAATAACAACAAATTTATCAAATGTTTTCAGCCTTGTCACCTCTGTTTGGTAAAATTATTTTTTTTAGTCGTAAATTATTTTGGCCTTATGTTCTAAGTGAGTTGTACTGTATTTTAAGTATATTTTGTTTGCGTTAAAAGGCACGTATGTTTCGTTCCCTACGTCTGCTCTACAATATGTATTTCTTTTGTTCTGTGGTACTTTTGAATCCGAAGGATGCTCACAATTGCTTGAAAGAAATTATTATTTTGATACTTTTTATGAAAGGTTCTTGTAGAAGTCTTAGGCACATTACGACGCTTTGCTTAACACAGTCTTTGTTTGTATCATGACAGAGCGTGTAAATCGTGTTGTTTTTAAAAGTAAAGTTCATATTATATTTGGCCTAGCGTCATTAAGAAAATTACACCACACTGTTAAATTCTGAGAACTTTTTAACGTGTTAATTTTTTTGTAGGGTTCTTTGTGTAGTTTGTAACTTGGTCTAGAGTCGGTGACTAGAATCAAAACTAGTGTAGTATTGGAATATTAAACTCGACAAAGAAAAAAAATTGAACTTATTAAGTTTGTGTTACTCGCATTATTACCACAGGAGACACTTAATGGCGGTTAAAATACGTTTGGCGGCCATTTTCTAAGATGGCAACAGATTAAAAATTTTCCTCTGTAAGTTTATGTAACACTTTCAAAATTCACTTTTAATAATAAACTAATTACCGTATCCAAATAAGAGATGATTAGCTTATCAATAACTACAATCCTTGATAACTTACGACCCAATGAACAGATTTTCAAAGACTAAACAACATTTTGTTCGTAATTAGATTATCTACAACCTTACCTTTTTATTTTTATGCATTTTTTATCCCCAAAGTAAGTTGGATTTTCTGTAATCTTTGAAAAACTTGTTATATTATTATTTTTAAAGACTTTTGTCTTCAAACCATTGACGCGGCTAACTTTTCGACCATTTTGAATATAGGATTATTTATTTCCCAGTTACTTCTAAACAATTTGATGTTAAAATAATCTTTTTCGCATTATTAGATCGGTAGATAATGGGATTATATAGAAACCAACACTTGGCAACCATTTTCCAAAAATAGTGGCATGTTCCCCAGGTGGTATTTGCGAGGATTTTTGTTAGGCGACTCAGGGACATTCATGCAAACATATTCCAAAAGAGTTTTCCAATATTTTTTTTTCTTTAACGATCTGATCAGGACATAATATTACTATACTAGTGGTACTATGTTACTTGTAACGGTTGTAGTTTACAAATTATAATAAAAAAAAGCGACGGCTCTAGCAATACAATCAAGAGAGAAGAACAATACTATTTGGCTTGAAGTAGCGCACTAAATTCGTATAAGATCCAGTATTTGTAGTAGTTAGCGCAGCAATGTTCGGCTTAGTCGGTGAGTTGGGGAGGCCCTTGAGGTACTGAAACGAAATAAACTGCTGCCAGGCGCCACCTGCTGGGTAATAGAAAGAAATAAAACCGACCAACAGGAATGTAGTAGGTTTTACTAAAAGGTCTAATACGCTAAAACGAACACAAATCAGAGAGACAAATAGACAATCCAATATAGCAAATCTTAAAAGAACTAAAATAATGTGACAGAAATAGAGAGGCTGTTGTATATGAGTACGTGTGTTCGCAACAACAATAATTAAAGCTCGCGATTAAATGTGTTGAATTCAGATAAGCGTTGTAGTTACACCCCAAATTTAAAATTAGCGTTCCAATTAAGGATTGGTTGCTAAGAAAACTTGACGTACACACGTTACTTACACACGGTGACTTAATACTAACTTAAACTCGGAATAAAGAAGGTAAGTATCTCCCGCCAACCCAAAAAGGCCTTTTGTTTTAGCTTCACCCACTCTATGTAAAGCGCCTAAGCTCATAGGAAGCTGGTTAAAAACAAAACCAAACGTTGATGGTGGAGTCTATCCCGAATAAAAATTTACTTAACTGCTAGAGATTTAAACCGTTTAATGTCACGTGTACGTGAGCTTCATACGCATTGATATTGAGTATGATAACATTAAAACTTAGCTGTGTTCTAGTAGTATGCAGTTCCGAGAATGAACGTTCTTGCTAGCGACAGTATTTGACAGGTTCAAAAGGTAGGTGATCCCAAGATTTTCCGTAGGAGAGGTTTATAGTGAATGACGAATGACAAATAGGTTTCCTTGAAGTAACAATTATGCAGCATGAACGAGTCGGTAGGCTTGTAGAGTTCACTAGCTGTTGGCAAATTATTTGAATGCAAAACCGTGGTACTCCATCAGTTATGTAACGAAAGGTTCTTAAATAGCCATTCCAGCATCCCCAGGAGTTATCCAGGTGTAAGATATGGTGAGAGTATGAGGTCAACGCACGTGCTAAAGCATACGTCATAATTAGAAATAATACAACCACGAAAGGAAAAGAAAACAACGGGTACTTACGGTGAATGCGGTTGTATTTAAATTTAAACTATAAATTCGACTTATTATTGAAACGCACATCAATAATTTGTGTAAAATTTTAACTTCGAAATGAACGCCAAACACCCATGTACAAGAAGGAAGTAGAAAATGTCCGCTCATTGTCTTGATAATTTTATGAATTAAGGTATCCACTAATGGGAAAATTTGTAGCATGCGCGGCAAATTTGACTTTTGTCGTAACTTGCGACTCCCGACAAACGTTATTAAAAAAACATACGTTCCAGTTAAAGAAATTTGAACCGTAACAAGCTAAGAACAAGTACAAAACTGTAGCGAATCATTATTTTTTTTAACAATCGCTAAATATTGAACAGTGTTTGTAAAGGCTCCTCACGTACATACTAATCAAAGTGAATTATATGCGAGAATTAAAATGATATTTATGATAACGTGCAATGAACAGTTTAGTGTAACGACTAACGAAGTGTTGGGTTCATCAGAATTACGCTACAACTTGAAAACTAATCAAAACCGGATAAAAACGTGAGTTTTTTTTTACATTATTTTTACGTATACAACACACTTCTGAGATTTTTGTTCCTCCCGACTCACCTTGTAATTTGTTTTTTTATGTTAGATAAAATCTCGGCATCTTTCACATATAAAGTGTAGATCTATTATCAATTTTTTGCTTGTAGTCAAATACTTAATTGAGATTAATTTTTAGTTTGGAATGGTTATTAGTTTTGACTCAACTTAGGAAAACGTTTTTGTTTCAATAATGACTCCGGTCGTGGAAGCTTCAATTCTTTCATTTCAACAACTTAATTAAAAACATTGATGAGAAATTCCAAAAACTTTAATTGCAATTGAAGAACGTCTACACTGTAGAGGTTAAAAATACACAGCACTTTTAAGTTTATCGAGAATTATATCTATACTTCTCTACGACGAAAAATCTAAAAAACTATAAAAGTTTTAGTCTTTTATCTATTTCGCTATCACTCAATAAATCGTGCAATCTCTGTTTCTTCCTGGCATTCATCACTTCCTTCATCATCAACAGCAATACTACACTACGTTAACTAGTAGCAGACCCACTACAATATGGTATATCAAAAAAAAGTTTACTATGTGTGAAAAAACGATATCCGGGATTGCACCGTGCGAAATAGTAAAACCAAAAATTTTAACAACTCTTTGTTACTTCTTCCTTGGAATTAGAGTTAGTTCGTTATAACAAAGCAAAAAAAATTCTGTTCGACGGACGGCCGTCCGTCCGTACGTAAACAAGATATGAAGAAAAACACCTCTTTGACTTTTATGAAACTTTGCACATAGATCTTATTTATAATTATTTTGATCAGATTTTGGGCATAATTTATCAAGCCAAAAGGGCACTTAACTTACATAGATTTTGAAACCTTTTAGAATATTTTCAACAATATTTATTTTTACACATTTTTTATCAATATCACCTCCAATATTAATTATACAAAAAAAGTTATTGTAAATTTTGTTGTCTATAATTTATGTTAAAACTATTTTTATCTAAAACGCAATTTTCATTTTTTCTTTTATTTTTAACTTTTATTAAATGGAACGTGCACGCGGTACCTCGTTTTGATGCTGTTAGATGTTTATTATATTTTTCAAACAAAATGTTTTATCGCTGAACACTTTCGATACTCTCTTACACGTTTGTTAGTATCAGAACATTGTGGAGTTCTGCGTAAAACGTTTGTTTTTAATCTGTAAACTTGGCTGAGTGTGTTTAATTTTTATTTAACTTAGAGTACTACAACGAGGGTTGAACCCGCGTGTTCGGTAAAGTTCAAATATGCTTCATAATATTAAAACCAGATTCCGAAAGTCTATTTGATTTTGGATAATGCGGAGAAGTTGTGGAACAAATAAATGGTACTTAATTTTTACACCAATTATTAAACTCCAGTGATAAAATGAGCTCTATTTTGGAAACATATAGTTTTATAGAATTCCACATCCTCCGAGTTTGTCTACTTTATGGTGGTTAGTTTTTTGTTGCTTTATCAAGTGGAACTCTAGCTACTACTTCTTTTGGAACGCAAATTTAGTGTGCTGGGTTGATGACATACTATTTAAACAAGTAAGTTCAAATGTGATGTGGAATTCACAAGTGCCTTTTCTCGGAACAACCAAACATTTATTGGGTGACACCAATAAATTGCAGCTCCAAGAGCAGGTTCAGTAACTCCTTTAATTACCATGTTATTGACCTGTCCCTTAACTGTTTCTTTCCAATGGTGGAAATTGCATATGCACGTTTGGATCTTATTGACCTTCTACAGTTAAATTCGATAGAGAACTCTTGTGAGAGTTGAACTATTACGATAGAAATATTATTTAAATTTTTTAGCTTTTAACTAACTTTTAGTGATATTGTTTTAATATCAGATGATGTGGGATTGTCATTTTTGTTTAGATGTGATACGACTAATTTGAATCCATTATAACATTTACCTAAGTAAATGAAATCTAGTTTATGAACACAAGCGTCGTCAAAAGTTCGAAGCGCAGCATAGTATTGTTCGACTGATTTACCTGACATTTGATCATGGCAATGAAATTCTCGCCGGTTGAATAATGAGTTACGACATAAATAAGTCTTCTTTGATTTTATTATTTCTTCCTTAAAAGAATTTGAGTTGATTTGGAGACGCCAAATATCCAAAGCATAGCCTATTCTCGATCTTGGAAAACTACTAATTTGTTGGGCACAATAATCTGCCTACCTTTTTTTCAGTTCGAAAATTGTAACAGTGTCATATTTTCTAAAAACTAAAGTTTTGGAATCGGTTTGAGGTTGTAATGTATGACTATTTTTGAATAAGATGCTGGACATTCTCTATCAGTACTTTAATGAGAGTGTACATCAATTTGTTCTTGTTCCTTTTTGCTTTTGTGTGACATTTTATAAACAAAAAAAAATTCACCTACAATACTAACACCAAAGAATTAATACCTAACACTAATCAAGCAATTTGAAAAAAATAGTCGTCTACGTCTACGCCATACACAAAAATCAATTTTAATAGAAAGGTTCGTTTGTGTTTAATTGTACGATTTATTTATATTCTTGTGTAATCTTCATAAGCTGATGAAAATATTTATTTGACATCGTTTCTTAGCATACTGATGGTGACAATCAACTTGTAACGTTCGAAGTGTAAACGCTCCTTCTGTGTATACACTCCTTAACCCAATTTTGCGGGCATTACTTTGTATTGGTTTCCGACGTTGATAACTTGAAACTGTCCACGATTGGTCCGTTGTATTTTAACGCTTCCGGAAAGCTTGTTCTGAATCAACCGTTCACGAGGAAGAAGATATACCCTCATCTGAAAATTTCCTCGCTTGAAGGGGTAATCAGGCCGATGGTAAGAGATTCTGAAACCCTTCAACGTTTTAAAAACTCTATTTTGTAAGTAGAACATACGATACCGCATAAAGTGGCTTTTAAAATTTGCTAAAAGGTTGTGCTCCACGTGAACTGTTCAATAAGTACGTCCTGCATTCTTCAGGCTAGGGGACGCTTTACATCAGGTATACGATTGCCCTCGGGGTTTATCTATCGCTAACATCCCTATGTTTATTCTAGAGAGGGTGGTTTATGTCTCCCTATTACGAATATATTCTCTTCCGGTTGTTCCTTCGCCAACTTGTACGGCTATTGCGGGTCTACTCATCGCTTTTGGCGGCGTTGTGCCGAAATAGCTACCTACGAATACTCCGTCAGATTTGCAGACCACGGTGGAGGCTCATTCCGAACCGTTAGTACCATTGAGAGCAAGAGTAATACTCCAACTGCTGCGTGGAAGGTCAAAAGTTTTAATATCTTTTTAATTGCGCGTGAACCTGCAGTCTACCTATCACTTCGTAAAACTTCCCTTACACGTCTTCCTTAAATTCATGTAATCTGTAACGTTACTCAGTACCATAAATTGACACATTCTAGGTTAAGTTCACCATAGGCGTACCTTCAGTACGCGAAATATTAATTGCATATACAAGACAGTGGCGTAGCAGTGGTAAATATTTGGGTAATTCTATTTACTTTAACTGGTAATTTTATGTAGCTCTAGTCATTTTCGTGTTACCTGAATGTTTAATGCTGTACGTTACCCGTTTTAGTTCGTGTGTATTCGTAATATATCTGTGTCTTTTAATGCTGTAAACTATCACAAATTCGTTTGTGTATTGGGGTGAATAAATATTGTGTGAAGGTTTCTCTGACTTTATGTCGAATTCTTTCGTGATTTGTTCCCTTTTTCTGTATATTCTGCTGCAGACAGTTAACTGCTGACCTTTAGTTCTGGGTCAGATTCTTCTTTCCAGCATTACTCGAACCTGGCGCCCTATTTTTTAAATTTTTTTTCTATAGGTTCTAGGAATAACGTGACTTTCCTAACTCGCACCCTACTCTCCACTGAGGGGCATACTTTTCTAACAACTGATCGTAGCAAACTTGCTGTAATACAATTTGTCGATATGATGATTCTGTTTTTGTATTTGACCTAATAAAATTAATCCAAAATATACCACGTGAGGCGAGAAATACATTTTCATTATTTTATACTATAGTATGCTATTCATAGATAAAGAGGGTTTATTTGTAACGGTTGTGGTATAAAAATAAAAAAGAAAGTGACGGTTCTAGCGATACAACCTAGAAAAAAAAAGAACAATACTATTTGGCTCGAAATAACGCACTACATTTATGGAAGATCCCGTATTTATAATAGTTATCGCAGCAGGCTTAGTCGGTGAGTTGGGGAGGTGCTTGAGGAAACTGAAAAATAATAAACTGCTGCCTGACGAGGCGCCACCTGCTGGGTAATAGAAAGAAATAAAACCGACAAACATAAATTCAATAGGTTTTACTTAAGGTCTAATACGCTAAAACGAACACAAACCAAAGAAACAATTAGACAATTAAATGTAGCAAATAAAACTTACAGCACTAGGAGAATATGTGAGAAGTAAGAGATTCTGTCGCATAAGACTTACGGGCGTTAGCAACAACAATTTAATTAAAGCTTGCAATTAATATGTGTAAATTCAGTTAAGCTTTTGTTTGTTACACCCCAAGTTAAAGTTAGCGTTCCAGTTGAAGTTTAGTGATTAAGGAAACTCGACGTACACACGTTACTTACACACGGTGACTTAAAAACTAAGCTTAAACTCGGACTAGCACGGTAAGTAGCTCCCGCCAACCCAAAAAGCCTTTTGTTTTAGCTTCACCCACTTTATCTAAAGCGCACAAGCTCTTATGGAGCAAGTGGAAACAAAACCGAACGTCGGTGGATGGAGTCCACCCCGAATAAAAATTGTTTAATGTCACATATCCGTGAGCTTCATACGCATGCAAAATGAATAGGTTCCTTAAACAATAAACCCTGCTGTGTACTGAGGCATGTAGTTTTGATAAGGAAGGTTTTTGCTAACGACAGCAGTTGACAGCTATTAGAAGATTGGTAACCACAGGATTTCCCTTAGGAGAACTAGACGACAAAGCTCAGAAAGCATATATGCTCCCTTGAAGTAGCAGGCACGCAGCGTGAACGACCCTCACCCGGTTGAGTTTATTGGCCGTTGGCAGCTTTGATGTAGGCAAAACCGTGGTAGTCGTCACGTTTTCATAGCGAAGGATTCTTAACTCAGGTTTCAGCCCCCAGGAATTATCTCGATGGTAATACACGAGTAGAGTATGAGGTCAAAACCCGTGCTAAATCATACGTTGTAATTAGAAATTAACACAACCACGAGACAACAATAAAAATAGAAAAAGAAGCAACTTACGGCGAATGCGGTCGGATTTATTTTTACACACCAATTTGATTTGAAATTATTGAAGCCACATTAATAATTTAAGTGTAAACTTTTAGCTTTACGAAACACGCCGAAAACGCCCAATAGAAGGAAATCTTAAAATGTCTGCTCGTCGTCTTGATAAATTTTGTGAAATAATCGATCCACCAATGGGAAAATCGTAGCGTGTGCGGCAAATTTAATTTTTGTCGTAACGTGCAACTCACGACAACCGTTACTCAGAAGATTTGCGACCTACGTTCGAGTTTAAGTAATTCGAACCGTAACACTTTTTTTTATGTTCCATCAAGTAGAAGTTTCCAATATTTGTGACACGCATCAATTATTTGGAGACTCCCAAAGTACCAAACCATAGTCTATTCTGGGTCAAATGAGGAGCCTTATAATAACATGCACACCTTTGTTTCCAATCTGAAATTTGTAACAGTTACACACTTTTTAACGACTGAAGTTTTAAAATTGATAGATGTTTAATTATGGGGTTTAAGGTTTTATGCTTGACTGAAAAGTTGCTAGACATACTCTGTCAGTACTATAATTAGTTGCTTGTTATCATCTTTTTGTGATGACTGTGGCGGGTTAAGATGTACATCAATTTGTTGTTGTTCCTTTTTGCTTATATATTTTACAAACAAACAAAAATTCAAGCACAATTCTAACATCAAACAATTAATTTCCAAAAAATTGTCAGCATCATATACGAAATAAACCTAATTCTTCCTCTTTGTCTATTGCTACCTTACGATGTTGTGGAAACGAGCTATTTTTTATATTCGTTCTCTAGCTAGGGTTTTGATTTGTCGCCAGGCTTTTTATTTCTTTGGTCTTTATTCCTCGCATTTTACTCTGAAAATCTTTTTTGGGTATCTGTTGTTGTTCATATATATATATAGATCATATAGACGTTTTGTTCTATGTTTTGTACTATGGGGTCTTGCTGCACGTCTTCTTGTATGCTTTTGTTTCTTATTCCGTCTCTTTCTGTTTTTCCCATTACTCGTTCTGTGGCTGACAGTTATATAGTTTTGTGCAGGTGAATTTCTATCTTAGTATTGAGTTTTTGTTTCCTATTAAAGAGTGGTTGATCTGGAAATATATTTAATTAGCTTTACTTGCAATTAGAGTGCCTAGATATTCATATGTGTTCACTTGGTTCAAGATTTTCCCGTCTACGTTTATGTTTGTGTCGCCTTGTCTTGCATTTTCTGTTATTGTTATGTACATAATTTTATTTTTTTCTGTTTAAAATTCTTTCTTTTTGTTGTAAATTCTATGTTTGCCTGAAGTTGTTTTTTCGAGTTTAATAGTATATCGTCCGGGTAAATATTGTGTGTATACAGGGTTGTTAGGACCTGATTTTTTTAGTTTGTTTTTACAAGAGTTGTGGATGTAGTTGATAGAGGTAACCTGTTGTTTTTCTTGTGCATTCCATAAGCTTTCTCTGGTTACTAGATAAAATGCGGATTTTAGGCCCAGGAACGCTACATATAGCTCTGTGTTTTTATTTATTGACTTTTCTACTATGGTTTTTATTGAGTATATGTTATCCTGTGTCTGTCTTCCCGCTTTGAAAGCGGTTTATTCTTCGTGTACGGTTTCTTTTACTTTGGACATTAGGCGTTTCTCTATTATCCTTGTGTATACTTTTAATGCTACCGGTGGTAGACGTATAGCTCGTAATTGTCACCTTTTTTATATATGGGGATGGTGATATTGTTTTCCCAAGCTCTTTGAGATATTTTTTACACATACTTGTTGGTATATTTTTGTGAACCATTTCCTTACGGTTGGTCCTCTTTTTTTATGAGTTTGGGGATTAGATTATCTTTTTCTGGTGATTTTTGTTTTTGGTTTTACCTAGTGCCTCTTCTACTTCTTTTTATTTTTTCTACTTTTTCTGTTTATTAATCTTATTTTCTAAATCTTAGTCATCCTGAGGTGGTATCTATCTTCCTCTAAAATTTCTGTGTGAAACATTCTTTTCATAGTCCTAGAATTTCCCTTGTTTTAGTTTTAATTTCTTGTCTACTGTTTTTCAGATTTTTTTATTTTTTGTGTTGGTGTGTTTTTCAGCCTCTTAACAACATTCTTCCATGTGTTTGCTTCGGCTGGTTTTAGTTCCTCCTTAACTATATATTTTTTGTAATGTAGTTTCTTTTGTTATTTTTTGTCCTTTCTTTCAAATATGTCTTCTTGGATTTTTTTTTGAGTTTTTTTATCTCCTTATTCCACTGAGGTGGTTCAAATGAAATAGATGATTATTGCAAACTAATTTAATTCTTGTATGATATATATAAAGCAAAGTTAATATTCAACATAACTCAAGCTTTCTTAAATTAGCATTATCGAAATAATACATACATTCTGCCCATTATGAGGATCTCGGAAACGGTAAGAGATGGAAGGTCGGTTAAATGGAACAAAAGTTACGCATTTGAGGGGATGTATTTATAGTCTTTGAAGAACTCGGATATCTCTTTTAGTCTTTGAGATATTTAAAAAATTAAAATTTTCCGATTTTCATTTTTAATTTTTTTCTGACCTTATTTGAAGAGATATCAAGAAAAAAATAGCATATTTTCATTGCCACTTTTCTAGCTTTACCTAATGGTTTTATCCAATTTTTGATACAACGTTTCGTTTGTTAGCAACCATAATAACTTTATTTTTTAAATACACGAAACAATATTTTTGCTATATTTAATTCTCTTCCTTAATACTGAATTCAACGATATGTGACATTTTATATTTTTAAGACGTTTCGGATGAGAAAATTCATAAATACGAAAAGACGCTTGGTTTAGCTCTCTCAGTTCTCTCTGTTCTTGCAGATATTCCGAGATTCACCGTTCGCCGAGCCGTACCAGTGTTTTGCCGCATAGACCAAAATTTTAAATCGCCGACACCGCTATTCCACCTGACCACGATTTTCTTAAGAGTTTTACCGATTTTATTTTACCGTTTGCCGAGTTAATGTTTTATATTTTTTCATTTTTGTGCCGTCTTCCGAACTTTTGAATAATTTGCTTTAGTTTAGTTTCAGCAGTTTGTTCGTTGGAGTCTGCAGGGCTACAATAAAAATTTATTAGTAATCAGAATCGGTTACCGAAACGTATTATACCTCCGACACTGGTATAGCGCACGTTCTGCTGGCTGAACCTGGTGTACCTATCACTGTGTCGAATACGTGTGGAGCTAAAGCACACGCGGAAGGACCTGTGATCCCGAAAACACTGCGCCAAGTACGATTGGTGTAAATTGAGCGAAAGGGCCTTGTACCCCGTTCCTATTCTCTTGCACTGTGCCAAGTACGCTTAGTGCCAACTGAGCGAAAGGGCCGTGAGACAAAAAGGACTGTGCTGATTACGTTTGGCGTCTGCTGAGCGAAAGAGCCGTCTTTACATTGCTAAGACCATAACGTAGGGTGCAATCCTGCGGGGCTTGGTAATACCCTATCCTATATATGCACCGTTCACCGCAAGTTCCGTTCGTAAGGTTTCTATCTAGCGGAAAGAAATTTGCCTCCGTATTATCCGCTGGTTACACAACATCACAAACTGTAGTAGTAGCCATACTGAGACCGTATCCTCCGCTAAACAAACCGATCCGCGTAATTCAAGTGTGCTTATAAATCCTTCAAATTTAACCTCACTAAAGACACGCGCTAAAATTCAACCGATAAAACTCACCGGATTCAAGTATCCAAATAAAAATCATTATCAGCGGCTACTTGCATCCTCCTGCGTTGACATTAAACCACCGTCGTCTCCAAGAAATTTAATTGAACACTGTTTCAGGAATAATTAAAACCTGGAATATTAAGTTGTATAGAACTTGTCCCGGACCGAAACTTGTACGGCCCGTTCCACCGCCCAGGAAAGCCGCATTCAAGGAAACAGACCCTAGTGCGGAATGTAAATAAAAAAAAACATTTGAACTGTTAATTTATATTTTATTTACGTATAATAATTAATTGTTAATTGGGATCGTAATAATCTATTTTTGACTAAAAGCTACCCGAGGGCAGAGTCGACCGTCGACGCGTCGACGTCTAGTGTACTTGGGTGTGAAAAAGTTGATTTCGGTTAATTCATTTTTTTTTGTAATATAAAAAAATAAATAAAATAAAATAAAAAAGTATGCAGTAGAATATTTAATAAGGCATGTGTAAGTGTTTAAATGAGTTTAAAAGGAGCGATAAGTATATAACGTGCAACGGATGGTGTGATAGTAACTATCATATAAAATGCGTTAATATACCAGAAAATGTGCATAAATTCGTTAATGAAAGTCCGAACATCCTTTGGTGCTGTGACCGATGCTGTGTAATGAAGAAATACGGAGTGAAAGCTACATTGGGGTCAATCATGGAAAAGGTGAAAATATGTAGTGAAGAAATTGAAGGTTGTAAAGAAGCAATTAAACAACAGTCAGGTAGTACTGCTGAATTAATGAATGAAAATCAAGATAAGATTGAAAGTTGTATATCCCACTTATCGGAAACTAAATCAGTAAGTTATGCTGATAAACTAAAATTAAAAAAAAAGCGATCCAGTGTTAGTAATTAAACCCAAAAAAGATGGTCAAAAATGTTACCAAACAAAGCAGGACATTGTTGAGAGCATTGATCCCTCAAACATTGCGATTTCCGATGTTAAAGGTGCTAGCAAGGGAGACATTATTATTGGATGTAAAAACGATGATGCAGTAACAAAACTAAAAAAAAGCTGTACAAGAAAAACTTGGGAACAATTATGAAATAAATGTACCAATAAAACACAAACCACGTGTCAAAATATTTGGAATGTCATCTAAATTAAGTCCGGAAGATATAGAGATGAAAATCACTTCACAAAATGACTTCATGGACGTAGACAGGACAAAAATTATTGTAGTGCACGTAGCAGCTACGAAAAATCAAAAGTCGTTCTTTGCATATGTTGAAGTAGATGGAAACTCATACAAAAAGCTACTTGAAGAGGGAAAAGTAAATTTAGGTTGGGACAGATGCAAAGTTGGAGATGCTATAATGCCAACAAGATGCTTTAAATGCAGCGGATACGGTCATAAAGGTAGTGAATGTAGGAGAGACCTAACTTGTCCAAGATGTGCCGGTAATCATAATGTCAACGAATGTAAAGCAGAGGAACCGGACATCAAATGTGCGAATTGTTGCGAAGTGGTAAATAAATTAAAATTGAAAATTGATGTTAAACATGAAACGTGGAATCCAATATGTGCGGTTTTCAAAAGAAAATTAGAAATTGAGAGAAACAAAGTTAATTTTTTAGAGTAAAGGGGTTCAACGATATAATTTACTTGAATATAGAAAGTTTAGTGGCACACTTTGAACAAATTGAAATGCTTGTTTTGTTCCAGGAACCATTGTTGTTATTTCTTGTAGAAACGCGTATTACAAGCGACATAAAAGACTCCGAAATTTCAATTCCTGGATATAATTTGATTCGTTGTGATTCTCATAATAGACATACTGGTGGTGTAGTAATGTATGTTAAAAATTGTGTTAAGTTTAAAAATGTGAAAACCCAGATTTTGGAAAAAAATGCATGGTTAACTAGTTTACACATTGTGCAAGGTTTACCGAGCGGATTCTACACGTTATTATATCATAGTGCAAGTGATGCAGTATTTTTAGAATTTTTGAAAACTGGTGCGACGATAAAATCAATTCACAAGAAATTAACTTGATCATTGGAGATTTTAACATAGATATGTCAAGATGCACTACATACAGTAAGAAAATGAAAAATATAATTTCAGAAAATGGCATGTGTCAAATTGTTGATGAGTACACAAGAATTACAGAAAAAAGTAGCACAATAATTGACCTTGTGATTACAAATCGGCAAGAAACAGTAGCTAAAGTGATGGATTGTAAAATTTCTGACCACAAAACCATAAAAATTACATTTAATTACAATAATGATGACAAAGAGTTTCAACAGCAAAAAATAACGTTTGCAAATATGAAGCGCTATTCAGGTCAAGAATTACAAAAACAACTCTTGCAATTTAACTGGGTGAAGCCATTAGCATGTGATGTAAATACTACGGCGGCAATTCTTGTTCAAAATCTACAAGGATGTGTTAACAAATTAATTGTTAAAGAAACTAGAGTAGTACCTCGTATAAATCCATGGTTTTCAACTGAATTAAGACGAATTCAAGAAGTGCGCAACACGCTATATAAACAAGCCAAAAAAAAAAAAAAAAAAAAAATTGATTAAATAAAAAAAATAAAAGAAATCACTATAACTTTTTTAAAAAAGTTTAATTATAACAAGGTGAGCATATTTCACCGAAATATCAATTCGGTGAAAGACAATCCCTAAGCAGATGTAGAAAAAACTTAAACAACTTATAAATGGCAACAGTAGCAAGGTCATTCAAAAAGGCATCAAGTTTCTTAATGTAGAAACTGAACAAACGAATAAAATAGCCGAAGCATTCAACAATTACTTTGTTGGTACCATAAACGAAATTAGTGGTAGCATTCCAATTTCTCAACATATTATAAAGCTTCCTACATGCCATTCCAATAAATTTACATTCAATTTGATCACAGCTTCAAATCTAAAATCCACTATCCGAAAAATGAAAAAAAAAAGCAGTGTAGATGGAATTACTCTACAGATTATCATTGACGCCTTACCAATCATTGAAACAACTCTCCTAAATTTAATAAACCAATGCTTTTTAAACGGAATTTTCCCTAATATGTGGAAAACCGCGACAATAATACCAGTACCTAAAATACCCGGAACACGAAACTGCAGCGAATACAGACCTATAAATATGTTACCTACTTTAGAAAAAGTTGTAGAAGTTCTTGCTAAAGAACAACTGGAAAAGTATTTAGAAAAAATAATATAATTACTAATATGCAATCGGGTTTTAGAAAAAAAACATTCGTGCGGAACTGCTCTAAATCTAGTTCTAGCCAATTGGAAGGACGATATTGAAGCGGACAAAAGGTTGTTGCGGTACTGCTTGACCTTAAGAGGGCTTTTGAAACGGTAAATCGGACTCTTTTACTTTCAAAAATGGAAAAATACGGCATCACCGGAAATGCTTTGAAGTGGTTCCAAGATTACCTAACCGATAGGCGCCAGATAACCATCTATGAGGGAGAAAAATCTACATCTAGAGAGGTCTTATTAGGGGTGCCTCAAGGGACAATTTTAGGCCCTTTGTTATTTAGCATTTACATAAATGACATGATAAATTCAGTTAAATATGCTAGAGTAAACTTGTTTGCCGATGATACCTTAATAACAGTTACCGATATCGACATTAAAAGTGCAGTAAACAATATTAATAGTGACTTAGTGAATATTTCTAATTGGTTAAAATTTAATAAACTCAAACTTAACACTTCAAAAACAAAAGCACTAATATTAAGTAATAATGGGTCGATGACAGACTGCAAGGTTAGAATCGACAATGTTGAAATTGAGTACTCGATTGAATCAAAATATTTGGGAATAATTATTGACAACAAACTATCTTTCAAAAATCACATTAATTACATCATACGTAAAGTAGCTCAAAAAATAGGGTTCTTTGGAAGAATAAGTTCAAAATTGAGTGTTTGGTCCCGAATTCTGGTGTATAAAACTATAATTGCACCTCATTTTGATTATTGTGCAACCATATTATTCTTGTCTTCCGAAGGCGACTTTCAAAGACTGCAAAAATTACAAAATAAAGCAATGCGGATCATATTACGGTGTAGTAAAATGACACGAATATCGTCAATGCTAAATGCATTACAATGGTTAAGTGTTAAGCAACGAGTTTATTTTTAAAACGTTGATATTTATTTATAAGATAATTAATAATGTTACCTAGCTACATGCAGAAATTTATTGTTTTAATAAGGATATACATCAATATAACACTAGAGATTTAAATAGTTTTGGGCTCCCTTTAGTTAAGAAAACTTTTTCACAAAACAATTTATATTATAAGGGCTTAAAAAATATATAATGAGCTGCCTGAGAAAAAGAAAGGAAGAATTTAATGAATTTTAAAAAGCATGCTTAGAGCATGTGAGAGAAGTGATTCTAGTATGATTAGAGATTAGGTGATATTGTAAACATCTTATTATTAGATGAATAAACTTACTTACTTACACAAATTGACGCCTGGAACAGGGATTCCGGACCTGGGGATTGAACTACAACGATTATTACGATTCTTATAAATTTGACAACCGACTTGATATTTTTGTGTTTCAGCTCTTAATTCTAATTTTAGGAATAAGTGTTGAATCGTCCAATAGGACTGGCGCCCGAGTGAATAAATCCCGAAAACATGCCGACCACTCCAGCCGACGAACAACCACCAGCAGACATCCGAGTTGGTTGTGTGTACACTCTAAAGAAACCCGAATTGGTGACCGAATTGAACAAGTTTCACTTGGACACTGAAGGAAATGTAGAAGTGTTAAGAACCTGTCTTATAAATTACCTTCGCACCGGAGAAGGAACCGCAGATACCAGCATAACTAACCCATCCGAATCCGAAACAATACCGATACCTGCTGCCGCAAGAATCTGTGAAATGGTTCGCAAATGGGGTGTGAGTTTTGATGGCAAAAGTGACCCGCTCTCATTCCTCAAAAGGATCGAAGAATTACGAGAATGCTATCAGCTGTCTGGTGAGCAATTACTTAAAACTCTGCCCGAGTTATTAAAGGACGAAACCCTTTTGTGGTACCGAAACAATAAAATGTTTTGGAGTAACTGGTCTCAATTCTTGGTAAGCTTCAAAACCCAATTTTTACCGCCCCGATACAATTGTAAATTGGAAGAAGAAATCAGGAACCGACTTCAAAAACCCCAAGAAAAAGCCAACGCCTTTGCAACTGCTATTCTTACATTAATGCGAAGACACGGCGAAATGAGCAGCGAAAGTCAAACCGACCGGATTTATGAAAATCTAAGACCAGAGTATAAGTATTACATACGTCGCAGAGATTTTTCAAATTTACCCGAACTACTAGAGATGGCCGCACAATTTGAAAGCCGCGCCTGCCCAACCTGCTGCCAAAGTGCCACCAAAAACAGTAAGTGTCCCCGCACCGCATATAACCGCTTCCGAACCAATAGAGATTGCAGCTGTACACAATCCGCCACCGAGAAACCTGAAACCCCCGACTGCCACAGCAGTAACGCAAGCCACTTGCTGGCGCTGCGGACAAAGTGGTCACTACCGAAGCTCCTGCCGAGGTGCTTTTCGTGCATTTTGTTTTAGGTGTGGCCAACAAGGAATACTTTCTCGCGACTGTACTTGTGCAAGGAGTTCGGGAAACGAACAAACCCGGCGAGGACAGTAAGGCCGTTCTCGCAAACCACGGGTGTTGCCTCCATTACGCAAAAAGTTCCCCAAGACTGGCCCGCATGGCTCCAAAAGGTGCGAGAAACCTGCAGACCCCCGAAGCCAAGCGTATTCCCCGCTGCTGCCCTTGATACACGCATGTTCATAACTGTCAATGTTTTCGAACACGCGTTCGCTACGCTGGTGGACACCGGTGCCGCCAAGAGCTACGTTGGCGATGACGTATGCCAAGTACTGGCCGAAAACGGACTGACACCGGATAACCGTCACAGTGAAAGCGTCCAGCTCCCGAATGGTTCCGTGACTAAGACCGCTGGCACTTTCACATTCCCCGTCCGAATAAACCGAAAGATAACTGAACTTTCAGCATATCACTTACCGAAACTAACCACCGACATAATTCTGGGTCTAGACTTTTTGCAGGGCCAACAGACCATCCTCGATTTAGGTCAGAAACAGATGAAAATGGGTGGTGAGTACATAGGTATGACTGAGCAAACCAATTCAGGATTAGCCGGAATACAGGTTCTTCAACCGCACCAAATTAATCGACTCCAGGCGTTTCTAGAAGAAGAAATTCCACGATTTAATGAATTGCCTGGCTTAACTGATTTAATTACGCACCGAATTAAAATTAAACCCGACATAGAGCCCAGAAAGCAGCGATACTATCCCCGAAATCCGGCGATGCAAGAAGTCATCAACACTGAGGTAGATTCTATGCTAGCCGAAGGTATCATAGAGGCCTCTCACAGCCCGTGGTCATCCCCTGTCGTTCTCGTGAAGAAACCGTCCGGCCAATACAGATTCTGCGTCGATTATAGGCAAGTAAATGAGGCTACTGAAAAGGATGCCTATCCGATTCCCTTTATCCAAGGCATCTTAGACAAGCTGAGAGCAGCCCGTTTCATCAGTACTATCGATTTGCGTAATGGTTATTGGCAAGTGCCACTTGCGGAAGACAGCCGTCCCGTGACAGCCTTCACCGCCCCGGGCAAAGGACTATACCAGTTCAAAGTGATGCCGTTTGGATTGCACTCCGCTCCAGCAACTTTCCAGCGTCTCCTAGACCGCATTATTGGACCAGAGCTGGACGAAAGGGCCTTCGTGTATCTAGACAATATAATTATTATAGGTAATACATTTGAGGAACACCTTGAAAACCTGAAAGCCGTATTCAACCGTCTCCGCCAAGGTGGCCTCAAACTCAACCCCGAGAAATGTGTTTTCTGTGTCCCTGAATTAAAGTATTTAGGCCATTTAGTGTCGCAGCAGGGAATCCATCCGGACCCAGAAAAGTGGAAGCGATTGTTAATATGGAAGCTCCAGTAAACGTTCGTCAACTTCGCCGCTTCTTAGGGGTAACCTCGTGGTACCGAAAATTTATCCCTTATTTTTCTCAGGTCGCAAATCCCTTGACAAGCCTCCTAAAAAGGATGCACGATACATATGGACCGAAGCAGCCGAAACCGCATTCCAGCGACTTAAAGAAGCTCTTACCTCCTCTCCTGTATTAACCTGTCCCGATTTTCGATTCCGTTCGTGTTACAGACAGACGCCAGCACGACCGGACTGGGAGCCGTCCTCACCCAGGAACAAGAAGATGGAGAACGAGTGATTGCTTACATCAGCCGCTCGTTGAATCCTGCTGAACGAAATTATTCAGCAATTGAGCTCGAATGCCTTGCCGTGGTCTGGGCTGTAAGCAAATTGAAGGGTTATTTAGAGGGCTACAAATTTACCGTAATCAGCGACCATCGTAGCCTTAAGTGGCTCCGTACGATGGAGAAACCGACCGCAAGGTTAGCTCGGTGGATTTTAGAGCTCCAGCAATATGATTTTGACATCGTATACCGAAAAGGCGCACTCAACTATGTGGCAGACGCTCTCGCGTCTCCACGAGCAAGCCGAGCCGAACGACCACCTCGCACCGTTGCCCGCCCCTGAGGAAAACCGCCCATGTAGTTGGATTAACCGTCTCCGTGCCCGAATCCAACAAAACCCGAGCGCATACCCCGAATATTTGGTCCTCAGAGACGAAGTCTATAAATCATTCCCTGATTCGTCGCCAGCCACCGCTGATGGCCTGCGCAACCCATGGAGGCTTTGCGTCCCTAAGCCACAGAGAGCCGCCGTCCTACAAAAATGCCATGACGTCCCCTGAAGCCGGACACCTGGGGGTGGCGAAAACCATTTCGCGTATTTTCAAAAGTATTACTGGCCCGGCGTCACCCGCGACGTATTAAAATACGTCAAGAAATGTGCGTCGTGTATCCAATATAAACACTCCACACAGAAACCTGCGGGGAGATGTACTTCCGAAAAGTAAACCACCCTGGCGACGTCATAAGCTCCGACCTCATAGGCCCGTTTCCGCGTTCGAAAAAAGGACATTGTTACATCTTGGTCTTTCAAGACTGTTTCTCCAAATGGGTGGAGTTAAAGCCACTGAGAAAAGCCACCGGACAACAGGTGAGACAGGCTTTGAAAGAATTTATTTTCAGGTTCGGCGCACCGAACGCCTTAATAACCGACAATGGTCCGCAATATACGCCAGGTGTTCCGGGACATTCCATTGCCCACCGACCGACACCGCCGTACACCCCGCAGGCCAACCCCGTGGAGCGCACCAACAAAGTAATTGGAACGATGGTCGCCCAATTCACCGCCGAAGATCACCGCCAGTGGGATGTCCACCTCCCCGAAATAGCGTTTACTATAAATTCAGTCGAACATCGTTCCACAGGATACACGCCCGCCATGCTAACTCTGGAGCGTGAGTTGTCAGCGCCGAACACCCTGTTTCGCTCACCGATGGAAGCAGAGCCAGTATCACTCCGACCTAAAGAACGAGCACAGAGAGTAAGTCACGTGAAACGCCTCCAGCAGCTCGCCCGAGAAAACTTATCCGCCGCCTTCGAGGAACAGCGGCACCACTACAACAAGTGGATTCCACAAAAAGGAGACCTGGTGGTGAGCATATCCTCTCAGACGCCGCCCGAGGCATAATGGGGAAACTCAACCAAAAGTACACCGGCCCATACACCATCCACAATGTCCACTCTCTAGTGGTCGTGGAAATTCGGACACCTCACTCCCGCAAAACGACCCAGCGCGTGCACGTGAAGGATTTAAAGGTGGTAGAAGAAGACGACCCAGCTGCCCCACCAACGAAAGAAGGTAGTATATAACCGGGGGGCCGAGACCGATCCAACTCAATTGAGTCAAGATGACCCTGACCAAAACTCGAAACCAGCTCCAACCGACCGGCATTCTGAGCAAATACACCGAGGCAGAACTGACGAAGAAGTTCATAAAACTGTTCCACTTGCCAACGATTCCGTCGAACTGAAATGCCCCGACAACCGTCACCCGCAGACATGGAGGAGTTGCCGCGGACACCACGGACGCCAGAACACTTAAAAACCCGCCCTCGCCGGCAGGCCGAGGAACTCGGCTTAGTGGATCCAGCCTCAGCTTCGGTCTTCCCCGAAGGAGGGATCGTGTGTAAGAATCCGTAAAAATAATTTAATTATTTGCAAATTTTCGTACAATTTTTGCATGAAAATTATAAATTTGTAGACAGGAAATCCCATAAGCAAAGCAACAATGTCATTATCAACCGAAAGCATGCAGGCGATAACAATAGGTCGTGCTGAGGTACGCAACGTCACGCATTCCTGAGATAGCTACGCGTATAAATACGAGAAGACGCTTGGCTTAGCCTCTCAGTTCTCTCTGTTCTTGCAGATTTTCCGAGATTCACCGTTTGCCGAGCCGTACCAGTGTTTTGCCGCATAGACCGAAATTTTAAATCGCCGACACCGCTATTCCACCTGACCACGATTTTCTTAAGAGTTTTACCGATTTTATTTTACCGTTTGCCGAGTTAATTTTTTTTATTTTTTCGTTTTTGTGCCATCTTTCAAACTTTTGAATAATTTGCTTTAGTTTAGTTTCAGCAGTTTGTTCGTTGGAGTCTGCAGGGCTACAATAAAAATTTATTAGTAATCAGAATCCGTTACCGAAACGTATTATACCTCCGACACAGGTTTTAAACGTAGAGCGCACGTTCTGCGGGCTGAACCTGGTGTACCTATTACTGTGTCGAATACGTGTCGAGCTAAAGCACACGCGAAAGGACCTGTGATCCCGAGAACACTGCGCCAAGTACGCTTGGTGTAAATTGAGCGAAAGGGCCTTGTACCTCGTTCCTATTCTCTTGCACTGTGCCAAGTACGCTTAGTGACAACTGAGCGAAAGGGCCGTGAGACTAAAGGACTGTGCTGATTAATTTTGGCGTCTGCTGAGCGGAAGAGCCGTCTTTACATTGCAAAGACCACCGCCCAGGAAAGCCGCATTCAAGGAAACAGGCCCTAGTGCG
The DNA here is from genome assembly GCA_030710515.1 of Abscondita cerata. Lineage (NCBI taxonomy): Eukaryota > Metazoa > Arthropoda > Insecta > Coleoptera > Lampyridae > Abscondita > Abscondita cerata. The sequence continues at coordinate 162,778 of JALBCR010000722.1, forward strand.
GAATGTAAATAAAAGAAAAACATTTGAACAGTTAATTTATATTTTATTTACGTATAATAAATAATTGTTAATTGGGATCGTAATAATCTATTCTTTGACTAAAAGCTACCGAAGGCAAAACCGACTACAAGCTTTGCGATATATAGGGTAGTTAAAAATTTGTGATTTTACCGCTAGATACCAAAATGACAAAAACTGTATTTTTTTAAATGGAATACCTTACATATTATGAAATATCCTGAAATACAATTAAAATACCTTTTAAATGATCTATCGTCTTCTTATACCTAAATAGCAGGATTTCGGAAATAAAAGCAAGTTTTTGCAAAAATCGGAATATGTTGGTATTATTCATGTCATTATGAATAGTTGACAAATAGTACGCTAAATATTCATAACGAAAGTGTTTTGGAAATAATTATAATGGAGGGAAATAAATGGGTTTATTAAGCATGGAGTTTGGAGTTTCTTCTTCTTTTTCCAGACGTTTCGTTTGCTGCTGTGGCAAAAATACTCAGTGGTGTTGTCGTAGAACTCGTTTCAAGTTTCTGGCTGATGTTTCATCTGGATCAGCTATTTAGACTAGTAATTACACTCGACTGCCCATGTGTGGATGGTTGGCTATTTATGGCTGACTTATTTTGCATGTTAGATAACGGATATCAAACTTTATTAATACGAATACCTTCTTCTTTTATGTTGAAATTTTACCGGTTTTTGAAAACTTTTGTTGCTTCCACGTTTAACCAAACATAGTAGTGGGTTGTTGACGACAACCTTCTGTTTTGTCAAATATCAGTTACACAAAAAAAGTTATGAACTCTTAACTAATAACTATCTACCAGTAAGTCTTACTTCTGTTATTTACGAACGCATGGAAGAAATTATTGCTAAAAAACTTCCAACATTTTTAATATCGCCCTCGGTCATTTCTAACTGTCGACATGTTTTTTTTTCGAAGTAAATGTATTCTCTCAATTTGCTGCAATCTTGGAATTTCAGTAGATGTTGTTTATTTAGATTTTGAAAAGGCATTAGATAGAGTTCCGCACCAAATATTCCTGTTAAAACTCGAGCATTATGGTGCCGGGAATCTTGCTAAAATGGGTTTAATTGTTTTTGTCAGATATAAAATCTTATAAAATAAACAGTGGAGTGCAACAAGGATCAGTTTATGGTCCGATATTGTTCCTAGTTTACATAGCAGATTTAACTTCAGATATTATATCGAATTCTAGTGTGTTTGCTGATAATATCAAGATGCTTTGCATACTACTTCATTTGTATGTGAGGGTCATCCAAATATTCCATAATGTAATATTTTTTTTTTTTTTTTTTTTTTTTTTTTTTTTTTTTTTTTTTTTTTTTTTTTTTTTTTTTTTTTTTTTTTTTTTTTTTTTTTTTTTTTTTTTTTTTTTTTTTTTTTTTTTTTTTTTTTTTTTTTTTTTTTTTTTTTTTTTTTTTTTTTTTTTTTTTTTTTTTTTTTTTTTTTTTTTTTTTTTTTTTTTTTTTTTTTTTTTTTTTTTTTTTTTTTTTTTTTTTTTTTTTTTTTTTTTTTTTTTTTTTTTTTTTTTTTTTTTTTTTTTTTTTTTTTTTTTTTTTTTTTTTTTTTTTTTTTTTTTTTTTTTTTTTTTTTTTTTTTTTTTTTTTTTTTTTTTTTATTTTTTTTTTTTTTTTTTTTTTTTTTTTTTTTTTTTTTTTTTTTTTTTTTTTTTTTTTTTTTTTTTTTTTTTTTTTTTTTTTTTTTTTTTTTTTTTTTTTTTTTTTTGATTTCTTTTTTTCTAATCTAATTCTTGTTCTCGGCAATCGTCTTCCATTTGACCTGTCTATTTCCGAAGCTCACTATAGTTCTCTTAATCTAAATACTTGGTGCGGGTGATCAGCGGTGGTCAGAACCTCTTCAGTTCTCAAGCAGAGTGTTGTTAGTTTGGCGTGCAGGTGGAGCTGTTGGTAGATTCCCCACAAAATTGATTTTTAATTGAAAAGTTTGTTTATGTTTAATTGACGGTTTAATTCTTTTTAAATCAAAATATTTATTTGATTGGTTTCTTAGCATACCGATAAATTATTATTTATTTTAAAAATGGTGACAGTCAGCTTGCGTCAAAACTATCATCTAGTTGATGGCTTATTCTGAAACTCTGTTCAAAACCTAATAAAATATTCATAGATAAAGAGGATTCTGTTTTATAAACATGTTGTTTAAAATAAAAATTAGAATACATACTTGAAATTATTTTTTTTTTAATTTATTTGTTTTACACTGTTCAGACAAGTTGTAAAAAACTTAAAAAAGTAAAAATGTATTATTTTGAGTAACACGATTTTTTTATACGATGTGTTTGACCCACTTTATTATTGAAAACGAATTCGAAAATAACAACGCTCATTTTTATGTTCAAGTCTCTGAAATATTAACGTATACTATACATAAGTGTATTCGGGTCAGACAATAGAGTGAAATAGGTTTAGGTCAAACGTTCACACGAACTTTAACACTTCGTAGAAATTCGAATTCAATTTGTTTTATTTCCTGAAACATAGCATTTAAAAAAATGACATTCAACTTTATTGAACACTACAATTACTTAATAAAGAAAAAAATTTCAATGGGATTAAATTTGGAAGTCTATTTAGGTTTTGGCAGTAAATCGTGTGCAACAAGTTTCAGATTTATTATAGTACAGGTTGTTGGCCGAATTGTGTCGTAAATTTAACCTTTAATTAAGTGTAAGAAATAAGTTATTACAACGAAGTACTCACTTCATTACGAATAGGATTGTGTTTATAATTTTCTTTTGAGGTAATTATCTTTGCGGCTTGTGTCGTTGTTAGACGTTGAATTAATAATCATTGACGACAGGTTTATAAATCCTTAAGATTAATTCATTATAATATTGAAATGTTGATAACTTGGCAAAGGCGGGAGAAAGTCATTAAACTTTTCTTTCGTTTAACAACCCCCTTGGCAACAGCTGGCAGAAGAACGACCTACTTCTATTAATAAATCTCAACACCTGCTAGGGTAACAGTCGATCGAGCCTTGAAATGTAGGTCGCTGGATGCAATCTGCAGGAGGAGGAAACCCCATTACTTTTAGGGCAACGACCCAAGCTGGCCCGGGTTTGCCATAAACAGGTCGTAATCGATATAGAAACCAGGTTATTAGTGTTTACCTGCTACTACAATATCCTGTGTCCAAAACAAACTGCAATTCAATGCAATAAAGTTGACAAACACTACAAAAATTGTTATCGTTCGTTAGGAACATACAAATAAATGTTTAAAAAAGGCTTCCAGTTTTGTATTTTGTAATTCAATATTCACACGTAAAATTATCCTTTGATGTCGCATTAACGCGCTATTTTTATTCAGGTGGCCACTTATAAAGAAGCTCTGTGCTTAATCAGAGTGGAAAGCGGTTTCCATTTGGCTTCACCGTACAGAAAGGTCTATAGAAATTCGAATTAAACATCAATTTAACTTATTAAGTAAACCGCTTAAAATTATTTTTAAATATTTTTTTTTATATATTTATCTTTGACTACCAAAATGTCGTATACAGGGTAGCTTTTATGTATGGAACCAAGGTTCTGTAGCCAAAACGGTTGAAGGCATCATTCTGGAAATTTTAGGGATCAAATCTGAAGCTATTTCACATAATTTGACACAATCAAAAAATTTCTTTGCTCGATAATTTTTTGACACGGCCGCCATTTTGAATTTTTTTAAATAGCAAGATGGGTCATGTGATATATCATTTGAAAGCTTATTTTATTTACTTTGTAACTGAGTTTGAATATTTGAGTTGGATGGTAAAAATACGCTCAGAAAAAAAAATACAAATTAATTTTACTACTCACGAAATAATTATCGAGGAAAAAAAGGAACAATAAGACTTACATGGAGAAACAAGAATCATTAGATTTAAATAACATCGTATGTAGAAAGTCAATGTTCTTAAGAAAACTCAAATACTTTAGCGAATTAAATGCTCAAAATGTGAACCATTTACTTCCTGACAGTAATGTATACGATTTAGGAAAGAATTAATCGAATTTATCAACCAATTTTCTGGAATAGTTGCAATCTCAGCTTCAATACGGTTTCTCAATTCATTTAAATCGTAGGGTCTGTTCTTGTATACACAGCTTTTCAAATGGCCCCACAAGAAAAGTCCAGAGGGGTCAAGTCAGGTGACCGGCCTGGTCACTGAGAGTTACCCTTCTCCCTATCCAGCGTCTTGGAAAAGTTTCATCTAGATAATTATGAACGTTTATCCCATAATGGGGTGGGGCACCGTCCTGCTGAAACCAGATATCGCCCCTAACAGCATTTGGGTCGTCCACGTTTGGAAAAAGTTCCACAATCCTAGGGATAACATTCTCATGTAGGATGTTGAGGTAACTGTTGGCATTGAGATTCCTTCTATGAAAAATGGTCCAATAATTCTACCTCCAATTATGCACACCATACATTTATTTTTTGAGGATACTGGGTGTGCACCGTTTCCATCAATGTGGATTCGTGTCGAAATAATATCGGCAGTTGTGTCTATTTACGGCGCCATTGAGTAAATGTGGCCTCATCAGAGAACAAAATGAAACTTGCAAAATTGTTATTCTCAGCAATTGCTTCCATAATGTTCTCGCAAAACTGATCTACGTCTATCAAAATCGTCTTCCGATAATTCTTGTACTAAATGTACCTTGTAAAGGATGATATTTGTGATGCTTTAGAATTTTCTGAACTGAATATCGAGACATATTATGGTTTAGTGCAAGCTGATATGCTGATGTTTTGGGCTGATGAACTACATCCATTAATACTGCCAGTGAATTATCCTCTGTAGCCACTGTTGTTGGTCGGCCACTTCTGCGACGGTTCTTAACACTCCCAGTGATATTATACCGTCGTAAAGTCTTGGTCACAGTAGATCTCACTATAGGATTCCTATCAGGGTTTTCAGCATTGAAGAGTTGGCAAACTTCTTTATGCGTGCGTTTTCTATCGCCGTAACCAACCATCATAAGAATTTGTAATCTTTCTGATTCAGTTAGCTGATTCATTTTTACGAGACGGTTCTAATTATTGAATAATAATGAACTAGTAATGAGAATAACTGATGTTTTGACGTTATAACGTTACTTAGGTAACGTCACCTAGGTAACGTGTCAAAAGCATCGCCACCTAAATTAAAAAGGCGATAATACAAATAATTGCAGAAATAATTATTAGAATAAATTTTTAGATATTTCCTCCAAATACAACTTCAATGTTTCTAGTCAGTTGCAAAGTAAATAAAATAAGCTTTCAAATGATATATCACATGACCCATCTTGCTATTTAAAAATTCAAGATGGCGGCCGTGTCAAAAAATTATCGAGCAACAAAATTTTTGATTGTGTCAAATTATGTGAAATAGCTTCAGATTTGATCCCTAAAATTTCCAGAATGATGCCTTCAACCGTTTTGGCTACAGAGCCTTGGTTCCATACATAAAAGCTACCCTGTATGTAAATGATAACGTAAACATTTCTAGAGAATACACATTATTATTAGTCTGTCATAAATAAAAACCCAATTATTTTAAAATTATTTAGTTGGTGAAAATTGCTGACCTATCCAAAGTTTGAGAAATAAATAGATAAGAAAATGTAAAAAGTACGTAGTCTTTAACAGTAGTCAACGTCTTAGAAACAAAGCAGTGGTATGAAAAAGGAGTTTCATTTATATCCGACAAAGTATAAGGGTCATTATTGAAACAAAAACGTTTTCCGGAATCGAACCGTGTCGAAATGATAGCCGTAGCAGCTAACGTTTTGCCCATATGAAAAAGACACTTCTTTAAGTCTAGAATCTGGCTTAGTTGACAAGTTTTGTTTATTTTGCATCAAGTTTCTCGTCCTGAAGAAGCCCTTTACGATACTGGGCAAAACATTGCGGTTACCATTTTGACACCATCCAACCCCGGAAGACGGTTTTTGGTTTCAATGCATCAAAGTTCAAATCGGCTCAACAAAGTCATGCTCTTAAAGGATTGCCGGAATTATACTAACTGCTATAATGGACTTTTTTAGTGTGACGTCACAAACCAACGGCTTAATTCAAAACTCGGTACTTTGCAAAATTGTGGACGAAAAAGTGGACCTTAAGTGCAAGAACTTAAGAGTTACATTAAAATAGGTCAATAAAAGATAGTTGGATTTTCAGTCATCATCATCATCATCAAACAGCCCTTTCTTGTATCCACTGCTGGATATAGGCCTCTCTTAATCTCTTCCATGTTGCTTCGATCCTGCGCCGCCTGCATCCAGTTTCCCTGGCAACGCTTTAGGTCATCGGTCCATCTCGTTCGATACGCTTCCTGTCTTGGTCTCCATTCCAATATTCGCTTGGTCCATCTGTTATCTGTCAGTCTGGCGACATGCCCTGCCCAGTTCCATTTGAGTGTGGTTATTCTCTCTATTGCATCTACTACTTTTTGTTGTTTGTCGTATTTCCTCTGTTTGGGACTCTGTCTCTAATAGAAATGCCAAGCATTACCGTTCCATCGCCCTCTGTGCCACACGGATTTTGTGTATCGTTTTTCTGGTCAGTGTTAATGTTTCTGCTCCATAGGTGAATACAGGCAATATACACTGATCAAAAGTCTTTCTTTTAAGGCACGTTGGAAGGTCTGACTTGAACACATGGCTTAATTTTCCGAAGGCTACCCATGGTAAGTCTTATGCGTCGGTTAAAGTTCGATTGTTTGATTGTCTCTGCCTATGCAAATCTCATGCCCCAGATATTTGTATGACACAGTTTGCTCAATTGCCTTTCCAGCAACAGCTATGCTTTCGCTGAGCACGAGGTTTGTCATAATTTGTGTTTTGCCATGTTCATTTTTAGTCCTAACCTCTTGGGAGGGAGATAGAGCGTCTCCAACAAATCCCTGGCATCATCCATTTGGTCGGCTATCAAGACTATAACGTCGGCGAATCTCAGGTGACTGAGCCACTCGCCATTTATATTTATGCCCTTTTCATCCAGGTTAGCTCTTTTGCATGAATACCTAGTAGCGTAGTGAAGAGTCTTGGCGATATGGTGTTTCCTTGTCTAACTCCACGTCCTATGGGATTTTTCAGTATACACGCATAAATAGGAGAAATGGTTGCCATATTCACGAATTCTGAACCTTTATCATTCATCTAGAACCAATATTACATTTTCAAATAGCAGATATTTTTATTATAAATTAATATTAAGTTTTATACTACCAATACATGCGCAGTAAATCGGCTGACGGAAACAGTAATTTTTGAAATACGCACCGGGTTAACCATAAGTTTTTATATTTAACGTAAATAAAGTCACTCTTATTTGTGTGCGCTATTCAAGATTCAATTATCTGTTTTTGATTATTGATTACTAATTTTATTCGGCGACCACGCCCATGCAGTGGCGAATAGTACCAAACGGTTATTACTTAATTTAACGTTTTAGTTTAATTGTTTTTAAAATAACTAGTATAGAGTAGCATTTTTTGTGTATTATGTGTCTATAACTGGTCTAGTCGTTTTACAAATCTCTACAGTTTAACGGTTTGTTTTTGTGTCTAAAGTTCCAAGTGGTTATAGACTTTACTACGCATTTTTCTAGGTGACACCGTATTTATTACTTTTTTTGCACTCTGAAAGCCTTCAGGTTAATTACAACCGAACACCCCTACAATTCCTCTCCGACTGGTAGGACTGCAAGCCAGGTTTTTGACACTGCCGTTTAAATTAATACTTTGACAGCTATAAACCATAACAAAGTTATAGACAATAACTTTTTTATATAATCGATATTGGTAGAGATATTGTTAAAGAATTAGTGTCGCGTGATGGTCTATCTCAGTAATTACTTATAAAATCAAAAAATAGTTTAAACAAAAGTTGTGTATAATTAAATTACAAACAAGTAAAACGTGTAAAATAAATATGTTGCTTAATATTTCAAGAATTATAAAATACATGTAGATTAACGGATATTTTGGCTCGACAGATTATGCCCAAAATCTAATCAGATATGCATTATTATATACAAAATTACACGCTAAAAAGAAGATGGATGTTCGAAAACATAGTAAAAAGCATAATGATTAGACATAAAACTCGAAGGCGCAAGGTCATTAGATTTATATAAGTAGAAGTAGATAAAAAAGATAAAATTGCAATATTGAAGGAGCACTAGAATTGAGTGAGGGGGCAAAGGATAATATTTGATAAAAGAGCACAGAGCTATAAATGAGGAAAATGTGGAAAGAAAGAAAAGATGAAAAAATGAGCATATCAGATAATACAGTAAGATGGGATAAATATGTATAAGTACAGGAAGGAACTAAGATATGGAAGGGATTACAAAAATGAAACAAAGATATCTAATAGGAGAGAAAAGTTTAAAAACAAAATAGAATGATGGTGAAATTTAAATATAATGAAGAGAATAAAAGAAAATATTGGTGGGTTGAAAGAAGCAAGTGCAAGAAGCAAACGTACAAATTGATGCAAGAAGAAAACTTCAGAGACTGAATTTCTTTATCATACTCTGGAATAAAAGCCAACTTTTGGTAAAGCTTCTATCAAATATCACACCTTGTAAATACTTTAAACTATTTGTTTGTATAAATATTTGGTGTATTTTTGTTTCTTTGGACACTAAATACAAGCATTTATTTTGATAAAGAAAACTGATCATTGCTTATCAAATGTATTTTCATTAACTTAGTTCAAAACTGAATCATCTACATATATCGCAAGTACACCGATTTGTTTTGATTTTTAAAAATACACGACTTCGTTTTTTAATGGCACTAAACCTAATTTTAATAAAAAATTGCTTAACGTATCGTTCTATCTCAGAGGGGCTTGTTTGAGACCATATAAGCTTTTATTAAATTTACAAATCATTCCGTCTCTTTGTTCAAATCCCTCTGGGATGTACATATACAGTTTTTTGTTAAACTTGCCATATAACAAAGCGGTTTTTACATCAAAAACTTTAATCACAAAATTTTTCGAAGCTGCAATTGCTAACAAAACACGAAGAGACGGGATGTTTACTACAGGACTATATGTTTCAGCAAAATCTATCCCTTTGACTTGTTGAAATTCTCTTACTACTAAACGCGCTTTATAAACTCCACTATCTTTAATTTTAAACATCCATTTACTAGTTAAAATTTTATGACCTTCAGCATCGTCATATTTTACAATTTCCCAAGTTTTATTTTTGCAAAGAGAATTTTTTTCATCTTTAATGGCTTCTAACCATTTGTTTTTATCGCTACCCGAAATAGCATCATTATATGTGAGCATGGCAACACCATCATCTAATGATATCTGGTTGTCGAATCAGATCACGATTTCTCAATTTATAAGTATGTATAGCATTTGGAACATCTGATTCTGTTGATGAAATATCGTTATCAGATTTGCCATCGTTATTTATAGAATTTTTAGATATTGATTTATAGTCAAACAAATCTAAACTAACTTTAACGACTACATCACGTTTACTAAACCTTTTAGGGGTTTCTAAAAAATTTTACGTCTCTTGAAATTATTATCTTTCTTTTTGATTCATCCCACAATCTAAAACCATTAATAGCGTATCCAACAAATTTTACTTTAATTCAACGTTCATCTAATTTTTTTGTATAATTAAGCTTTTTGCAAACGCGTCAGATACACAAACTAGGTCTTGATTTGATTTTGCCAAAATTCTATAGAAGTAACGCTTCGATTAGTAGAAGGACTTCTATTTGTCACATAACATGCTACTAAAAGCGCTTCACCCCACATTTCCTTTTCATTCTTGAATCAAACAAAAAGCTCTCATTTTTCGCACAACGTCCTGTTTAATTTTTCGACTTTTCCATTTAGTTGAGCACTATACGGCACACTATAATCTATGACTATACCTTTATTTTTTCACCACTCATTTAATGGTAAAATATTCGCGACCATTATCACATTTTAATTTTACGATTTTATTATTTTTTAAATTTTCTACACGTAGCTTTTTACAATATCTGAAATTTCCGACTTATTTTTTATGAGACAAACTTCGCAATAACCATAATAGTCATACAAAAAGGAATTAAAATATTTTTTATTTACAATTAGTTAGTAACATACATGTTTTGAACCTTGTAAAAGTTGGAAAGTTAGAGATTTCAAGAATACATTGCAAAAAGGTTAACACACGAGTCAGTAATGACTAACAATAGGTCCAAAAGTAGCCACTCTCCAACCTATCTCGGCGCCAACTGTCGTATAAACTCCCATGTTCATGAAAATACTTTTGCACTACAATTGCTGACATTTGACAGTTCAAAACTGATTTTATAGGTTACACTAATACTAGATGGATTTTGATTTTATAATAATAAAGGTATGGTTTGTGTACAAGTATTACACAATTTTTGGACGAAAAAAAAGAACAATTTCATCAATTAGAGTATGAAGTGTGTATGAATTTTGCTATTAATTTAATAAAAATATGCAAAACCTTCATTAAGAACAGGTTGTTTTTGATTGTTTATCTTTAAAAATTAAAATTGAAACTGCCTGGTGACGTAACATGTGTGTCTGCTTGTGGCTAGTAACTAACTGACTTCTAGGAATTACAAATTCGTACGATATCATTAGCTCCATGAGTGATGTTTTATTTAATTGCTATAGGAAGTGACTGTTACTAATTCGTATTACTCACAGGTTTCTTTTCAGTATTTGTTTGCGGGATGACCTAAGATTGTTTATTAATAGTAATATGGTGTTTTAGTTTGATAAAATTAACAACTAAATATAAAATCAAGAGATAACTCCTTTTTTAAATTGTGGTTTTTCATACCCCATGTCTTGAACCATAAAAAGAATAATTTTACGTGCTAGGGTGAAACATATGGCAAAATTAATTTGAGATTCAACCTTAGTAAACACAAATTAAGTATATATGTAGATACTACTAAAGTAAAAAAAGCATAAAAGGACAGAACAACAGAACGGAAAACAATAACAAACACATAGTCTTGTAATAATAATTATTTACTAAAATAAATATTAATTGTAGAATTGTCGTGACTTTCGACGTTAAAGGGAAATGCCTTTGGTGCAAGTCTTCTTTGGAGAAATGAAACTGTTGAGTTGGATGGACCTGGAACAGATATGTCGGGCATATTTTCTTACAGGTACAGAATCTTTAGTAGAAAGCATGCTAGCAATTTTTAATTGTCCATCTAAGGAACTGCTTACGTCAACCTTCAGCCACCATACTGACTTCCAACCTCCCAATTTTTTTAAATTAAGGATATCCCTCCACTATTAACAAAAATATAGTTGCCGCTGTGCGGCGAAAACAGTGGCCAGTGTATGTATTTACGTCATTTAGTTTTTAAATAAGTTGCAATTTTTTAGGAAACTGCGCAATGGAGTTATGGCCATAGGGTTGTTTTGTCAATTTGTCGTATCTCATTTGCAAGAAGAATCGATCACCCTCAACATTATTACGTAGATTAATGTAAAGTTTTAGAATTGCACAATCAACATCAATCACGACAAATAACTCGGATCTGGTAGGTTTTTGTATTTGGAATCGAGATTTTCTTTGGAAAATGTGCTTGATTTTGTAGGTTTTGATTTTTTTTAATATGGCTATTAATTTGCAATATTTCGAATATACCAACATTCTCTCCTTTTAAATTAATAGTATTTTTGAGCATAGAAGTACTGAGACCTTATCGAGGATGGTTTTTAGATAAGCCACATCACCAAAGATAGGCTAACAGAACACTTTCGGAAGTGTAATTTTTCACCTCCTTCCCGGAGACACCAAATCGGGAAACTTTTATACGTTTTTTCGTAACGTAATTCTGTCTTCCTGGTAGAAGATCTAATGTTAATTGCGCGGATTGCCGCTGTTCTGGGGAGCTACACTCAATTTCAATTATCCGACATTTTGTTCAGTTTGTATTTAATCTAAGCAAACGCAACTAATTTCATTAAAAAATGAACTTCTGCATCGTCCTTCTAAATTTAATGCGAAATAAACGATAACATGATGATACAATTTATTCACTTTTAAATAGAGCTAATTGTGAATAAAAATATACAAACTATTTCACTCGGCATAACTACTTCTCTTCCAACATGAACAAACATTTCCGTTTCGGAATGTAATGTACTATTATCACTCATATGTCCCAGTACCAATGAAGATTCATATCTGAACGGTATTCTCACCTGAAAACCAGCGCCAAAGTAAGTTTCTCGTGCTTAGCTCACACATGGTCACCGTAATTTGTATTATGGATCGTCAAACTTAAACTGTACAGAAATCCTCGATTTGGTTTCACTGATTATTTATACCGCGATCCAATTCATGCCAGTTTTACATTTACCACGTTTTATCTGCCAGCACGCCACGATATTCACTAATAGGCGTCACGGTTTTTGTCAATCGGTTGAGATAGCGTTTGATCTTTCAATATTGATCCTATCTTATTAAAACATTCGTGCCACCGTTTTAGCAATACGATCCATAATATTATTTACTTCAATTTTGGTGTCGCGCAACGTCATCGATTGATATCAGAGTCTTTGACCCCAGATTAAAACGATCGTTGTGATATAGACAAATTCGGAGTAAACTGCTTAGTAATTGAAGACTTTACCATCCTGCGTTGGACATTAGCACTGACAGTATCAACCCTGCTACGCCTAATTTTAATTACAACTCTGGAACGTGTACGCTTATAATTTTAAAAAGGCAAATTTCGTATTATTATATGACGCTCTTATGAAGTGTGATTGGAACTTTCTCAACAACATGTCGAAAATAGATGAAGCCTGCACTGCATTTACACAAAACTTTACGAAATATTGAACTTTATATGTCCCAAAACACAAACCTCACAGTCACGAAGCAAGCACCATTATCCTTCTTGGTTTACAATTGAAATAAAAACTACTTAAAACAGAAACATTACTTTCATAAGCAGTGGAGATCACACGAATTATAAGATACGCATTTTGAATAGGTTTGTATTTATACCGAAATATGTCTAAGCGTCTTATTCGTGTTGCCGTTTCACAATAATTACTCTGCGCTCTGTTCAAGTCTCCATTAGTATAAATCCCAAAGAATTGTGGTCATTCGTGAGGGACAAAAGAGGGATTAGTCTTAATTCCCGGTGTTATGTCTTACAACAGGAACAACCCTCTCGTCACCTTTAGACATTGTAAAATGCATTTTGGTTTATTTTTTTTCTAGTGTTTACATTGAATCAACAAACGGTACGTACATCTGAGCTTCAAAGACTTTCAAACACTAATGCTAAGATAATCGCAATTGATCAATTCTCCGAGAAAGATATTCTGGAAGTCCTAAAAATCCTCTAATAATAATTTCACTTCGGGCATAGACGATATCCCCAGTTTTCTGCTAAGAGAGAATATTTTTGTCAAACCTCTTCTTAAATTGTTCTCTCTTATCGTTTCGACCTCTACTTTTCCTACCATATGGAAACAAACATTTATTGTACCGATATTTAAAACGGCGCTAAACAACTACAGGCCTATTTCACTTCTTTGCAATTTTTCAAAATTTTTGAATCGGTGCTAGTTAAACATTTATACTTTAAGGTGAAACATATAATATCTCCTTCACAACATGGTTTCGTGAAAAACGCTCATGCAATTACGGATTTTGCACTTATGTGCTTTAGTCAATTCTAGTCCGAAGTTATTCGACAATAAGGGACAAATAGACACTATTTACACAGATTTCACAAAGGCATTTGACAAAATAGATCATTATTTATTGTTACATAAGCTTGATTCATTGGGTTTTTCTAACAATCTCTTAATGCTGCTTAAGTCGTATTTATTATATAGAAAGCAATTCGTTTGTTATGGTAATTTTGTCTCAAATTCATTTCATTCAACTTCCGTGTACCTCAAGGCTCCAATTTAGGACCACTACTTTTTCTTATGTACATTAATGCACATAACTTCTGCAGTACAATGTAACATTCTATTATACGCCGATGACATAAAACTTTACTCTGAAATTAACTCACCAATTGATTGTTTAATTTTACAAAATAATATTAACAAAATGGTAAAATGGTGTGCCAGAAATCGACTCACCATTAATATTCCAAAATGCAACGTTATCACCTATTCCCGAAAAGTTAACACTGTTCAGTTTAATTATTCCATTAATGAAGTTAGCTTGTCTCGTGTAAATTCAATAAAAGACCTAGGAGTTACTTTTGATACATTTTTTAACTTTAGAGAACATACACAAAATACTGTGTCGAAAGCATATAAAATGTTTGGTCTTATCTATCGTAATTGTAAAGTGATTTTAAATCCAGAGTGTTAATTCTGTTATATAAGTCCCTTTATAAGATCGTAACTCGAATATGGTTCACTCATATGGGCGACCTGCTCTAAAAAGTCAGACACAGATGCTGGAAAAGTTCAACGTCGATTCCTAAAATTTGTTTGTTTTACAATTGACGGAGTTTATCCCTACCAAGGTTTTGATCACAACGAGCTACTGCAAAATTTGAGTTGACCACACTAGAATCAAGACGAAGTGTATGTTATGTCAAATTCCTTCACAGCCTGGTCCATTACAATATAGATTGTTCGTATCTCTTAAATAAAATTAACTTTCTTGTGCCACGTATTCATTATAGAACGTCAGCCTGTTTTTATTGTAATTTTAGCAGAACTGATATGCTTAAAAATGCTCCGATCGCAAAAATATGCGAACACTACAATAAAATAAGTAACGAGTGTGATATTCATGTTAACTCGACCAGTTTTATTGAAAGTGTGCTTTCAATTTATTTTAGAAACTTTAAGTCTGTGTACGTGTATGGAAGTTCATAATAAGTATAAAGTCACATCAGTATATTCTTTTTTCTTTTTTAAATTTATATCGAGTTGGAATGAATCTTGTATGTATTTAATTATTTTTTCTTTCTTTTTTATATTTAGTTGTAATTTACTTTCTTTCACAAAAATTTCATATTGTTTTCTGTAATTGGGTGTGTACATACCTGTTGAAATAAACATATTATTATTATTATTATTATTATTATTATTATTACATTTATCTGACAACAACTTGTCCTTTGTCCGTCCATTTTCTCATTATTTGCAATGGTGATAAAAGTAACTTGTGATTTTATATCAGTTAACACTGCTTTCGTATTTGTCATATGACAGCTCGCTCCACTATCAATCACAAATTTCGAACCTGAAACACAATTCTTTGATAAAAATGCCACATTACCATCGTAAGTTTTATTCAATCTTTTTCTAAGTGATTATATTTCTTACAAATTTTGCAAGTGACATTATTAAAACAATTTTGAGAAGCATGACTTCCATATTTTTTGAATTTGTTACAAAACGTTTGCCTTTTTTTACATTTTCGAGCAATGTGTCTCATTTCATGACATATCTGAGATTTGTAATTTTTGTAGTTATTTCCGCAAAAATTTGCAGCACTTTTAAACCCAGTACTTCCCTCTGTGACGTGGTCCGTTGATTTGGATCCTTCAGTAATCAAACGGGCAATCAATTTCGTCAAGGTTCTCTCATCTTTATTAGCCGATTCCCAAGCGCTGGCAAAATGTTTATAATTATCAGGTAAAACTTATAACACTTTTGCGATAACCATCGATTCTGTTATGTTTTCTTGCAACTCTGCAACATTCTCCGCTACGGTTAAGGAATTATTAAATTTAAAATTGTAGAATTTTGTTAGTAGGGTACACTTTTGTTGATCACTATCACGCTCAAATAATGTCTTTAATTTATTGTACATTTGCATTGCGTTTTCACATCTTATTATATGAATTAAAACACTTTTATCTACGGTTATTATAATATACTTTTGAACTCGAGCATCTAATTCCGCCGCTTTTTTATTGTCCTTGTCTTTTACGTGAGTACCATCTACGATACCGTAGAACCTGGAATTTCCAAGGTTGATAACTTTCAACGTCTTTAAGTATTTCAACAACAACCAGCAATTCACTTTCCGACATTTTTATCATGGTTCTTTTTTGATCACCTGGCACTATGTTAGTAACAGTATCTCGAAAACCATGAAAGTGCTTACTTTAATGAAAATCACAATAAATTTCCCTAGACGCAACAAACAACTTTTGTCTGAGAAATTTTTTGTAACCTGCACGGTTACGGAAATATTGGACTTTTTTCGAAAACGTAGCTAGTTTTTCGTGTTTTTCCGGATATCTTCGGAAGTACTCGAAATTTTGAGTTTTGTTCCTTAAAATTGAAGTCAAATTTAGTTTATTTGTATCGTTGAGTGAAGTTGTGTTTAGTTTAATGTGAAATATGTACCTATTTAATTTTTTTTTCATATGAGTTAAACTACCTCCAAGAGAGACAAGCGTGAATGGAATTGACTACATTTAAATAAATTTTAATTATATTTTTTTCTGAAACATATTCCAAAGACCAACAAAACACTTTGCTGAAAAGATGCGAGTAATAATTGATTTTTTTAAATTTAAAAAATTTAATGAAACTAATATTAATAGATAGTTTTTTAAAACTTTGCTAAAAAATATAATACGATGATTCAGAATTATCTTTGTTTTTATGGAATACATTTGAAAATTTATTTTTGCTTAAACACAAATAATTTTCAAATAAAAGGAAACAGACAAGTATTTTTAATTTATTTAAGGTTAATTTCAAAAAAGTTGCTTCCAATTTCATTTTACCTAAGAATATAATACAATATTTGTACAGAATTAAATTATTTATAATTTAAAATAAGTACATAAAATAAATTATGTGTCAAAATTTGTTTTAAATTGCTAAATGCTCTCAAAATAAATTACAAGAATTTATAAAATTGTTTAATTTCTATAAAATTGAGAACTGTTTAAAAAATACTTTTCAAATGAAGGATGTATTTATGTTTTAATTGTGTTTTTATTATTTAGGAAGATGATTATTATAATTAATTTTTGAATCTTTTTGAATATGATGTTACATACAGTGATTAAAAAAATAAAAAAAATTAGATAACTTTTTGTTAACAATAAATAATACAGTAAATTGTATTTGTGGAAAACAATATATTTTTCTTTAAATCTTGTTTTTAATTTCATTTAGTACTATCGACGTTTTTAATTAAAAAATATTTTCTTTTATGCAAATTAATGAAACTTATTTTTTTTGCAGAATAAACAATATTTCATTTAATTTTTATAGTTAATTTCAGCAAAAATACGAATTATATTAGCAGTGTTAAACTGAAACTCTCACTAAAGGTAATTTTCAATTCTGGCATAAAGCGAAGTTTTAAAGCAAATATTACTTTATTTGTTTGAAAAGAAAATTGAAAAGCTGCTTAAATATGTATCTAAAATTTTTTTTCTACTATTGAATTTTCAAGATTTTGAAGTTAATTATGCGCAAAGCTATTTGTTAAAAGATTAATGTACTCTTCAGTGTATCAATATATAATGATTAGAAATGATTTTACGCAAAAATATGTTAATTATTTTTGGGTGTATAATTAAAGACCAAAATAAAATTTTTTAATAATATGTAATATTTGCTACACTAAATGTTGTAATTTTATTATTTCTGTAATTTATGCTTGTATGTATTCCACAAGGGTTAAATATTTTTGAAGCAACTTAATACATATTTTAAATTTAATTTAATCAAGAATACTACTCACGGTTTTATTCCTAGATTGCTTTATAATTTGGATCAATTAATTGTAATTTATGCAATTAAAATTTTTTATAACTGTAACATTATTTTTTTAATAGCAAGTGAAGAGAAACAATAATCTATTTTAAATATTATTGATTAACAATACTTGTAACTAGAATTTTATTAAAAATAATCATATTTGCCAATGTCAAGGGCGTTTCAGTAACTAATGTTCACCGAAGTGTGTGGTAAAGTGCCTGTGTGACATAATTAAATGAAAAGTAAATTAAACTTTTTCTCATCTCAATTAATTTTCCTTTACTACATTTAGACAAAGATGAACACACTTCTGAGAATAAAATACATTTAGCTTTATTAATAGAATTTATTTAGAAAATTGGTTTAAATATGCGCTCAAAAGAATTTGAAGCATCTTTCATTAGTACGTTGTAAAAAATGTAAAAGTTAGGTACTTGTATTAAACTTTGTTATGAAGTTTGATAAATGAAATATTTGGTTTTTAAAGTTGTCTTTCTAATTGTTAAGTTTCGTGTATAATAAATTATTTTCATTTGTAAATGTATTTAAAGACATGTTTCTTTAGTAATTTTGTAGAAAATTGTTATATAAAATGTGTGTGTGTGTGTGTGTGTGTGTGTGTGTGTGTGTGTGTGTGTGTGTGTGTGTGTGTGTGTTTCTAAGGATACTAGTATTATTCAAATTGATAACGGAGAATAAATTTAGGATAGGACCCAAAATTGCATTTAACTCCATTTATTATTTATTAAAAAAAAAACACGTTATGTATTTGTTAACATTGGACTAAAAGTATTTTTTGCACGATCGAGCATTTTTGTTTACTTACAGCCTCCGTTTACTGGTTGCTAGGCCTAAGAAGTCAGTAAGTAATTAAGACGTCGCCGTCGGTAAGTAAATTACTTAAGTAAAACTTACTATTTTATTGCGTTATTTGTCTAAAATGTAAACGATTTTTTGTTTATTTATTAGAAATTGAATTAATTTCATTGAAGTGTAATTTAATACGATCGTGCAAAAACTAGTATAAGCGTCACGAACGTTAAGGGTTTACCAATGGTTTACCGGTCTCCAACAAAATTGGAAGCTTCGCTATCGCTCAACCTAAAAACTTTTGTCGTCGACCGGTAAATATCCCTTACCGTTCTTTCTACTTAATAAATATACTATATAGTTCATTCAGTTTGCACTAACTTGGCTAATGCCTCAATAAACGCAGTCTACCCATACTTCTAGTAATATACAAGGTGTTCTATGACGAAAGGTAGATATTTAGCAAGATGATTATACAGTTCATTTCCAACAAAAAAGTCATATAAATGGGTGACCGATTTTCAATTATTTTAAATTAATATAGGTTTCACTATTTACTTAATTTTTTGCATCTTTGCTTCATATCTCTTAAAACTTTGACCTCTCCAATGAAGGTGAAAAGAAAAGAATATACCTTTCACGAGGTAGGATAAAATCACAGAGCCACAATTTGATTGTATGAAAATTTGGAATAATAAAATATTCTGTTTTTAAACAAGCGACTAATTATTTTTACATTTAAAGTTTAAATTTAATGCTCACGTGATACGTTCGGTTTATTTTCACTTTTATTAGAAAATGCGAAATTTGAATAAATTAGATGCAAGGTTGCAAAGAATCAATAGAACAATAACATCTAAATATCTCTAAAACAGTTGAAAATCGGCAGCCATTATAGACTTTTTTGTTGAAAATGAACTGTATACATATAATCATCTCCTAAAGTATCTTTCTCTTGTCGTACAACACTCTGTATAACGTAACATTGTTTGTAACCGCAAAGTATTCTGTTACTATATTGAGTTGAAAGGATTTCCATAATAGCGTTTTCTTATCATAATTAGTAAGCAGAATAACAAAAATCTGTTCATTATTTGCTCTCTATCAAAATTAGTAATGAAAATTTTGACATTAATTTCAAAGGTGTGTAGTACGTATAGAAAATCGTTAATGAAAAATTTGGAAGGATACGCAACGCATATGAATAAAATGAATACTCTGTTCCTGTTATTACTTGTGCAAGACGTATACACACATTGCCACAAAAATTGTAGTAACTTTGAAACACAAACTACGAAGCAACTAAACAACAAAATCGACAATAAAGCCACCTACGTATCCGGGACATTTTTTGGTTCATGTTACGTATTTTTTCAAACTTTTCGTACAATGTAGAACTCAAACCAAAAATTGTTTGATCGAAGAGGTGTTTTATCAAACAACTGCTTTTGGAAAAGTTCCTTTGAAGAAAATTGTAAATTTGATTATTTGTTCATTAGAATAGGAATTCAAGTAAACTGCAATTTGGCTAACAATACTTACATTATATTAATAAATGCCCATAATATCTTCGATAATCGAAAATTAGCAAAATCCTGATTGGAATCGTCACAGCTATAACTGCTATAACTGTAACTACAGCGTCAGTAATCTTCTTAATATATTTGAGACTATTCCTTCTCTTGTTTCGCAAACTAAAGTCTTGATGTGACATTGCGCATTCAGCGAACTTCAGCAATGCAGGGGGTACAACCTAAACGGATTATTAAATGTCAGTCTTTGAAGCGCTAAGCTAAAGCAAATTGCCATTAATCATGCGTAGATATGTATTTTACGATGCAAGTGCAGGCTATAATCAAGCGCTTTGATTCAACACAAAAATGAGGTTAAATTTAAAGGGCAAACAGCAGAACATTATAATTATCGAGCACTGCAGAAAGGAGCGTAAAATTGGTGCTTGTAGCTTTTTTTACCTGAGTGCGCACTTTTTATAAAATCGTATACAAACTCATTTAACATAGCGCTAGTACGACCTTCTTTAGTGTGCGAAACGTTGCCATTAAGGTATATTTGTTTGTTTGTTTGCCAAAATTTTCTCTTCCACACATATACCAAGTAGAAATTTGTTTCTTCCAATGGTCTTCTTTTTCTTACGTTCTCCATTGATGTTTGTAAATTAGGTTAGATTTTCTTATTTTTTGAAAGCTTTTTGTTTTATTATCATTGGTTTCTTTGTTTTTGAACATATTAGGTCGGGAGTTGTGGACTAAAAAACTGTCAATTTTATTACGTAAAATTTTGTTTAAATTTATTTATGCACATAACTAAAACAATACTACTTACAGTTCACCTGTAACATTGTCGAGAATAACCATGTAAAGAATTGTCAATTTTGGAACTTTTTCAAAATTGTTATTTGATCTCAAACAAAGTTAAAGAAATAGAGTGTCAAACAGGACATTCTACTACATCTAAGCACTTATAGTTTCCTTGAGCAACTGTATTTGTAAAATTTTTAAGTGATGTCCAGCACACTCAATAATTTTGCAAAATGTCTAACCCCCCCCCCCCACCTAGTCCAAATTTTCACATTTTTTTAAAATTTTATAAATTGAAAATTTCTGAGTAAAAAAAAAAAAAAATAAATTTATGTGGGATTCTTTTTTCTAGTGAACTAGTTTAAAAGTTTTAAATTTTTGGTATGAGTAAAATTCCTGAAGAATTGTTGGGTATCCAAAATTTTGACGGGGTATGTGCACACGAGGAAGGTTGCTAAAGTTTTTTATTCTCAGGAAAATGAAGATAAATGAAAGGAAAAAATGAGATCATGAGATTTTTGGCAGATATATTCCACATAAACAAATTGCATTATAACGTGCATAGATGAATACTTGTATAACAATATTATATAATATTAGTATTTTTGTGTTCTTTGCGTGTCTGATCTAAATAATTGCTCAATTTTGAAGAATTGACTTTGGCACCGGTTTATACATTTTAGGCAGAGCCTTAAAAACTCTGAAGCACTTAACGATTAAACATTAGTAGCTTAATCATTTTTTTTATTTTGTTCAAAAAAATTGGTTCTGCTTTGAGAAAGCCCTCCTCAATGAGAGTTAAACGTAGGAAATTTGGCCGTTTTCAGTTGTTTCTTCTTATCTCCGCTAAAGAAAGTGCACGATAACCATTTTTTACAATTAGTGTTAAGGCGAGGTTTTAGCGATCCGTATGTTCAAATTTGCAACAAGTTGAGGGTAATACAGGCGCATTACTCGTACCCATTTCGATTTATAAGAACACAGTCTAGACGGAAGCATGCAAAATCAAAAGAATTAGCTTTGTTGGAATTATTGTATTGAGTGCAAGACTTACATTTCCTTAGAAAGATTACTGAGTTGTGGAATTTTTCAGAACAATAAACATTTTTTTCATTTCTAATGGTTCTCTAAAGCTCTACAGCAATAAATTTTCCATTTCTTATCATCACTTGAATTAGAGCAATTTGTATAAGAAAAGACATTTCGATAAGTACAAGTCAGCTAAAACCTCGCCTTAAGGTGTAAATAATTCAATAATACTTCAATGTGGTTTAATTGACATGGTATAAACATTATAGCTCACTTCTACCTCACTATCCAGGTGTAAGAGGATTAGTTATCTCAGAATTATATTCTTTTATTACTTCATTATTTTCAACCAGATTACGTTTGTCTCTGTTATGCTAACAATTTTTTCATATTTTCATATTTACCTACTTCATTTTTGATTCCTAGTTATTTCCTATCATTGTTTTCAATATTCTCTTTCACGTTGTCAATTTTCTCAACCTTCTCATTTCATTTTCATACTTCGCTTCTTTTTTAATATCTTTCTTTTTATACTATTTTACTATTTTTCTTTCTTTTTTATTTTTCTACGTCTTTTTGTAT
Source organism: Abscondita cerata (assembly GCA_030710515.1). Classification (NCBI taxonomy): domain Eukaryota; kingdom Metazoa; phylum Arthropoda; class Insecta; order Coleoptera; family Lampyridae; genus Abscondita; species Abscondita cerata. The sequence continues at coordinate 185,306 of JALBCR010000722.1, forward strand.
TCTATCAAACTTCAACTTAAAATGCATCAATTCATTCAGTTGAAAAAACGTATTTTTAGGTGTTCATCAGTCATCTTAAAACGAGACAAACTACGCGCTCATTTGTGGTTATAAAGTAGCACTTTTTGTACTATTAAAAACAGCCGCTTCGTTAAAATAATCAATAGTGATTCGCAAAATTTTCGAAAATTAACTGATATATTATTGATATTCTATTCTCAGCATAAATCTTAACAATACAACTTTGTTTTTATTAATATTTAATATTTTATAATTTAATAATTTATTTTTACAATAACCCCTAAAAAATTTTGTGTGCACCGCGGTATTTTTTATTTTTTATTCTAAATCTATGTGAAAAACTATGGTGACTATGTTTACGACTCTTACTCAAAATATGATACTTTTAGAGATATTCTCCGAAAAAGGTATTTCTTGACAAATCCAGTGTTCTATCGCTTTTTTAATTCCGCTTCAAAGTCTACCTACATTCGCTTCTAGTTTTCTTCTCATTGTAATAGGGATGGATTTATTTTTTGAAGAACTACGAATTTTTTTAGTTAACTCAAAGTAGCACTACCTCTGATTATTGAATAAACTGTTTTCGCATTCACTAATAGTAACTAGTGATAAATGCTCTAATTTTAATATTCCTTACAAATGTTTGATGTTTTAATTTCTATTTTTGACACAAGTTTGTTAAAACCATAGTCACCGGTACAAAAGAAATGCTGTAAGTAGAATGAGGGCAGCTCAACCTTGAGATAATGAGGAAAAGTGAAAGGTAACTAGCCTAATTAGGCTAACAACCTCTCACCTACCTCTCACCTCATCAGGCAGTTCCCTAATTAGGCCTCTCACCTCATTAGGCTGTTGTTGTCAACAGGCTGTTGACGTCAATGGAAAATACGGCCTCTCACCTCATTAGGCTGTTGTTGTTGAAGTTAATTTCCATCATGGCGGATGTTTCGGCGGTCGATTTGAATTTCCAACATGGCGTCCCATCATGGCGTCCTAAAAGTTTTTTATGTATTTAAAAACTTGGTTGAGATTCGAACTTGCAACCATTGCATTACCGAGCCAAGGCTTTAACCACTAGGCTACGGCGACAATTGAAAGATGGAGTTTGAAGTTTGTATATAGCTGTAAAGGTTGATTAAGATGAGACTAATGATGGGTAAAATGTAGGATAAGACCTGTTGATTAAAAAGTTGAATAAGGATAAAACATTTAATAAAGAAGATGAAAAAAGGATAAAAATATATATTTATCACTCTCATTCATTATAATTTAGTTCACAAACAAAAAAAAACACTCACGTAGCGCCATTTTGTATGATTAAACATTTAATAAACAAGATGAAAAGGATAAAAGACATATATTTATCACAAACAAAAATAGCAATTACGTACCACCATCTTGTATGATTAAACTATGGCTTCAGAGTTAGTGCTAGATTTAAATTAAAGTTGTTGTACAAGGTTGTTTTTTCGAAAACATATTTTTTCTTTGAAGTTTGTATATAGCTGTAAAGGTTGATTAAGATGAATTAATGATGGTGTAAAATGTAGGATAAGACCTGTTGATTAAAAAGTTGAATAAGGATAAAACATTTAATAAACAAGATGAAAAAAGGATAAAAAACATATTTATCACTCTCATACTTATAAACTAATTCACAAACAAAAATAGCAACTACTTAACGCCATTTTGTATGACGTATGATTTAATAAACAAGATGAAAAAGGATAAAAGACATATATTTATCACTCTCATTCATTATAAACTAGTTCACAAACAAAAATAGCAATTACGTACCGCCATCTTGTATGATTAAACATTTAATAAACAAGATGAAAAAGGATAAAAGAACATATATTTATCACTCTCATACTTTTATAAACTAGAAAACAAACACGAAAACAATTACCTAAAGCGATTCAATATGGCTGTCAAACCAACATTTTTTCTTTATTAATTACATTAACCACGGTTTTAACAACTACTTTTAAAGTTATGGCTGATTAAAAAATTTAACATACTGAGGCTCGAACCATTAACGATTGATACACAAACTTTTGTAAACAGATGACACCATTTTCTATGACGTATGATTTTAAAAACATACCTGTTCAACATGTTAATTACATTAACCATGGCTTTAACAACTAGTTTTGAATTTACATTTGATTAAAAAAAAAAAACTTTAACATACTGAGGTTCGAACCATTAACGTTTAAACCAGCACTACGTTATTTAACAAGTAGTTTTAAAAAAACTTTAACACTTCAGGGTTCGAACCATTAACGTTTGATACACCACCACATATTTAACAACTAGTTTTTAACTTTACATTTGATTAAAAAACTTTAACACTTCAGGGTTCGAACCATTAACGTTTGATACACCACCACATATTTAACAACTAGTTTTTAAAAAACTTTAACATACCGAGGTTCGAACCATTAACGTTTGATACACCACTACGTATTTAACAACTACTTTTAAATTTACATTTGATTAAAAAAACTTTAACATACTGAGGTTCGAACCATTAACGTTTAAACCAGCTATACGTATTTAACAAGTAGTTTTAAAAAAAAAACTTTAACATACCGAGGTTCGAACCATTAACGTTTGATACACGCATGTGTTAAGGAAAATAAAAAAAAACAACAAGGAGGATAAAATTTTATTTGCATCTCTGTTACACAACACATTTACAAGTACCAATAACATATATTTTTAATTGGAAAATAAAAGAAAGCAGGAAACAAATTTTATTTCTCTCTCTGTTTCACACACAATATAAAATTATTTTACAAAAATATGAAACGTTACAACTTCAGAGTTCCATCTATGAATGGCACACCTCATCTAGCATTCGTTTACCGGTTTGAAAATCATTTTACGATGTCACCAGAATTTTCTTTCTGCAAACGTAGAGTTTTTTTATACTGACGACCAGTTAACCGTCTCCAACATCTGTAAATTGAAATAAAAATAAAAACCACAAACATTTTTAAAAAGTGTTAACAAGAATCAATTTAACAACAAAATTTAATACTCAAAAAGTTGAGAACTATTCATTAAAAATACGTGAATTGATAACAATTCATTTTTAAAAAGATTAAAATTAATAATAATACTCACCTGTTTCGATTTTCGATAGACATACCAATTTTAATGATATGGGAAGATCTACATTTAAAACAATATTTCAAGCTGTTTATATAGGTATACAAACCCACTAATGGATTTGTTTACGGAATATCTCTATTGTGTGAAAGTTAAAAACAACTTTTCCGTCACTCAATTAAGGCGATTGTTAAAAAAAACCAAAAATGTAACCATTCAAAATACCTAATATAATGTAACCAACAAAATTGCCCAAACTTAATACACTGCTTGACAAGATAATTAATTAAAAACTTTATTGTACAAAAATTCGTTTGATATGCAAAACTCTGTTTTAAAGGATTGCCTAACAAACAAATTTAACAAACGTATTTGATTTTAAATGAAACTACTGACCCTCTTAAAGATTAAAATTCATCTCTCCACACAATCTGCAGAGAGTGCGATTGTCTTTCAAAATGAACCAAAATATTTACCATATGTTAGTTCGTAAATTATAAAAAACGTTATTGAAATCCCAACTCAATAATAAGTTGTAGGTTTCTATAACTTCTAAATGATTAACTGTGTCATCCATTATTTTATTTATGTAATTAAAATCTGTAATAAGTACTTCCTACAGCTTCTAATAAGATGTACAATAAAATTATTATTTCAGTTTCTTATTTATAATTTATTTAAATAATCGATGTTTTATCGACAATTCAAGTTTATTGACAACTTAACTTATATTGCGAATATTATTTAAAAAACAACACCAGATAAAATATTTATTAAATCAGATATTTTTTAACATGAGATCAACATGTTGTGGAGTCTGTATTCTTTTTATACTTTTACTGTCTTATAAGGTTAAACTATTTTAATGGATGAAAAATTCAAGGAGAATATTACATTACAAGATTTAGACCAATTATTTCTTAACTCATCGGACTTCACAAAATTACAATCTTCACCATTCAATAAATTTAATTTACTAACTTCCAAAATCATTTATGAAACTCAAAGGAACATTTAGTTTCTTTAATGTATATTCTACAAACATCAAAATCTCAAATCCAAAAATTCCAAATTTATACTCTTTTTACCTAAAATACATAAAACCAACCATCCTATTAGACCAATAGTTAATTACAAATCTTCACCAACATACTTTATTTCTAAATTTCTATCCGCGTTATATCAAAAGAAATTAATTTCAAAAACCATCTTATTCTATCAAAAAAAAAAATGCAATTAAATTAGTAGAAAATTTGCCTAAACCGAGAATCATTCTAAGGAAGAGTGTAAGACGTTTACAAAAAAACATTTTATTATTACTGTAGTGGTTCTAACAAAATCAAAAGAAACATTACAACGATAACGCATAAGATTCTTTTTGTAACATGTAGGCGAACACATAACAATAATGCTAAGTATCTCGAGATGTACACGTTTGACAAATGCAATTTATCACATTGAAATTTTTGAATTATACATTAAACATCATAGTCTTCAAACTTTATTCACAATGCAAGAGTTTATATTGAATAAAGTAAAAGATGTTAACTCCCATAATCTGAACCTTGAATGATTCTGTAATGATGTTCAATCAGCTTCAGATGACGAATATAAAAAATTTGAAGGAAGCAATTAAATATGTTTTAAGATATACTAAAAACTTATTGTTACACGACCTGTACTATACTTACTAATTTTCTAATTGATGAAATTAAAAATACGACTTCGTGAATAATCAAAATATACATATTTTATATTTATATTAACGTGAATGTAAATAAAGTATTTCCAATATAGATCATACGGGTCTTAATATTTTTTCAACGTGTATAGTTTAGTTAATTTAATTTTTAAATGAAACTACTAATTCTATGAAACAACTGGACAATGTTTAACTTCATCATTACGTTTTTAATTATACAATTTGCATATATTTAAATCTATTAAGAAGTTGGCGGAATCTAAAGTGTTAGGTACTAAAAAAATTTTTAATAAAAATGTTGAATTAATAATTTTGTAAACTATTAAGATGTGAAATTGATTTTTGTGTAATCATTGTGTATAAGTTTGTACAAAAATTAAAATTGTTTAAACTAATAAGACTGTTTTTGCATAAATACACTTGAATAGTTTTTACCTAAGATCTTTTTCGATAACAGGTATATAATCATTGGTTGATTTCTTCAACACTGCAGCATCTTCTTTTTGACGAATAAAAAAAGATTTATTTAGTTAAATATACTCATAAATCGTTTATTCGTTTGCTAGAAAAATAGTTACAATAATGAATCGTATTCAAACGTATTTAATTTAATTTTAAATGAAACTACTAATTCTATGAAACAACTGGACAATGTTTAACTTCATCATTACGTTTTTAATTATACAATTTGCATATATTTAAATCTATTAAGAAGTTGGCGGAATCTAAAGTGTTAGGTAATAAGTAATTTATTTTATTTTAAAAAACCAGAACTTAAATGAAAATGGCACTTAATAAGAAAACAAACAAACGTATGTGTTAGTTCAATTTTTTATTGAATTAAATTTCATTTTGTATTAATTTCTTCAACACTGAAGCATCTTCTTTTGAAACTATTAAGAAATTTGAAAAAATGTTAATCTTTTTATACGCATTAGAAAAATTTGAATGTAACTACTTGAGTAGGTTTAAACGTCTTTTCTATAAAAATTTGAAGCCCTAATAAATTATTGATCAGTTAGTTTTTTCACTACATCTTAATTGATTTTAATTACCTACTTGCAATGGAGTGAACCGTTCTAGAAATAATGCAAAGTTTATTTTGAACATTAAATAAAATTAAAAAATTAAATAGTTGTCATGTATACTCAATGTATTACCAAACATCCGGTATGATGGAAATATTTGAAATCAAAAATAGGTAATTAATAATTTTGTAAACTATTAAGATATGAAATTGATTTTTGTGTAATCATTGTGTATAAGTTTGTACAAAAATTAAAATTGTTTAAACTAATAAGACTGTTTTTGCATAAATACACTTGAATAGTTTTTACCTAAGATCTTTTCGATAACAGGTATATAATCATTGGTTGATTTCTTCAACACTGCAGCATCTTCTTTTGACGAATAAAAAAAAGATTTATTTAGTTAAATATACTCATAAATCGTTTATTCGTTTGCTAGAAAAATAGTTACAATAATGAATCGTATTCAAACGTATTTAATTTAATTTTTAAATGAAACTACTAATTCTATGAAACAACTGGACAATGTTTAACTTCATCATTACGTTTTTTAATTATACAATTTGCATATATTTAAATCTATTAAAAAGTTGGCGGAATCTAAAGTGTTAGGTAATAAGTAATTTATTTTATTTTAAAAAAACCAGAACTTAAATGAAAATGGCACTTAATAAGAAAACAAACAAACGTATGTGTTAGTTCAATTTTTATTGAATTAAATTTCATTTTTGTATTAATTTCTTCAACACTGAAGCATCTTCTTTTGAAACTATTAAGAAATTTGAAAAAATGTTAATCTTTTTATACGCATTAGAAAAATTTGAATGTAACTACTTGAGTAGGTTTAAACGTCTTTTCTATAAAAATTTGAAGCCCTAATAAATTATTGATCAGTTAGTTTTTTCACTACATCTTAATTGATTTTAATTACCTACTTGCAATGGAGTGAACCGTTCTAGAAATAATGCAAAGTTTATTTTGAACATTAAATAAAATTTAAAAAATTAAATAGTTGTCATGTATACTCAATGTATTACCAAACATCCGGTATGATGGAAATATTTGAAATCAAAAATAGGTAATTAATAATTTTGTAAACTATTAAGATATGAAATTGATTTTTGTGTAATCATTGTGTATAAGTTTGTACAAAAATTAAAATTGTTTAAACTAATAAGACTGTTTTTGCATAAATACACTTGAATAGTTTTTACCTAAGATCTTTTTCGATAACAGGTATATAATCATTGGTTGATTTCTTCAACACTGCAGCATCTTCTTTTTGACGAATAAAAAAAGATTTATTTAGTTAAATATACTCATAAATCGTTTATTCGTTTGCTAGAAAAATAGTTACAATAATGAATCGTATTCAAACGTATTTAATTTAATTTTTAAATGAAACTACTAATTCTATGAAACAACTGGACAATGTTTAACTTCATCATTACGTTTTTAATTATACAATTTGCATATATTTAAATCTATTAAGAAGTTGGCGGAATCTAAAGTGTTAGGTAATAAGTAATTTATTTTATTTTAAAAAACCAGAACTTAAATGAAAATGGCACTTAATAAGAAAACAAACAAACGTATAGTGTTAGTTCAATTTTTTATTGAATTAAATTTCATTTTTGTATTAATTTCTTCAACACTGAAGCATCTTCTTTTGAAACTATTAAGAAATTTGAAAAAATGTTAATCTTTTTATACGCATTAGAAAAATTTGAATGTAACTACTTGAGTAGGTTTAAACGTCTTTTCTATAAAAATTTGAAGCCCTAATAAATTATTGATCAGTTAGTTTTTTCACTACATCTTAATTGATTTTAATTACCTACTTGCAATGGAGTGAACCGTTCTAGAAATAATGCAAAGTTTATTTTGAACATTAAATAAAATTTAAAAAATTAAATAGTTGTCATGTATACTCAATGTATTACCAAACATCCGGTATGATGGAAATATTTGAAATCAAAAATAGGTAATTAATAATTTTGTAAACTATTAAGATGTGAAATTGATTTTTGTGTAATCATTGTGTATAAGTTTGTACAAAAATTAAAATTGTTTAAACTAATAAGACTGTTTTTGCATAAATACACTTGAATAGTTTTTACCTAAGATCTTTTCGATAACAGGTATATTTGCAAAAATATAATTTTAAAACATGTAGAAAGTTGTTTGTCGAATTTTAAATAGAGGATTTCAAATAAAATCATTCGTTATAACATTAAAAAATAAAAAAAAAAATTGTTAATTATAAACGTTGCAATGAAAATAAAAGAAATCATTCGTTAACATTGAAATGAAATTGGTTAAATAAATAAAAACGCAAAACAATTATAAACTTTTAATGAAATTAAATAAAACGTCAAGATAGTGTTAAAAATAATTTTTAAGTTGTGTCTAATGGTTGGATTCAAGGTAATTAGTTGAAAAACAATTTCTATTCTTAATATGCTAATTACCTTGAATCCAACCATTAGACACAACTTAAAAAATTATTTTTAACACTATCTTGACGTTTTATTTAATTTCATTAAAAGTTTATAATTGTTTTGCGTTTTTATTTATTTAACCAATTTCATTTCAATGTTAACGAATGATTTCTTTATTTTCATTGCAACGTTTATAATTAACAATTTTTTTTATTTTTTAATGTTATAACGAATGATTTTATTTGAAATCCTCTATTTAAAATTCGACAAACAACTTTCTACATGTTTTAAAAATTATATTTTTGCAAATATACCTGTTATCGAAAAAGATCTTAGGTAAAAACTATTCAAGTGTATTTATGCAAAACAGTCTTATTAGTTTAAACAATTTTAATTTTTGTACAAACTTATACACAATGATTACACAAAAATCAATTTCACATCTTAATAGTTTACAAAATTATTAATTCAACATTTTTATTAAAAAATTTTTTAGTACCTAACACTTTAGATTCCGCCAACTTCTTAATAGATTTAAATATATGCAAATTGTATAATTAAAAACGTAATGATGAAGTTAAACATTGTCCAGTTGTTTCATAGAATTAGTAGTTTCATTTAAAAATTAAATTAACTAAACTATACACGTTGAAAAAATATTAAGACCCGTATGATCTATATTGGAAATACTTTATTTACATTCACGTTAATATAAATATAAAATATGTATATTTTGATTATTCACGAAGTCGTATTTTTAATTTCATCAATTAGAAAATTAGTAAGTATAGTACAGGTCGTGTAACAATAAGTTTTTAGTATATCTTAAAACATATTTAATTGCTTCCTTCAAATTTTTATATTCGTCATCTGAAGCTGATTGAACATCATTACAGAATCATTCAAGGTTCAGATTATGGGAGTTAACATCTTTTACTTTATTCAATATAAACTCTTGCATTGTGAATAAAGTTTGAAGACTATGATGTTTAATGTATAATTCAAAAATTTCAATGTGATAAATTGCATTTGTCAAACGTGTACATCTCGAGATACTTAGCATTATTGTTATGTGTTCGCCTACATGTTACAAAAGAATCTTATGCGTTATCGTTGTAATGTTTCTTTTGATTTTGTTAGAACCACTACAGTAATAATAAAATGTTTTTTTGTAAACGTCTTACACTCTTCCTTAGAATGATTCTCGGTTTAGGCAAATTTTCTACTAATTTAATTGTATTTTTTTTTTTGATAGAATAAGATGGTTTGAAATTAATTTCTTTTGATATAACGCGGGATAGAAATTTAGAAATAAAGTATGTTGGTGAAGATTTGTAATTAACTATTGGTCTAATAGGATGGTTGGTTTTATGTATTTTAGGTAAAGAGTATAAATTTGGAATTTTTGGATTTGAGATTTTGATGTTTGTAGAATATACATTAAAGAAACTAAATGTTCCTTGAGTTTCATAAATGATTTTGGAAGTTAGTAAATTAAATTTATTGAATGGTGAAGATTGTAATTTTGTGAAGTCCGATGAGTTAAGAAATAATTGGTCTAAATCTTGTAATGTAATATTCTCCTTGAATTTTTCATCCATTAAAATAGTTTAACCTTATAAGACAGTAAAAGTATAAAAAGAATACAGACTCCACAACATGTTGATCTCATGTTAAAAAATATCTGATTTAATAAATATTTTATCTGGTGTTGTTTTTAAATAATATTCGCAATATAAGTTAAGTTGTCAATAAACTTGAATTGTCGATAAAACATCGATTATTTAAATAAATTATAAATAAGAAACTGAAATAATAATTTTATTGTACATCTTATTAGAAGCTGTAGGAAGTACTTATTACAGATTTTAATTACATAAATAAAATAATGGATGACACAGTTAATCATTTAGAAGTTATAGAAACCTACAACTTATTATTGAGTTGGGATTTCAATAACGTTTTTTATAATTTACGAACTAACATATGGTAAATATTTTGGTTCATTTTGAAAGACAATCGCACTCTCTGCAGATTGTGTGGAGAGATGAATTTTTAATCTTTAAGAGGGTCAGTAGTTTCATTTAAAATCAAATACGTTTGTTAAATTTGTTTGTTAGGCAATCCTTTAAAACAGAGTTTTGCATATCAAACGAATTTTTGTACAATAAAGTTTTTAATTAATTATCTTGTCAAGCAGTGTATTAAGTTTGGGCAAATTTGTTGGTTACATTATATTAGGTATTTTGAATGGTTACATTTTTGGTTTTTTTTAACAATCGCCTTAATTGAGTGACGGAAAAGTTGTTTTTAACTTTCACACAATAGAGATATTCCGTAAACAAATCCATTAGTGGGTTTGTATACCTATATAAACAGCTTGAAATATTGTTTTAAATGTAGATCTTTCCATATCATTAAAATTGGTATGTCTATCGAAAATCGAAACAGGTGAGTATTATTATTAATTTTAATCTTTTAAAATGAATTGTTATCAATTCACGTATTTTTAATGAATAGTTCTCAACTTTTTGAGTATTAAATTTTGTTGTTAAATTGATTCTTGTTAACACTTTTTAAAAATGTTTGTGGTTTTTATTTTTATTTCAATTTACAGATGTTGGAGACGGTTAACTGGTCGTCAGTATAAAAAACTCTACGTTTGCAGAAAGAAAATTCTGGTGACATCGTAAAATGATTTTCAAACTGGTAAACGAATGCTAGATGAGGTGTGCCATTCATAGATGGAACTCTGAAGTTGTAACGTTTCATATTTTTGTAAAATAATTTTATATTGTGTGTGAAACAGAGAGAGAGAAATAAAATTTGTTTCCTGCTTTCTTTATTTTTCCAATTAAAAATATATATGTTATTGGTACTTGTAAATGTGTTGTGTAACAGAGATGCAAATAAAATTTTATCCTCCTTGTTGTTTTTTTTTATTTTCCTTAACACATGCGTGTATCAAACGTTAATGGTTCGAACCTCGGTATGTTAAAGTTTTTATTTTTTTAAAACTACTTGTTAAATACGTATAGCTGGTTTAAACGTTAATGGTTCGAACCTCAGTATGTTAAAGTTTTTTTTAATCAAATGTAAATTTAAAAGTAGTTGTTAAATACGTAGTGGTGTATCAAACGTTAATGGTTCGAACCTCGGTATGTTAAAGTTTTTTTTAAAAACTAGTTGTTAAATATGTGGTGGTGTATCAAACGTTAATGGTTCGAACCCTGAAGTGTTAAAGTTTTTTTAATCAAATGTAAAGTTAAAAACTAGTTGTTAAATATGTGGTGGTGTATCAAACGTTAATGGTTCGAACCCTGAAGTGTTAAAGTTTTTTTTTTAAAACTACTTGTTAAATACGTAGTGCTGGTTTAAACGTTAATGGTTCGAACCTCAGTATGTTAAAGTTTTTTTTTAATCAAATGTAAATTCAAAACTAGTTGTTAAAGCCATGGTTAATGTAATTAACATGTTGAACAGGTATGTTTTTAAAATCATACGTCATAGAAAATGGTGTCATCTGTTTACAAAAGTTTGTGTATCAATCGTTAATGGTTCGAGCCTCAGTATGTTAAATTTTTAATCAGCCATAACTTTAAAAGTAGTTGTTAAAACCGTGGTTAATGTAATTAATAAAGAAAAATGTTGGTTTGACAGCCATATTGAATCGCTTTAGGTAATTGTTTTTCGTGTTTGTTTTCTAGTTTATAAAAGTATGAGAGTGATAAATATATGTTCTTTTATCCTTTTTCATCTTGTTTATTAAATGTTTAATCATACAAGATGGCGGTACGTAATTGCTATTTTTGTTTGTGAACTAGTTTATAATGAATGAGAGTGATAAATATATGTCTTTTATCCTTTTTCATCTTGTTTATTAAATCATACGTCATACAAAATGGCGTTAAGTAGTTGCTATTTTTGTTTGTGAATTAGTTTATAAGTATGAGAGTGATAAATATGTTTTTTATCCTTTTTCATCTTGTTTATTAAATGTTTTATCCTTATTCAACTTTTTTAATCAACAGGTCTTATCCTACATTTTACACCATCATTAATTCATCTTAATCAACCTTTACAGCTATATACAAACTTCAAAGAAAAATATGTTTTCGAAAAAACAACCTTGTACAACAACTTTAATTTAAATCTAGCACTAACTCTGAAGCCATAGTTTAATCATACAAGATGGTGGTACGTAATTGCTATTTTTGTTTGTGATAAATATATGTCTTTTATCCTTTTTCATCTTGTTTATTAAATGTTTAATCATACAAAATGGCGCTACGTGAGTGTTTTTTTTGTTTGTGAACTAAATTATAATGAATGAGAGTGATAAATATATATTTTTTATCCTTTTTCATCTTCTTTATTAAATGTTTTATCCTTATTCAACTTTTTAATCAACAGGTCTTATCCTACATTTTACACCATCATTAATTCATCTTAATCAACCTTTACAGCTATATACAAACTTCAAACTCCATCTTTCAATTGTCGCCGTAGCCTAGTGGTTAAAGCCTTGGCTCGGTAATGCAATGGTTGCAAGTTCGAATCTCAACCAAGTTTTTAAATACATAAAAAAACTTTAGGACGCCATGATGGGACGCCATGTTGGAAATTCAAATCGACCGCCGAAACATCCGCCATGATGGAAATTAACTTCAACAACAACAGCCTAATGAGGTGAGAGGCCGTATTTTCCATTGACGTCAACAGCCTGTTGACAACAACAGCCTAATGAGGTGAGAGGCCTAATTAGGGAACTGCCTGATGAGGTGAGAGGTAGGTGAGAGGTTGTTAGCCTAATTAGGCTAGTTACCTTTCACTTTTTCCTCATTATCTCAAGGTTGAGCTGCCCTCATTCTACTGCTGTAGTAGGAGAGGTGGGGAAGATGAAAGGTATGAATGATAAAAGTGGGGAAAAAGAAAGTGTAGAAAAGGGAAAGTATTAAATGGTATAGAGAGAAACTAGAAGAGAATTACAAGAGGAAATAGAAGGAGAGATAAGAATAATAGTAAACATAATGGAAGAGGCTACGGAGACGAAAGAATATAAAAAACAAGTAAACAAATTAGGGAGAAGATATAAATGGTAGAATGGAGAATGTCAGATTGCATAGAAGAAAATGAAAAGAGGGAAATACAATGGAAGAAAGGTAAAATAGTAAATGTGTCTAGAATTTTAAGCAAAATTCAAAAATAGAATAATATATTAGATGATCCATTTAAAATAAGCAAATTGACACATGGTTTTCGAAATATTGGCAATTTAACTTTTTTTTTGTTGCACAAATGTTGTATTTCTTTAAATATGAATAATTATTCCTAGTTGGCCATGATGGCGTTAGAAAACAATCATCTGTCAAGGATGAATTTTTGAATAGACAATCTTGTACAAAGTCAACCTTATTTTTGATGCTAAATAAGACAAAATTATAAAAACATGGTGCTTGCATTTAAAAAAAATGACTTTTGACGTGTTTTTGAATTTAATTTTAATCCTTTTTTTTATCGCCCTGTATTAATTTATTATCAAAATAGCGACATAGTCCACTAAAATAGGTCCCCTGCTACAAGGAAACCTATTCCAATTAAATAATAAAAGCATTAGTATAGGAAAATTTTATAATTTTGTTTAGGCCTGAAAACGTCATTTTTGACATTATATTTAAAATAAGTCCAAAACAGTTAGACTTAGGTATAGGACATTATACACAAAATGTATTTACAATTTTATGCAAAATCCAAAAATGGAATAATATATAGGGTGTTCCCTTTAAAATAAGCAACTTGACACCTACTTCCGGTGTAACCGGAAGTGTCACCATCTTGAAAATATTGTAGCAGAACTGCCCCCGTCGATGTCAGTATACTACCAAATTTTCAAATTTTTCCCATGTACAGTTTTTCTATAATCTATCGATGGCGTTCCCGGTGGGACACTCTGTAGAGGTTCATTGACACTTACTTCCATCGACTCATAAGTGTTTTTCATATTCCTAATTTTTTGTGAATCTTTTCTGTTAAGTTTACTGCAGAAGTATTTACAACAGATGAAAGCTGGTTTTAGCATTATTCTGATTCCTAACAATAAAAATTAACCAGTCTTTATAGCAAGTAATATCATTAGAAAGAAGAAAATAATCACAGCAAGGAAAATGAGACATTCTTTACAATCAAAACAGTGAATGTTTTGCCATCTTTCTAAACACCAAAAAGAATCTAAAATATTACAAGGATCTTCCTTCGAACAAATAATTTCATCTTCAAAAGTTAACATTGAGTTGTTAAAATGTACCTCCAAGGACAACAATCTTTGAGTTACGTGGAAGTCTAGAGGAATTTCAATGGTGGTCTGATTGGCGCTAATTTTTTGATAAGTGCAGGTGAAGGAAGAACAAGCTTTTATAAAACTTAGGTATAGGCCAAGAAAACTGAATTTAAGTTTTCCCTTTTTACATGAAACCTTGTAATTGGTTGGCTTTAAGTTTAAGTTTTCCTTTTCTTTCACAACCATCTTGAATTTTTCAATGCTATAAACCAAGCAGTCAACAACGAATTCTTTATTCATGTTTTTTGTGATCATCTCATAAACTTGTGGTTGAATAGTACAGAATTCAGTTTTTGCACCTCCGTTAAAATTTTCCAAATAATATTCATCACCTGAACATTCTCCATCAGCACAACTCTCTGAGCAATCATATGATTCGATTCTATCTAGTCTTTGTTTATGAGAAAGTCTTAAGGAATCAAAAGCAAAAAAATCTTCCATTTGCTGATCATAAGCAACATCATATGATCCTGAATTGAGTATTTCTTTCACTATAGCCTTGTTACAGTCAGGGTTTTCTAGGAGGTGTCATTGCCTATGAGAATAGAACTCACAAAACATTTTATTTTCAACGACTTTGTACAAATCTTCTAATCTTCCTTGATCAGAATTTAAAGGAAACTTTATTCCACAACTGAAATCCATTCTTAAATTCTTTATGGCATTGTGGCATGACTGCACAACCAATTGGTATTAAGTTATCTGATATGAATACTTCATTTTTTAAGCATTCTGACACCTCAAAGCAGTCTAGAGAATAATTAAAATGAATTTCTTTATTAACACATTTTGTCTTTTTGTCTAAAATATTGGAACCTCTCACTGGACATAATCTTTTTGAATTTAATAATCTAAAATAGTTATCATCTGTATTAATAGCATCTTGCAATGACTCATATCAATTGTCGTCTGGTATTTCCCATAGCACTGATTCAACTGGTTTAAGAGGGCCTGTTTCTGGTTAAAGTCTGTGTCTTTTGAGTAATTCTCCTGCATCTACTAGGATCATACCTCTTCGGAATCTCCTTATAGGTTGAGATGTTTGTCTCAAAAAGTTTTTGTTTGCTACTTCTTCATATGATAAGAATTTACTTTCACTTCAAAGTCAATTAGTAACTGCCACGTGAAATTAGTAAGTTGTGAGTTTTATAGTACACTACGACAGCTAATCTATTCGGGCGCTTGTGTCTAAATTATTACTTGTTTCTTAACTCGCTCTCTTGAGTTATTATTATTTTGTAGCTGAATATTGTGCATTTCTTTAAACCATATTATATTTTTTGTGTGTCTATGTATTTCTATGTGCGTTGTGATTGAAGTCTAGTCGCTATAAATATATATATTTTTACCAACCTACGGTTTGTTTCTTGTGTCTATGAGTTCCTAGTGGCTCTAGAAGATCTCTTATATACAATACTAGGTGGCACCTTATAAATCATTTGTGTAGTGTAGAAGCCTTCGTTCTAACGATTCTGAATAAGCCGACGACCACTCCCGACTAATAGGAGCTGCCGGCAAGGTTTTCTAACACTGCTATCTTATTGTTTAGTTTGTTTATAAATAAACCGTAACATACTCTTTTGTCCTTTTTTAATTTTTAACTGAAGTGCGCTATTAAAAGTTTCTGTACGCGCTCCTCTTGAAGGACTAACCCAAGTTGGGGTTCTATAAGTTAAATGAACATAAATGAGTCTAATTTCTAATTATTTTTTAAGTTAATAGTATTCAAATAAACTACTTATTCTTATAAGTAATTTAAAACTTTTATACAAATTTAAATATTAGTTATGTAGGGGCTTAGTAAACATTTATTAGTTGTTCTTGGTTCTTAATAACTACATTTTCTAGACCACAATAAGAGCTTAGATACTCGAGGCTGCTTAAATGAAACGTTTCTCACTTCAGTAAATAAAATAAGGGAATGATATTGAAAAAAAGTAAAACGTGTTAAAAAAAGTAAAAACTAAACCATTCCCGCAATACGTCAACATCGAGTTTGACACGAAAATTAATAAACCTCTTACAAGTTTGTGTTTTTGACTTTCAGTGGTTAATTCGTTTAGGTTTGCAATTAATACGGTTTTCAATTTTCACTTCGTATATAAAATATTTTTGTGAGTGCAATCACTAACTAATGCATAAAATTACTGCATGTTATACGTAAGACAATTTTCATTTACCTTTGATAAAAATTTACTTATTCAGCTTCATACAAAATAAAGTAACATCATAACAAATCAAAATGAGACAGTCTTATTTAAATTTTAAATTTACTATATAATCCAAGTTATAAATTTATTTCCTTCGGAATTTCATTTTTTTTATTCCTGCTACATACTATATTTTTTAACCTTGTATGTACAACAATATTAGTTATTCTTGTTTAAATCGTTTTACGATTCAGTATAGACGTTTAATGTTTTGAATGATATTGCAACAAGTATGACAGATTTAGTTCACTTATTGTTTCCAAATAATTTAACATCAAGTTTAATACCAAGAGTATAAATCTTGATTAATGTATTTGAAATATCTTAAACATCTCCTTTAAATGTTGTATCACCGTCTCTTACAATACATTAAACTTTTGTTGGGCGATTATTTCGGAATATCAAGAGCAACTAAATTATTAATACCACAAAGGGATGCAGATTAGAGACTACAGCGTCTCTTTCTCGTCTTTGTAATTAAATTTAGAACAAACCTTTTGGAAATTTTTAATGCTAATGTTTATATTTATACAATGAGGATCTACTGTTTACGTTTTCGTTTGTCTTAACCAATACTTGTTTTATAATTTCAGTTTACTAATCAGCTTGACTTGATACTGTTTGAATCTTACAAGCACAAAGTGGCAAATTGAATTTAAACAACCGTTTCGCGCTGAACTCCACATTCAAATACTAAGAAACGTGTAAAATATTATCGAAAGTGAAGCAATCGAATTATAAATTTCAATAACGACGAACAATTATTAAATGTATCTAACTAGTAAGTCATTATTACAAACACTGACTGCTGCCTACTACCATTCCTGTACGTCAACGAGGTACACCCCGCATAAGATTTACAAAGGAAAAAATTGTTCAAACAAAGTTATAGACAAACAAATTTTAAACGTTTTTAAATAACTTTTTTTGCATAATTAATATTGGGAAAGATAATGTTTAAAGTAATTAATCATAAAAATCTACACAAATTTGGCAAGTATTTTAATAGATAAATTCTTCAATATACGCTGCTCTAAGAAATTAACGCATCACATATAGTAAAACAATAATTATTTGTTTGCTTTAAGAAAAGTACTAATTATAGTGTACTAATTTTTCTATTAAAATCTACGTTTTGACTTCAAAGTCTGAAGTCATCCTCTGGGCAAATTGCTACAAAAATTGTTTATAAATTAAAATTTACAACCTCTGTAAGTTACATTTATAAATTACTTACTCTACTTCAAAAAATGTATATGTTAAATTTAGTTTTTACGTTATTGAAGTAGTTACTTAAAATTAAATTGAAAAAATTCCGACTATAATTGAACATTTAAACTGTCATTAGCATATTTCATTTATGAACCATATGATTACTTGCGCTGTTGTCACGTTTAGGATTAAGTGTTACATTAGTTGTAAAAATAAAGGTGTGAATTTTCCACTCGATAATTGTGTGTTGCAACATTGTGTGTTATTTTTTGACATTTGTTTCTCGGTTTTCTAATTCTTCTAATAAATTTAGAGCGAGCCCTGGTTTGTTAACGTGGTGTAATAGTTTCGATTTGTTGATTGAATTTTAGGTGTTGTCCAAATTTGGATTTTTCTTTTTGTGTGAGGAGTTCTTTAGCTCTCGTTTCGTTGTTTCTGATTATTTGGTCAACGTACGACATATTGCAGTCTTCACATAAGAGTTTGTATACTCCACTTTTCTTCTTGGTTGGAACAGGGTCCTTGTCATTGATGATTGATCTCCCTAGGATGTTATTGGTTTTGTATGCGGTTTTTAAGTTTTTGTCATATTTTGTTAAGATGTTGCGTATTTTATTGGAAACTGCTTCTATATATGGTAGTAAACGGTATATTAGTATGTCTGGTGGTGTCTGCTGTATATAGGCAGCTTCCTAATTCATAGTATTCTTTGTAAATTGTCAAATAAATTTGTTGGGTACCCATTAGCTACCGCAATTTCTTTAATTATGTTAGTTTTTTCTTACGTTTAATGTTGTTTATTGGTTGATTATTCATCCTGTATATGTACAAATTTAGTGTGAATTTTGTATGAAAGTGTATGAGTTGAACTGGAAGGTATGATGGTAATCGTGTGTGTTGATTTGCGATATACGGAATATTCTATACTATTTGTTGTTCTCCTGAGTGTTAAGTCAATAAACTTTAATTTGTTTTCTTTTTCTATTTCTACCGTGAAATTAATTGGTGAATGTAGTAAATTTCTATAGTGTAGTAGGTTTTGGATGTCTTCATCATTGCCGTCTATTATAATTAAGCAGTCGTTTACGTATCTTTTCCAAAGTATAATTTTGTTAATTACAGGGTTATTTGTTGTTAGTAGGTGATTATTTTCAAAATGGTTCATAAAAAGTCTGCCATACTGGGTGAGATTGGAGATTCTATGGATAGTCGGTTTTTTTTATTGTAAATTTTATCGTTGAAAGTGAAAAATTCTTGTTCTAAACTGTATTTGAGTAGGGTCATGATGTCTATTCTGATGTTATTTTCAATTTTTGATTGTTTTAGGTTGTTATAGACTATTTTTATCGCTTCTTCTTTTGGTACCATTGTCATGTCCAGGATCGCTTTTTGAGACTTTCTGTCCTAAGACAAAGATTCGTTACAAGCAGATGTTTACAATCGCAACTCCAAGAAGTTCATGGTACCTAAATTAGCATTTAAATAGTTTGTAAACGTTTGAAAGAAGCTAATTTGGTGTGTCGCGTGCCTGCGCAAGGTCCAGCTTTGTCTGCAGAACATCGAAGAGTTTGCCTGAACTATAACAGGACGTTCAAATGAACGATTTTTTAATGCAACATTCAGAATACCACATTATTTGGTGGGGTCTCTATAATGGTATGGGGCGGCATTTTATTAACGGTTTTCACGCAGTTAGTAGTACTAAATAATAGAAGTCTTAATTCTAATCAGTACATAACTGACATTCTCAAGGACCTCACACTGCTCGCATAGTTCAAAATTATCTAGAAGAGGTTGGCATTGAAACCATTAATTGGCCGGCAAGAAGTCTAGATCTTAATCCAATAGAACACGTCTGGGACATTCTTGGCAGACGCTTTTGAAATTATTCAAATCCAGTTAACAACCTAGAAGAGGTGGGGCACCGTCGTGTTGAAACATGGGACGAATTAGACCAAAACGACATAAGGTGACTAATTTTGAGCATGAATCGTCGATGTCAAATTGTTATCAGAAACAGAGGTAAAAACACTCAATATTGAAGACGTTTAGTTAAAAATTTTGTTACTTGTCACTTTTTTTGAATGTTTTCTTATTTAATTGTTTTTTAATTTGTAAAAGTTAATTTATTAAATGACTAAACAATATTCCTTCTACAAAAACAACAACAGGAAATGGTCTCGTCAAAAACGAAATAGACTACATATGTACGTCTAAAAAAGAAATGTGTGGGAATGTAAGTGTCCTTAACTGCTTCGGCACTGGCAGCGACGATCGCATGGTTAGAGCTCAAATTCAGCCAAATACTACTTTAGAGAGGAGAAAACTTGTAAATAGAGGAAAATTTTCTACTTCAGAAGAACTTATCTCTCAGAAATCACTTTACCAAGAAACGATCGACAGGAAGTTACAAGGCATAGATGCTGAATCTATAGATCTGGACCATTTATGCTCAACGGTATCGCAGGCTATTCATACAGCAACTAAAACAGTGTGTGCAAGATCTAAAAGGAGAAAGTCTAGCAAGATCAGCCAAGAAACGCAAGTGCTAATTGAAAAAAAGCAAAAACTAAACAAAGGTTCTGAAGCACATCAAAAACTAAGTAAAATCATAAAAAAAATAAGAAAATATAAAAACACAACACCAAGGTTATAAATGACACTATTGAGAAGAATTGCTCTATGAAAGTCTTTCGTTCGAAACTTAGCCGTGGCATGCAAGTAATCACAAAAATGAAAGACGAAAGCGGGCAAATTGTTACGACAAAAGCCAAACTAGCAGCCCTAGTTGAGAGCTATTACACAAAACTGTACAGTTCAAGTAAGCCGAAGCCAAACGATTTGAAAAATCGCACGATTTTAAATGTTGGATCGAAAGAGATACCTGACGTGGATAGAACAGAGTTGAAAGCGACCCTAAGAAAAATAAAAAACAATAAGGTTCCGGGTGGAGATGGTATAACAAATAAAATGTTAAAACTAGGGGTGATACTGGAAAAGGTTATTCTTGCTTTTTTGAGCAAATGTCTTTTAAACAAGGAAAAGTTCCAAAAGAATGACAAAATTCAGAAGTAATAATCCTAAAAAAGGTGACAGCACAAACATGGAAAACTATAGACCAATTATCCTACTTTCGTCCCTGTACAAACTGCTGACCAGAATCATAACAAATTGCCTCACTAACAAACTAGACTTTTATCAGCCTGTGGAGCAGGCAGGATTTAGAAAAGGATTTAGCACCACTGACCACCTGCAAGCAATACATCATCTAATAGTGAAATGCACAGAATATAACATACCCTTGTACTTGGCCTTTGTTGATTACGAGAAGGCATTTGACTTCATTGAAACCTGGGCATTCTTAGAATTACTAAATAATGCAAGAGTTGATTCCAAATACACGAATTAATTTAAAAACATTTATGAAAATTCCACACTGCACGTGAAAATTGATGATGAAGTCAGCACAGACGAAATACCAATAAAAAGAGGTGTACGACAAGGGGATTCTATCTCAGCAATATTGTTTACTGCAGCTCTGGAGGACGTGTTTAAAAAACTGTGCTGGGAAAAAATGGGCATTATAATTGACGGAAAGTATTTGAGTCACCTACCCTTTGCAGATGATGTGGTGAAAAATCACTTATGGTCGGGCTGAAAATGAATTTAAAGAAGACCAAGTTAATAACCCCTAAGCCAGTAAACATAGAAATACAAGGCCAGATACTGGATAATGTTGAAGAGTATATCTATCTTGGACATAAAGTTAGCTGGAAATGCGTGGGGAGAACAATGCGAGGACTCTAGGAACAGAAGCAACCAGGCGCATGACGGACGGCCTCGAACGACCGCATTCTCCAAGAACCATAGCCAATAGCCTGTCTGTCACACAAAGGGCTATGGAAAGAAGTATGCTCAGAATCTCTTTGAGAGATAAAATAAGAAATACTGAGATTCGTAGCAAAACCAAAGTCACAGACGTGATGCGGCGTATAGCTTAGCTTAAGTGGCAATGGGCGGGGCACGTTGCAAGACAAGATGATGACAGGTGGCCAAAGAGAAACTTAATCGGAGGCCGAGAACAACAACCCGAAGCAGAGGAAGATCACAGAGACGCTGGGCAGATGATCTACGAGATGTGGTATGTCAAACCTGGTGGACAGTAGCAAGAGACAGAGAATGATGGCGAAACTTGGAAGAGGCTTATGTCTAGGAGTGGATTAAAAGTGGCTGAATAGAAACAATATTTGGTTATTTTCGGTTATTGGTTATTCAAAAATCTAATATTAAATTCTATCTACTCATATATTGTATTTTTGCTAATGATTACATAGTCGTGCGTTAATTTGTTGGAGCAGTGTATTTCGCAAGCAAACTTGCATTAATTTAGCACATTGGCATAGTTTATAATAAGTGACATTTCAACCAAGCTTGCATTTTTACAATAGGTCACCATTACACAATAATAGTTATTAATTTACTTTAAATGTTAAAACGCTTAATATAAAATTTAAAAATGTATAAATACTCGAGTAAGATTAAAACATAAATGTCATTCTCCAAAAGTCTGATCAATCACTTCAGTAGAACCTGGCATCGGAAAAAAATTTTTTTGCTCTTATTTGTCGGAAAAAGTGAAAAATAAAGGGTGTTCAACAACATTCATTAGTACAAAATAGAAATGTGCTAAAAATCACGAAGCACAATTACGACAACCTGGCTTTGTACCACGATGTACTTAACTGCATATAAAGAAAGCCCCATGGCTCACATCAATCAGTTTAGTTTCAACCAGTTCGATTGCTTCCTTCTCGAAAGGCTTTGTATTTGTGGTCAAAAATTAATTTTGTGTTCATGTGATCCGTCACTACTGCCATGCTGAATTAACAGGATTTCCAGATGGCCTTTGAATTGTTCTTCGTTAAAATGGAATTTCTCGTGCAGAGTGCACAATTAGACGGTAACATTATTAAAATCTACAATTTAAAAAACCTATAATCAATAAATCAAGTAAAGTTATTTCATAAAACGACTGCTTCATCCTTTCATCCAAGAATTTTAGCAATGATCTTTATGTTAAATTAAACAACAAATTAATTAATATGCAATTTTTTTTTAAACCAAATGTCAGATTAGTCTGGAAGTAAATTAAAAAAAGTGGCGAGTCATATTTTTGTGGAGATACTAAGCCTACTGTTAAAGATTCCTTTAATCAAATTTCCTCTAGAATTCCTGTTGCTACTGATGATTTCTCTCTACTAGGAGGATCTCTAGTTAATTCGGCTACAAAATCAAATTTAAGAAGAAACACGAAGAATTGATGAGATTTAACAAATGTTAAAGACTAGAATTGTCATTCGGCTTTTTGTCTTCTCAAGAATGCTCTGAAAATTTCAAGATTGACTTATTTAATTTGCACGATTCCACTAGCTAGATTTGACGATATCGTAAATTCTTTTGATGTTTCAATTAAAGACTTGAACTTTATTACAACAACTCCTATTTTATTTGGTGGTTTGGAATACAAAAAATAAAGGACATTCATCTTCCAGCTTTTTTCTCTCTATACTCAATGGAATCTCATTTTTTGTAAGCAAATATGATGAAAGTTTAGAAGCTTGGTCACTACATAACCCTAATAAAATTCCATTCAATGGTATAATCAGTGAATTTACGTTTTCTACAGAAGCGGATACTGCGAGATTCTTGAACTCTCTTGACTGACAAAGCATTCCGGGTAGTATTACGATTAGGCTTGAATTTCTGCAAACCTCATAACTGTATTTGTGGGGAACAAGTTGACAAGTAGAATACGTGAATTATCATGTGTGAAAAACGCTGGTAGAATCCCTCGCCATTAAGAGTTAAATAATATCATACGAAAAGTATTATATACGGCCAAGATTCCTTCAATACGAGGGTTGCCTTTTAAGTGTCGGGAATAGAACGTTCCTTATCACCTAGCAACCAGAAACAACTGTTTATAAACAACTGTTGGTATTTGTCAATGTCAATGTCAAAATATCATTTAGATCGACCTCTCGCTGTACGAGATGAAATTAAGTCCGGAACAATACCGCACGATTATTTTTTATAACTTTCAACGGAGCCTCACCTAGCAAGAATGTGTCAAAGAACTTGTTTCTGTTTTTGGCGAAGAAGCACCATCAAAGACAACTATTTATCGCTGGTATGCAGAGTTTCAGCGAAGACGCTCTAACCTCAGTGACGCACCGCGTGAAGGGCCACCAAAAACCGCCGTCACTCAAGAAAACGTGGGTGCTGTTCGCAACATGGTTCTGGAAGATTGTTATGTGACATACCGTGAGATTCGAGCATCATTGGACATCTCAGGGACCTCAGTTCAAAAGATCTTACACGAAGAAGTAGGTGTTAAAAAATTGGTTTTCCGGTGGATACCGCATCTCCTCACAGAAGAACAGAAAGCAGCTCCTGTCAATTGGTGTCGAAAAACTCTACAACGATTCAACTCAAGAGCATCAAAACACGTTAACGACATCGTAAGTGGTGATGAATCATGGATCTATAGTTATGAGCCTGAATCGAAACGCCAATCTGCAGTATGGGTCTTCCAAAGTGAACTGAAACCGACAAAAGTTGTTCGCTCTCGCAGCGTTGCCAAGAAATTGGTTGCATCGTTTGTTGCCAAATTAGGGCATGTAGCAACGATTGCTCCTGAAAATCAAAGAACAGTTAATGCTCAATGGTATACGACCATTTGCTTGCCTAAAGTGATCGCCGAGCTTCGGAAAGATAACCTAAATCGACGCATTACGCTCCATCAAGACAATGCAAGCTCGCCCACCGCTCGAGCCACAAAGTCGTTTTTGGAACAGCAAAATGTCGAAGTTCTTGATCATCCTCCATACAGCCCGGACCTAAGCCCCAAAGATTTTTTTACATTCCCAAGAATCAAGAATATGCTACGACAAAAGCGGTTCCAGACGTCTAAAGAAGCGGTGGATGCCTACAAAACAGCAATTTTGACTACACCTACTTCGGAATGGAATAAATGCTATAACAACTGGTTCCATCGAATGCAAAAGTGCATTGACTATGGCGAAGAGTACTTTAAAATACAATATAAAAAATGCGTTATTATACCTCTTACACTTTTCTTCATTCCCGACACTTAAAAGGCAACCCTTGTATTAGAACTCAGTGGTTTTACTTCTCTCTGTTTGCAAGAAGCCAGATGGCGTAACTCTTACTTGTTGGTGTAAAAGACATCAAATACATTGATGAACTAGGTGCTAGGATGTCTTAAACCACTGGTGAGTCACGTTCAAGACTATATCTGATTTAGAGATTAAGTTTGGCCATTCAAAGGGAAAACTGTGCAAGTGTTCTGGGTACAATTCCTTCCACTATCCCGTTGGACGTGAGATTTTTTTATTATAAAATTTTTACTCTTTTAATGTTTTATATTTTAAATAGTCTAAATGATTATTCTTCACACAATAAAACTATTTTTTTATTTATGTAGTTAAAATTTCTAACAAAAATCAATTGCCTTTTATTCGGAAATGTTATTAAACTCTTTACACTAATGAAACCTTGCACGAAAAACATAAAAGCTGCTTCGAATATATGAAGTCTCTGTAGTGGTATTGCGTGATAATGACAACGCATTTTTTAACACTCTATTTCATACTTTGGTTTGAAAATTGCGACGTAATTACACTCATATGCTTTATCGTCGTTTTAACGGATTTTAGAATTAAAACCCAATGACCTGTCTTTATTATCAAGAATAATTGTCGTTGTAAAAAACAAATGTGTACATTGAACTTGTGATTTTAGTCTTATGCTTAATCAAAAAGGAGTCGGTATTTAAATATAAGCGTGCCTGAAATTGAAATATCGTTTTTAATGAAAAACTTTGTGGGTTGGGAGAAAATTAAATATATTTTCAAATAAAAACTAACATTTAAAAAACAGGAACTTTTCAATTTAATTCTGCAGGGTTCAATTACGATATGAAATCATGAAAAGTCATTTACTTTTAATTAAAACAATTGTTAGATTATACTTTCATTCAATTCTATATTCTATACTGAAACGTCAGGAAAATGTAAATTTACACGATTAATTAATAGTTAATCACTTAGAATAGTATATTAAAGAACTAGTTTCAGAAGACGCATTTTATAAGACGAGTACAGCGGGGAGTTTTCAAAAGTACGAGTCGCTAAAATTCCTTCTGAAACGAATTCTTTATACAATTTTTTCTATTTTGGGCTTTTCAGATTGATTTTAAAATAAAATTTCGCGAGTTTTTAAATTTAGGGAATTTTGAAGTGTAATTGCTAAGTTGGCAATATTTTCATTAAACTTTGGTTTATATGCTAGTTTATGTTTAATTAGTGCATTTATCATATGTTTCATTAAAAAAAATGGGTGGAAATAAAAATAAGTAAATAAATAAATCTACTGAACATTAATTACGATTTAAATTAATGCACACGGAACGTAATGACAGCTTGAACGTTATCAGTGTTACCACCGTTCGGAATAAAAATTGTTCTATTTCTATAAAAGAACTCAAATTTTTATAAAAGAACTCATTTGGGTGCTTTTATAGCTCTGTAAGCGACGCAAAATAGAAAAAAATATTTTATAAGTGATTTCCAAAAATGAGAATATTAACTATATCTGTTCAATTTGAAAAAAATGTTTCTAGTACGACACACTGCACTAATACGTATATTAATAATTCCTTAATTAAAGTCCCTAAAATTTAGTAACAAAGTGTTATCTAAACTTAAGTAATGATTATTCAAATTCGTTTACATAATAATATACCATAATTTTTAAGTTAGTTGTCTTTGAAGTCAGTTAGAATGTGTAATTTTGAAAACATTTTTTCTAGTTTTGGCATATAAATTAAAATTTTTCATAATCACACTAAGTGTCAAAATAGTCAACTTTTCGTAATTAGTTACGAACAGTAAAATTTTTCGGCACTTGTAAGATTGTTTTGACGTTTATTTTGGAAACGGTAACAATGATATTTACAAAATTAATTAATATTCATTTATAATTATAATTAATTTATCAAGCCAAAATAGCCGTTAACCTGAACAGATTGTAGTATTTTTAAAAATATTGATTTAACACATTTTTTTCAATAAAAGTTGTTTATAATTTAATTGTACACAACTTTTGTTTAAACTATTTTTTGATCCGATAAGTGATTACTGAGATATGATTGTCACGTGACATTAATTGTTTTAACCAATACTAATTATACAAAAAATTATGAAAAAAATAGTTTAAAATTTTATTGCCTATAACTTTTGTTTAAATAATTTTTTTACGCAATTTGTATTTTCTTTTTCATTTTCAACTCGTCTTAAAAGGAACCGGTTCCTTATTTTGTCCCGACATAGGAACTCTAATAGGTAGCAGCAAGCGTTCGTATTAATGGCTTACCAGTTAGATACATTTAAAAATTGTTGCTGTTACTGAAATTTATAATTAGATTTTAAAATTGCTTTGCGGGAAACTTTTTCTTCTTTCTTAAACGTTGATTTTTTCTACAACAAATTTTTTTTACTATTTCTATCAAAATTATTAATTTGGGAATCTGTGACGTTTATTTTATTTTTCGAGCAAAATGTTTTATATCGTCGCACACTTTCCTTTACACGTTTGTATCAAACCATGTGGAGTTCTACAAACGTATTTTTGTTCACAGGAATTGTGATATGCATATACTACCTACATCAAAAGAAAGCCATTAGTGTGATTGTAATTTTGAATTTTTGATTCAAACCCCACGATCACCTGCAATTGAATTCAGATTTGAAGTAATTTTTGAAATTGTGATAGAAACGAGTTTTCAAAGTTGGATATTGAGACTTCAATAAGATGATACCATCGGTTAACTAAATTTGTGCAAAGCAGTTCATTTCGATGCCGCTATCTCAACACCAGCTTAATTAGTTGCGAGCTCATCTAGACCCGAGCTCATCTGGACTCGAACTTTTTTATTATTATTATAGAATAAAAACGAAGCCGTTTAAGATTTATAGGTTTCTATATAAAATTTTGATTTAAAATTTATTAGCGAATAACCTCTTAAAGTTTGGCCACGCACTTAATTAGCATCCTGCCGTAAAAAAATGCCGGGGGGAAAAAGGCACGAAAAAAGGTCGACGAAAAAAAGGCCAGCTGCCAAGAAAATTAATTGGAAACGAAAAAATTGCATAAAGTTGTCAGTAGTGTTAGAAATGTTTCTGTCAAAAAAAACAACAAAAAGCTACTTCATTCGATTACTCTACGTCCATTTTTTAATTGATTTATTAATCTTCGCTATTATCTATACTTGGATTATTATTATCTTCCATTAAGTTATAATCAATAAATAATAGAAATGTAGAATCACAGCAATGTTCTCGTAAATTCAAATATTGCTGTGGTATACATTTTTATTGGCATCATCTGCCGGCGTTCTTTTGTCATAAGCTTTTTCGCGGCCACGGCTTTTAAACCCCGAATTTCGATTCCCGGTTTTTTTTCACAGTTTTTTTTTCTAGATTGGCAAATAACAGTTATACTAAATTTTACCGACCTAATACAAATAGTATAACTATTAAAGATCAATTTCAAGTTTATTTATTCTTTTAATTTTTCTGACATTTGCAAAAAATGTTTTTGATGTAAATCATATGTCAATCACATACATTGCTTGCAGTTGTAGCCAAAATACAAACAAACTGAAGATTCAAAAACATTTTCCTTAACACTCGTTAGCGCAAATATACTCTCCCGTCGACATAGGCTGGAGCGGCATGAGCTTGCGTCGAGGTGATATTTCGTCGAGATTATCTTTTGCCAAGATGATTTTGTGTCGAGATAAGCTTGACGAGAGATGATCTCGGGTCGAAGCGGCGGTGTTTTGGAAAGCACTAAATAAATTATAAAAAAATTGTAATAGTATAAAGCAGTAAATAAAAAGTTATAAACGTCAAAGGTCTCTGCAATAGAATATTTCAGTGGTTTTTATTTTATCATCTTTGGCATTAACTTTTATTTAGATCAAGATAAAAATTGGGGTCTATGTCAAATTCCAAATACATAAATTGCCGAATGGTCAATCAAATCGCCGAATTTGTGAACAAATAGCCGAAAATTGACAAAACGACGAAAATTAGAATTAGAGCATTATTGAAAATTTTGCCGTTTTTCCGTCGGTTTCGAGCTAACGTCTTTCAAGACAACTGACTGTACTCCACAGAAGCATTTTCAACGATATGTCTACAGAAGTATTTTCGGTGATTTGTCCACAAGAACATTTTCGGAGTTTTGTTCAGAAAAGCATTTTCAGCGATTTGTCCACAGAATCATTTTTGGTGATTTATCTACAGAAACATTTTGGGCGGATTTAGTTTGAATTTGGCGTTTTGTCATTTTTCGGAGATTTGTCCATAGAAGTTTTTCTGCGATTTGGCCACAAATACGAAGTTTTGTTCATTGGCGGTTTGGTCCATTTGGCGATTTTTCGGGCCCCAAAATTTGGCAGGCGTTACGTGATATTTTTCCTAAAAAAATCCAAAAGTTGGACTATTACACAAAATACCGAAAACCTTGAGATGTACAAATTATTTTCTTTTTACACTGTTTTTTCTTTTACACTGTTAACTTTAAAAATAAGCAGTTTCGTGTCACACATTATTATTATGAAGCTAGTTTAATTAAAAAAGTTCATTTTTCAAATAAAAGAATTATCTATACTTTTTTAATTTACAACAAAAACAAACTATTTTACAATTTCAATATTAAATTAAAAACAAATTGAAAACAAAGGAAAATCTTCTCTTTTTTTTAGAAATAAATTTTAAGGACTTCGCTCGTTTTTTGAACTTTTGGCTTTCGACGGATTTTAAAAATAAAATTGTATGTTGTAGTACTTTATAAGACACGTTAAATTAATTTTAAAAAATTTCAAAATTTGATTAGGTAGGTCTTGTTTGAGGTCAAAGATCAAACATATATTTGTAAATATCTCAAAAATATTCTATCTACACAATCGTGTAATATATCAATCAAAAGGAATTGCAAACCAATTTCAAAAAAGCATTTAAAAATATTAGCATTTTGGGTTCAAAAGTTTTTTCACATCTAAACTTTTTTGAAAATATCAAATAAAATTTTTAAAAGCCAATTTCAAAAAGCATTTGAAATATTTTAATATTTTGGGTTCAAAAGTTATTCTACTTTTAAAATAACAAAAAGTTGATATAACTTTTGAACCCAAATGTTATTTAAATGCATTTTTGAAATTGGCTTGCAATTCTCTTTCGATTGATATATTACACGACTGTGTACATGGAATACTTTTTTGTAGATATTTACAAATATGTTTTATCTTTGACCTCAAACATGACCTTACCTAATCAAAATTTGAATTTTTTCAAATTTAATTTAACTTGTCTTATAAAGTACTACAACATATAATTTTATTTTTAAAATCCGTCAAAAGCCAAAATTTAAAAAAACGAGTCCTTTAACAAATAATGTGTTTCACTTGACCACTATTTTTTGGTCAGTTTTTTAATCAGAAAAATCTCATATGATGCGAACTTTACTGGTCACTCCTGTATTTAAGAAAATATTGTAACCAGTCCCATTATTTTACTATTTTAAAGGTTTCGTTGCGGAAGTACTTCTCTAAAAACTTACCTCACTTGCAGCGTTATTAATTGTTTAAAAAAATATTATAAATTGCATATTTTAATGATAAAGTGGGCTTTTGTAACAACAATGCCAGTGCATGCATTTATTAAAATTGTATTCAATAAATTTTTTTTAGGGAACTAAACATTATCGACTGCAGTAATTTTTATGTGATGCAATAATCGTATACAAATACAAAATTTATTCTAGTAATTGACCATTTAATTTCAGTTCAATTTATCTTCGTTTCTACAGCTTCGCAAGATTTAACGTAATTGTATAGTGCTTTCGTGAGATGTGTTAGTTATTTTGAGCTTTCCTTTTGTTAAATAAGAGTCGATATTTTTAATATATATTAATTTAATATTGACATATAATATTGTACATCAGTCGGTGTGATAATTAACACTGTACACACAAAGTAACTGCATAAATTGGCATAGATTCTTTGTCCTTACGAGTAAGGAATGTCACGCATATATGTGTAATTTTGTTATAGTACGTCAGCTAATATCTACAAGATATCAAAATATAATATTTACATTGTTGGTACAAAATGTGCAGGGATATGTACATAGTTTAATTTACTAGATGGATTTGGGCGTTTCGCAATTTGCTGTTGATGAACTTAATAATGCAAAATTAATTTGAAGCTACCAATTCATACTTTCATTTCCTTTTCTGCGTTTCAACAGCAAACGCAATTACAAAAAGCGAAACTACAAAAATATTCGGACATTGCGGAATAGGTACTATGTGCAGGACAAACTGAACTTTATTATGTTTTCTTAAGTTTGTCCTGCTCTAACTATTTTACAACGGGTGTTTTAACAACAAAAGGCGTCATTAAGAAGATAAGCTTTGAAATTATTATCATAGAATCACGTATGTGTTTTTCTTTTATTCTTTCTTTTGTATTAGTATAGCATAATCTTTGTGTCTTATTACCAAAATACATCTACCGTTAAAAATATAAATTTAGCGGCTATTTCTATCAAAAATAGTCAAGCATCTACGCTTTTACAAGGAACGACGGAGTGCCGAGTTTAATTGTTTTGTACGGTTTTAAGTGAGTGAGTGTGTTTTTGCAGTTTCTAGGATCCCTAAGAAGTGGAAGAACGTTTTCTGTTAACGCACATTGTAGCGGAAGTTTTATGATAATTTTGAAATAACACTTAAGGTAATAAAGGCGTAAATTAAGTAACATCGATTTATAACACATATATATGCCCCGAATTTGAATGATTTGGAAACGATGAGACTACTGTGAAACAGTCCTTGTTCTCTGTATCACAGATTACAACTCTGCAATTCAAAATGAGAGACGTATTGACAGAAATCTGTGCAATACGCTCTTGATGAAATATAGCGGACAAATTGAAGCGACACTGATTTAGTCATAAATAAATAATATATACAGTATAGGCAGCGAATAGCCTTTCAGAGTGCGAAGATATCTATACGTCTTAATAGATAGCAATCTTTGTATATTACATTAGATTTTTAATTTAGTCTTTTCTTTTGAGTCGCAAAAGCAACAGCAAATGTAAGACCCCGTGCGTCCGAATTTGAGTCTAAATAATCTTTTTTTTAAATTTGAATTAATACTAGTAATGTTCTTGTCAGTCTTTAAAATTAAATCTGCTATAAGATATTAATTATCATTACTCATATTCAATTCTATTCTTGATATATGCGAGTGTTTCAATATGTAATGATAGATTTCTTCCATCTTAATGCGATTTTTTTAATAAAGATAGTTGTTGAATCAAACTGTCCTCGTCGGTGATGATACGTTTTCGCATAGGAGATCTTATTTCGTTCGCTCTGTAACTCTGTAACAACAAGAAAAAAATTATCCACGTATAAAACAGTCGAGCGAAAATATGAATATGAACATTTGGCAAGGAGCCAACGTTACAAGCTATGAATAGCACTGCGGTATTCATGAATGAACTTAAGAGTGTGAGAAAATCGAAATCAGCTTTAAAATGGCTCCAGTGAACTGTTCTTGCCCTTTTATCAATGAATCAGTTCGCCCTCTAACACCTTTAAGTGAACTTTTGTATATTGACAGCCTTAAACCCATAAAATTAAAGAGCATTCAGATGTAACGCTAATCTAATCTACTATTAATCATCATCAATATGTGCTGAAAAACTAATTAAACTTAAACATCTTTGTGCATTAATTAATGAAGACAAAAGCGTGTGTTATCGCAACGTGTCAGGTGAATTATTAACAACGTAAGCTCTTAAAAAGTTGTTGTCGGCGTGATAGCATGCCATCTTAGTTTCTAAACGCGGGTTTTCTTATTATTTCTTGCCAATTATAGAGCAACGTGTGTCACGTTTATAAATGTAATTAATCTAATGTTTACTGAATTATATATGAAGCTTAGGTTGACGTCAACGTTTAGTTTTCTTGACGTCATTGCGTGTTATCTCTAGCTTTTTGAATGTTTGATAACAAACGTTAAACACGAGAGTTTTTGTTTTATATTCAAAATCGTTATGTAACTCTGACGTTTCCCCATAGGGGCGGCTTCATGCATTATTAAAGAGCGTCAAATATTCACAACTAATAAAAAAAGAAAATAAATTACACTTACATTTTCTAAGCTCTTCTCTACGTCCAACATATGCTTGATAGTATCGTACACCGACGGTTCCCTTTTTCTCTCCGGCTCTTTCATCATCTCGAGTACTTTAGACGAAAACGGGTTTTTGATAGGAGTAGCCGGTCTCATTAACACTTCTTCTTTCTGCCCTCTTCTCAACTCCCGCTTGGGAGAATTCGACGTTACTCTTGGATTAATAGTAGTTGAAACAACAGGTGCTGACGTAGTTTTTAAACCATCCTTATTCGAGGAACGAACGTGATCGATTATTTTATTTTTAAAATCACCACTCCGTTTGCTATCCCAATTGTACTTAATCTCTTTATTGTATTTTTGATTTTTGTTTTTATTTTCTTTTCTAAATGAATGAAGTCGTTCTTCAGGCGTCGGTCCTCTGTCAGCTTTGTAAACGTTTTGCTTTTGACTTTTCGCCAGCTGTTTTAACTCGCGTACGTCCTCATCTTCTTGATAACTAGGGTTTGATGAAATTGGAGAATCATCCCATTTTCCGTAATTATCCTCATCGTAGTAATAATCGGTGTTTGAATACGGATCGTAGTAATCTTTTTGCTTGTTGGTGGCATCTTTGTACATTTGCGACATAATCAAGTTTTGTAAAAAGGCTGCGTTTACGTCGTCCAAATTGTCATCGGTACCTTCGTTTTCATAAAGCACTTCTTGGCCAATCGGTTGAGCATCTTCTCGTTCTTCTCTTTGAGCATCCTGAATTAAGTCTTCTTCATAAGCTTCGGCGGGTTCGGTATCCTTTTCGTAACCATAATAACCGTAATCTGATGGTCTGGATCCATAATAATAAGGCAGCACTGCTTGATATACTTCATATTTAGAGGTGCGAGGTGGTGGTATATACAAGGGGTAGGAGACAGCCTCTTGCGGATAATAATACTCATCTTGGTAATCTCGTCCATAAGGATACATTTCGTAATAGTTAACAGGGAAACGCTGAGATCTCAAGAACTGCTGGTAAGGTTGTAAACCACTTCCCCAAGAATAATTATAATTGGAGTTGGATTTACGTATTACGGGAGATCGACCGTTGTACCTTTTGGTACCGAAAACCGGATAAGACGACGTTGGCGCGCATAAAATTATTATAATTTGCAGCGCGGGAAGAAACCGCATTATCATCTATAAATAATTTTAGATGTTAGAATTTTATTTGAAAAAAACCGTTTAAGAAAATTTAAACCTTGAACAAAAAAAATATATAAACTTACCATTTTTAATGAAAAGAGTCGTCAAAGAGTAACAAGTATTTCACCCACTAGTCACGGCCACAAACTGACGTCAGCGTTAAAATGCGGTGTCTTCTGCTTTTACTCCTATTTATAACAAAAATTTCCCCTATTTTTGCACCCACACGGTTATCAATGAACTTTCACAAAGTGGGGAAAATTTTCCGAACTGCGACAGGTGTTTTCATTGGCCGCACGTTCTTGAACATTTCATCTTATTGGAAGTTGTAATTTCCCCGGTATTGATCCAAATACTACGAATGCGCGGGACTAGGTCTTATTCTACATCACATTTCCGGGCTTGGATAATAGACTAAATCATCATGGAACTACATTCCTCCTAGCGTTCCCCTACCTTTGACGTCAAAGGTTTGCTCCATTCATAAGTCCCGCAGCCGTTTCGGCTACCCGCAATCGAATTTCTTTAAAAATAGAACATGCACTTTGCGTATGCATGTTTGTGAAGTTATAATTTAATTAATATTGTTATTTTAAGTCAGGCCCAAAAACTAACAAAAAAATCGAATTATGAATTGTCCTAATATGAAGGTTTTTCTGCCTTATTTAGCGAAAATTTTATTTGATAGGTTGATTGATGTTAACATTTAACTGTAATTGTTTTAGTAAAATTAAACTACTTTAGAAATATTTATAAAGTTGCACAATTCAGCTATTTTAATCTTTTGAGCCACATTGAAGTTCAAGGCGTTTACACCCACGCATTCCTGTTCTCGTAGGCGGCTAAAGCCCTTATAACTTGAATTACTCTTTAACGATTTTTATACTAAAAATTGTTTGCTTTTCTCAAACGAAACTTTAATTAAC
This sequence comes from Abscondita cerata, assembly GCA_030710515.1. Taxonomy (NCBI): domain Eukaryota; kingdom Metazoa; phylum Arthropoda; class Insecta; order Coleoptera; family Lampyridae; genus Abscondita; species Abscondita cerata. The sequence goes on from JALBCR010000722.1 coordinate 220,777, forward strand.
ATTGACGAGCAATACTTAAGTTAGATCTGACGTTTTTGCGCTGAATTTTTGTTACATGTATCGAAGAATAATATTTACCTTAAAACACACTACAGTTTTATATTTTATTTTCAAAAGCTTTTTGACGTAAACGAAAAATAAAACTGATCGGAAAAGCCTATTTTCGTCAAGCTTAAGAAATTGTTTTTTTTGAAAAATAAAATTGGGTTTTAATGCCATATTTGTTGTAAGTCATTCTCAATCAAATTATGAAATCTAATGGAAATAAAAACGATATTTGAGATTTTTAGAGCCAACTAATTTTTATTATCCACAAAATACTATTTACCGACTTTATGCGAACAATGATACTAAAGTACTCAAACGATGTCATTAGAGTGTTTTAATAACATTTACTTTATTGATGTTAGTGGTATAAAACTATCAACTATCAACAATATATTTATATTTACTGCACATCTTATAAATTTTAATGTGAAAGTTATGTCAACATCTGATTTTTCACTTTTCTAGACGAATTAGTGTTAGTAGTTAGTAAGTTCTGTGTTAAATGTACCATCACTCAAGATTCACCTAGCCCGATAAATTTAACAATTTTAACATATGAAGTACTGGATAAATTAATTACCGAAAAACTACAAATTTTTAAAGACGATATCATAAAATCATTTTCTGCAAAAATTATTGATCTCGAAAACAGAGTCAATAAACATGAAGCTAATATTTCACAAATTCACGAAAATAGTACTTCGATGGTACATAATAGTGAATTAACGAATGTTGAAGAGATTATTTCTGAAATGGAGGATCGGCGTAAACGAAAATGTAATGTGATTGTGTATAATGTTCCTGAGTCTAGTTCTCATTCACTAAAGGAAAAGATTAATGATGATACAGTTGTAGAGAATCCTTCTTAGTGGAGAACAGGGCAAAAGAAACTACTTCAAGTGATTATCTTGCGACGTTTCGGAAACGTTATATTTAAATAATTAAACAAAGTGTTTCCTTCCTCAGGCGCTGGTGCCATGGTAGTGAATTGTTCATTGTTGAGTTACGAAGGTATGAAGTCTGCGAGTGATCATAATTTCTCCTAATAATGTTGACACAGTTGTAGAGAATCCTTCTTAGTGGAGAACAGGGCAAAAGAAACTACTTCAAGTGAGATTATCTTGCGACGTTTCGGAAACGTTATATTTAAATAATTAAACAAAGTGTTTCCTTCCTCAGGCGCTGGTGCCATGGTAGTGAATTGTTCATTGTTGAGTTACGAAGGTATGAAGTCTGCGAGTGATGATAATTTCTCCTAATAATGTTGACACAGTTGTAGAGAATCCTTCTTAGTGGAGAACAGGGCAAAAGAAACTACTTCAAGTGATTATCTTGCGACGTTTCGGAAACGTTATATTTAAATAATTAAACAAAGTGTTTCCTTCCTCAGGCGCTGGTGCCATGGTAGTGAATTGTTTATTGTTGAGTTACGAAGGTATGAAGTCTGCGAGTGATGATAATTTCTTCTAATAATGTTGACACAGTTGTAGAGAATCCTTCTTAGTGGAGAACAGGGCAAAAGAAACTACTTCAAGTGATTATCTTGCGACGTTTCGGAAACGTTATATTTAAATAATTAAACAAAGTGTTTCCTTCCTCAGGCGCTGGTGCCATGGTAGTGAATTGTTTATTGTTGAGTTACGAAGGTATGAAGTCTGCGAGTGATGATAATTTCTTCTAATAATGTTGACACAGTTGTAGAGAATCCTTCTTAGTGGAGAACAGGGCAAAAAAAACTACTTCAAGTGATTATCTTGCGACGTTTCGGAAACGTTATATTTAAATAATTAAACAAAGTGTTTCCTTCCTCAGGCGCTGGTGCCATGGTAGTGAATTGTTCATTGTTGAGTTACAAAGGTATGAAGTCTGCGAGTGATGATAATTTCTCCTAAGGAGAAGGAAACACTTTGTTTAATTATTTAAATATAACGTTTCCGAAACGTAGCAAGATAATTACTTGAAGTAGTTTCTTTTTGCCCTGTTCTCACTAAGAAGGATTCTCTACAACTGTGTCAACATTATTAGGAGAAATTATCATCACTGCAGACTTCATACCTTCGTAATCAACAATGAACAATTCACTACCATGGCACCAGCGCCTGAGGAAGGAAACACTTTGTTTAATTATTTAAATATAACGTTTCCGAAACGTCGCAAGATAATCACTTGAAGTAGTTTCTTTTGCCCTGTTCTCCACTAAGAAGGATTCTCTACAACTGTGTCAACATTATTAGGAGAAATTATCATCACTCATTAATGATGATTTAAACATTAATAAAGATACACTTCGGTCTAGGAATGTTTCTGTTGTTCCGCATAAAGTTTTGCGATTAAGTAAAAAAAACTGATCCATCCCGTAGCCGACCTATAAAACTTATTTTTGATAATGTGGATGATGCTAGATCCGTTTTGATATCAAATATAAACAAATCTAATTTCAGATTCTATTCTGATAAAACTATAATTCAAAGAAATTACTTTCACAAAATCAGAACCGAATTAAATGATCTAAGAGCCAAAGGTAACACTACAGCTTCAATAAGATACAACAACGATGTTCCTAACATTTTTAATCCCAAGTCTACTACTGCATCATTAAAAAACTAAATATATATTTTCAAAATGTTGGTGGAATGAGAAGTAAATTAAAGGAATTTATGTTTTCTGTTAGTACTAATGATTACGATATCATCATAATTGTTGAAACATGGCTCTTTAGCGAATTAACCAATTCTATGCTAGGTATAAAAACTTACAATGTTTTTAGAACTAATAGAACAATTAGTGGCGAAACACGAGGTGGAGGCACCCTTATTGCTGTAAAGAAATCATACAAGTCATCACTATTATTTATTAATGATAAGATCGAACACATTTTTGTGCAGATATATTTCGGAAGTCGGTCCCTTATCATTGGTGGAGTTTACATTACATCTGGTTCACCATCGACATGTTATGAAGAAAATGCCACTACCGTTGAATATATTTATGATAACTTTAGTAATATGCAGCTTTTGGTTTGCGGCGATTTCAATCTTCCGGCACTTAAGTGGAATAATAATAACTTAATATACGATTCATTAAAACCCTCCAATGTTAACAGTGAAATAGTGGTGGACTCATATTCATATGCCGGATGTCGTCAGATGAACTCAATTCCGAATGCTCGTGAGGTGTTTCTGGACTTATTATTTACTTATAATGAAGAGTATGATGTATTTGAATGTCATGATCCGTTATTAAATGCTTCAGTTCATCACAAAGCTTACATAATTGACTTCAAAATAAATTTAAGTTTTTCAAATATGGCTATTTTTAAATCTATCTATTTATACGACTGGGCGCACTATATTGGTTTAAACAATTTCTTAGCCACTATTGATTGGAATGACATTCTGGTTTCTGGTAGTATTAATACAGCTGTATTCAATTTTTACAACTATTTACTCCAAGGTATTGACATGTTTGTACCTAAAAATGTATAACTCAGACAAATAATAAGTTCCCTAAATGGATGAACAGTGAATTAATCAATCTAATCCATAAAAAAAGCTGCCCATTCTCAGTATAAACGAAGCAATTATATAGGTGACTATAATGTATTCAATGAATTTCGTAAAAGTGCAAGATATTAAATAAAGAACTTCACACTAATTATATTAAAAAGGTTGAAACCAGTTTGAGAAAAGATCCCAACTATTTCTGGAAATATGTCAAAGATCTGCGTGAAGAAGAGGGTATACCTACTTTAATGCAATTTAAAAATAATCACATCTCTTCAAATGATGGTATAGTAGTAAATTCGTTCGCTGACTTTTTCTCGTCCGTTTATTCTCATTCACAAAATGTTGATAATCTTAATGATTTCTTTATGGAAACATCTATTTCTAATTTGATAAACACTAGATTATGTGTTACAAAAAAGAAGTGTTTGAATCAATAACGTCAATGAAAAACTCAAAAAAAGTGGTCCTGACCATATTCCCTCGTGTGTACTTATCAATTGCGTGTCAACTCTTGTTACTCCAATATATATGCTGTTCGATCGATCCTTAAAGGAGGGGTCCTTCCCCGATCAATGGAAATTGAGTTACGTAACTCCAATTTTCAAATCTGGTAAAAAAAATGGAATCGAGAACTATCGTGGAATTTCTATTCAATCTACTATTCCAAAGTTATTAGATAAATTAGTTGCAGATCAAATAATGTGGATATCCAAAGGTTTAATTTGTGATCAACAACATGGTTTTGTGCAAGGGAAATCTACTCTAACAAATTTAATGGTGTTTAAGGAATTCTTGTCTAAAACTTTGGAAGACTGTAATCAAGCTGATGCCTTATACACGGACTTTGCTAAAGCGTTTGATCGAGTTAACCATGCAGTTCTACTACGTAAATCATGCACAATTGGTTTTTCAAAGTGTACTGTGAACTGGATTTCGTCATTCCTGTGTAATCGAAGTCAGTGTGTGAAAATTCATGATTGCGTATCTTATTCGTTTAATATTTATTCTGGCGTTCCTCAAGGTTTGCATATTGGTCCCATATTATTTTTATTGTTTATAAATGATGCTGATGATCTGAAAATGTACTGTAAAATTAATTCGATTGATGATTGTATCCGTTTTCAAAGTGACATAGATCGTTTATACACTTGGTGCGTTGAAAACAAATTATATTTAAACGTTAAGAAATGTCAATGTATTTCGTTTTATAGAGGCCAAAAGAACATTAATTTTGTATTCAAAATTAACAATATTGCGGTAAATAGAGTGGAAAATATTAAAGACCTTGGCATTGTATTCGATACCAAATTAAATTTTAGAAATAATATGTTAATGTTATGTAATAAGGCTACTCGAATGTGGGGTTTATTTCCCGCATATGTTGTTCATTTAATGTTGATTGTTTACGTGCACTTTATTTTACTTTAGTACGGTGTCATTTAGAATATATGTCTCCCGTTTGGTCGCCATATTTGTGTTGTGACATCAAGGCTTTGGAAAAGTGCAATGCCGATTTTACGATTTATTGAATATAAACTAAATATAAAACATGTACCTGGCAACTATAGTGTTATTATGAACAAACTCGACATTTTATCTTTAGAGGATCGTCGCATAATATCAGATTTATGTTTTTACACAACTTAGTTAATAACAAAATTTGTTGTAATGATATTCTTAAACATATAGATTTTATTATATTTCCAAATTCACGTTTCACAAGGTCTCGCACGTTTAAAAACACATTTAACAAACTTCAGTCGGTTTCAATCAATTGATAGAATATTATGTTTTGCTAATATGTTTAATAAACGTAATTGGTTTGAATTATTTAATTCAAATATTAAAAATTTAAAATTGTGTTAGGACGGAATATTAATTTATATAAATGATGTATTTATTTAGATTTTTAAATTATAGTTTTTTATTGTGATTTAATTAGTGGAATATATTGCATTAAGTATTTCTTTTGGGCATTATGTTTTATGTATAGTGGGGATTCCCGTAAATAAATAAATAAATAAAAAAAATAAATTACAATTAAGCAAAAATTGTTTTTATCTTGAGGCAGGTCCTACGTATGGAAACACAAACAGCTGGTTCAATTTTGATGAAGTTGGTATTTGTAGGTTTTTATATCTTTATCAATTATATTTTCGAAAATATCGTTTTAAATTTTTGGTTACATAACAGCATGCTGCTTTTAATTTAATTACTTACCACTTACGTTCAAACAATATTTTGATTCGAATTACAAAAATATGGTTTTTAAATTTTTTAGGTATATTAATTACAATTCAGAAACAATTGTAATAAAAAGTTGCTAAAAATTATATTATTTACAAGTTGTTTCATTAACTAATTTTTTCTAGAGCCCATCGTTTTTATTTTCATTCAATTAGGTAATTTACATTTAACATAATTTATAAGAAAACGTTGTCTCTAATCATCATATACTATTTGAAAACATTTTTCTTTAACGCAAATTTCCACTTTTTTGAGCTAAACTGTGTGTCCCGAAATGGCGTTTTTGTTTTCAGAATCATAATATATTGTTCAGAAAGTATTCAAATTGGTCAATTGCAATTCACATTAATAGCGACAGTTCTAAAACTTTTTTGCCCACAATAGCAAATACTAATTTGACAGGTTTGTTCAGAATTTCAAGCTTTCTAAATATCAAATTCAAATTCAAATTCAAAAGTTTATTGGTGAGTAAAGGTACATTTACAACCAATTTGATATCGACACAAATTCGAAATTCAATTGCGAAGTGGATATTTGACTGATGTAAATGCGTTTGCATTTACAACACCAATTCTTTCCGACTTCGAATTGGAATTTGGAGTGTGAGTTTGCAAATCGCAAATTTTCAATTCAAATTACAACACAAATTTTAAAGTGGACCTGCGCAAAACGTTTAATGTCATTCTGAAACATGAGTTTTAATGTAAAAACAAAAATCGTTTTGCTCGCAAGTTTGGCTTGTTTAACTACTGTTATGGCATTCAAAAGGTAACAAAACGCTAAGAAAAACAAGAGACCCAGGAAAAAGCGCCACTGGAGATTCTTACCCAAGTATGGCATACGCCTTCAGATTAGGTGCTCCTACAGTATGCGAGATTATAAGGAAAACATGTATAGTATTATGGCAAATACTGTCTCCAATTTATTTGAAATGTCCTAATGATAAGAAATTTGTACAGATTAGCAAGAAATTTTATTATCAATGGCAGCTGCCAAACTGTATTGGTTTGATAGATGGGAAGCATATATTGATTAACTCTCCAGCAAATAGCGGTTAATTGTTTTATAATTATAAAAAAAAACATTTAGTACTGTGCTACTAGCCGTATGTGATGCGAACTACAATTTTATATTCGTAGATATTGGAGCTTACGGAAGTCAATCCGATGGAGGTATACGAGGATATATTGAAAAATTCTTAGCCTACTATAGAACCAAACAAAATTTCAATGTCAAAATATTTTATTACTCAACATATTCTCTTCTTAATTAGATACATTTATTACAGCAAACCTGCAACGTCTCTAAACCTTTCAAAAAAAATTTTTCTTCTTGCTCTGTAAACCAGACCTCCACAGCTTCTATTACCTCCTTGTTGGAAGAAAATGTACGATCTTTTAAACTTTTTTTCAGTTGAGGAAAGAGGTGATAGTCGGACGGAGCCAAATCGGGTGAATAAGGGGGTATTCTAGTAATTCAAACCCTAAATCACGAATTTTTTGCATGGCAACATGAGATTTGTGTGCAGGGGCGTTGTCCTGCAAAAACAAAACACCTTTGGATAGCTTTCCGCGTCTTTTCTCTTTAATATTTTCCCGTAGAGTGGTCAGTAATGTCGAATAGTAATCTCCAGTTATTGTTCTACTTTTATCCAAAAAATCAATCATGATTACTCCATGGCAATCCCAAAAAACTGAAGCAAGAACTTTTCCAGCAGATTTTTGGACACGAAACTTCTTAGGTCTTGGAGAACCAGAGTGTCGCCATTCCATCGATTGTTGCTTTGTTTCTGGATCGTAGAAATGTACCCAAGTCTCATCCATAGTAACAATTCGGTTTAAGAAGTCTACATCGTTTTCAAATCGAGCACAGATCGATCGATGCTTCCACCCTTGCACGCTTTTGGTCAACATTCAAACATTTGGGGATCCATTTTGCAGCAATTTTCTCATGTCCAAATTGACGTGAACCATATGATGAACGCGTTCGTATGAAATATTCAGTGCTTCAGATATCCGTTTTAGCCCAATTCGACGGTCTGATAAAATCATGTCATGAACTGCATCGATATTTTCGGGGACTGACACAGAAACTGGACTTCCCGATCGGTCATCATCTTCAATAGAAAATTTACCTTTTTTGAAGCTTGTATTCCAATTTTTGACGGTCGCATACGAAGGACATTGATCACCAAGGATATAAAGCATATCTTCGTAAATCTGCTTACCTCTTAACTCTTTCAAATACAGGTACTTGATGATGGCTCGATACTCCAATTTTTCGATTTTTACAATTTTGGTGGACAACTTTTTTTATTTAATTTATTGCGTGACTCTGGTTTACTTTTTTGACGTCAAACTTTACACTGACACTTCTAATAAGTTATTGTTCGTTGCTATGATAACGCAATATATTGTTTATGCAAGGAACTGGTCTAGGCTAACTAGATATCAATACATCCTCGTACTAAAGGAATCAGTGTTTAGCCGAAAGTTATTAAATAATGATTTAGGTATTCCTAACAACTTTCCTATTGTGGGTGATAATGTGCCTATGCCATATTACTGCGTAGGTGATGAAGCATTTCCTCTGCGCATTAATTTAATGAGACCATTTAGCAAATATCAAAGTGGTCAATGGCAGTTCAGGAGCGTATTTTCAATTACCGGTTGAGCAGGGCTCGACACGTCATTGAAAATGCCTTCGGCATTTTAGTTGCTCGTTTTCGCATTTTTCATCGTACAATAAATGCAAAACCAGAAACTGTTGACAGCATCGTTAAATCTTGCATTTGTCTACACAATTTTATAAAAGCCGACAACAATCAAAAGTATTGTAATTCAAATTATATTGATAGAGAGGTAAATGGCCAGATATTAGCAGGAGGTTGGTGAAATGATGTACCACAACATAATGCTCTGGAACATTTATCTTTGTTACAAAGAAGACTGGGTTCCCGAAATCAATCTACAACAGCAGCAGATTATAGAAACTACATAAAAACTTATGTAAATGGTATTGGAGCTGATGTAGCCCCGTGGCAATGGAACTGTATATAATAAATAATTAATAAACTCAAAAGTTGAATTAAATTTTTATTAATTTTAAATGTTTAATGTAGATGTTTGTCTTAATTTGGCTTTTTTTTTTATTAATTTTAGAAGAATGTCGTCCATAAGTATTGATGCATCTTCTGGCGGCATAGCTTCTAGTTCAGATGCTAAATATTTAGAAAATGTGGTTATGTTATTGTCTTTAACGGGTGTTTTTGCCAAAGTCAATATAGCGGCTGTTACTGAAGATAACACATTTGTAGTTTCTATTTCTTCTGTGTTTTCATCTTGCTGCTTTTTTTTCTTCTGTCTTTGAATGGAAGAACATTTAGAGCTGGTCGAAGAAGCTGGGATGGCAGGTTGAAATGATACCTCAGATGGTGTCCCCGAGTTTTTCTCTACTATCATTTCTTTATCGCTCGACAACTGGGTATCTGGAGGAATGTTTGAAGTTGTTCTGAAAAATAAATAGCACCAATTTTATGAGGGTATATTATTGTTATATAGTTCCTTACGCTCTGGGTTCAGTACCGTCCATCATGAATTTAAAAAATACTCATAAGTGGCCACTCTTTCTTTGTATAGCTTCCCGATCCACTTCGAGTAAAATTCGCTTAAAGAGCAATTTCTCTTCGATATTTATCCCTAAGGGATTTAAACCAATTTTTTACTGTTAACATGGAATGATTAATAAAATTAAACATAGGGTCTTGATCTAAGCTATATTCAACTTAACAGGAAGCTGCATGGAAGCTGCCACTTCTTGCCAACAACTTTCCTTTTTTAAGTGGGACGTATAATCTACATGTGTCTTGTCAAACAACGGATTATAATTACTAATTCGTTGCAATAACAGCTCGTCGTTGATTTCACTCATGATTTCAATCAGTAAATAAGTTTGACATTACAGTTATGAAAATCGGTGTTGTTACTTATTATTTTAAGAATTATAAAATGTATCAATTTAATTTGATTATAGATATATAAAAGAGGTTTAGTTCTTATACTGTTGTAGATTTCTATGGGTATTTATTTTACAAAAAATATTCCTACTTGTATCCCATTAATTTATTTACAACAATTTATATTTTACGTTAAACATAAATTGTTGTAAATAAGTGAAAAAGTTCTGATAATTGTAACAGCTGGCAGCACCAGCGACTTCCAAATTACAATTTTGTTGTAAATGATATTCACAAACTTCAACAACCAATTTGAATTCGAATTTAAATCGTGTCGAATCAAATTGGTTGTAAATGTACCTTAACAGTTGGTTTTTCACAAGTCAGTATTATGAACAACAGTGGTTTCAATTATGCAAAAAAACACATGTATATCATACAATTCAGAAAACAAGAGATACAACATAGGGTGCAATTTTAACTCATCAACAAAAGTAGTTATGTTCTAAAGTTTTAAATTTAAAATTTTCATTTTTATTTATACTATAAAACTATTTTTTAAAGAAAAATATTGATTTTATTTTTTAGGTCATTTACATATATTAGAAATAGGAGGGGTCCCAGAATGGATCCTTGGGGAATACCTATATTAATCTCCATTCGTTCGGAAAACACTCCATTATGGAGCACATGTTGATTTCTTTCTCTAAGGTAAGACTTTATTAATTTTAAACTATTTGAGTCGAAACTGTATTTTATTAATTTGGAGATTAAGAGCTCGTGAGAAACATAGTCAAATGCTTCACTTAGATCGCAAAACTTAGCCACAACGTATTCGTAGTCTTCAAAAGCATCATTTATTAAATTGAGTAATCTAAAAGAGCATCAGTAGTAGATTTATTTTGTAAGAAACCAAATTGGCAGTCACTAAAAAGGGAATTGTTATGGAAATATTCTAGGATTTGACTGCAAAGTGCTTTTTTAATAATTTTTGAAAATGCTGGCAAAATAGAGATACGTCTGTAACTTGATAGAATATCCCTATTACCTTTGTTTTTATACACAGGTACTACTTTTCCGATTTTAAAGCAGTTTGGAAAAGTACTTGTTGTGATGCAGGTATTAATTAACTCTGTGAGAGGAATTACAAAGTTAGTCGTATAGGTTTTAATAAATTCACTACTGAATCCGTAAATATCTTTTGATTTTTATTTTTAAAGAGAATATAATATTATATACTTCATTATAGTGAAGCACCTGAAAAACACATTTTTATCTGTTTGGCACAAATTAACGTTTATATAATTTAACGTACGGACATTGTTATTTTTATCGATTTCTCTAATAAAATAAAAAAAAAATTGTTAAATTCCTCAGCTGATCTGCTAGTAGCAGCTGAAGCAGTTTTTTTAGGTCTTTTACTATCAATTAATTGCCACATTGTTTTTGGAATATTATTCAATTTTTTTACAATATCATCGTTAGAAGTAATTTTTGCCGATTTTATATTTTGTCCGTAATTATACCTAAATTTTTTATAAGCAGATATATTAGCTTCAGTAGGATTGTTTTGTGATATTTCATGAAGTAATTGCACAACCTGTCTCATATCACTAATTTCAGGTGTAAACCACATTGACTTACTAACATTAGTCTTTATTTTGAGAAGTTTTTCTAGAAAAGCAATATTGAAACTATCAATATAGTTATTTAGAAAAATTTCGGCTGTATTATTTACATCTAGATTTTGTAGATCTAATCAAGGTTTAATACTATATTTTTAAAAATATTGTTACCCTTAGTAGTTATTGGACGGCATTTCACCATTTGTATCTCATTTTTGTACAAAATGTAATATTTATGTCAAGATCTAAACATAAATGATCTGATATACCTATATCATAAACAGAAATATTGAAACTATCATAACTAAAGTTAATAAATATATTGTCAAGGCAGTTGTTACGTCTTGTAGGTTTCATATTAGTTGTTACAAAACCATAACAAAGGAATAAATCTATTACTTTATTAGTGAAATTATCAGGTTGATTAAATTTTATATTGAAATCTCCGCAGACAATATATTGATTATTATATTTAATTTTACCTAAAATTGATTCTAAAGTTATAAAAAGATTACGTATGTCACCATTAGGTGGTCTGTAAATACAAATAATTGATAAGTTGAATACCTCACAATCTGCAGCAGCAATTTCGCAATGATTTTCAATTGAGCATTTATTGATGCTTTCCATTGAAGCCCATTTTAAGTTTTCTTGGCCTATAATTATTGATCCCCCACGGATGGATTGTTTCCTTGCATAATATGATACTGTATTCCATCCCGTAGTAAGTTTAAACGTAGATGCTTCCGCCTCAGTTAACCAATGCTCCACCAAGGCAATACAATTTAATGTTTTTTTTTTTGAAACTTTCAAAATTGCTTCTATTTTCAGAACTTTATTGCGTATGCATTGAATGTTGGCAAATTTAAACGAAATTTTACTTCGGTGTGGTTACTGTTTAAGTAGATTCTGACGCTGGGCGAAAAAAAACTATTTACAATTACACCAAAAGCCATAAGCTAGGATTCCTAGAAGCATCAAGTTCAGAAGTTAACACAGATAATTTGAAGGATGAATATTATTCGGGATGTTTGGACGTAAGTTGTATGACTAATCTGATTTATAATTATAAGTAACACTTTAAGTTAATACTAATTACGTGTAATGCTTTCTGAATTACAATTGTAAATATCTTCAAAATATTTCTTACCAGTTTTATTTGTCTACTAGGTACATACATATAATAGAGTATATCTTGATATTGAGCTTTTGAAAAAAATAAAATATTTTTTAAGTTGTCATTTGAATGTTTTTTTTAAATTCAAACGTATATTGTCTTTATTTCTTGTAAATAACATTCGTTCTAATATATTTCCTGTTTTGAATTTTATTTCACATGTTACAAATACAAGTCATGCTTTTAAAATCGAGAATGTTGGAATCCCTTTTTTTGTTTGTTAACGAATTAAAGTTAGTGTTTTATTAAATTACTATTTCTTGATTGCCTGACACTTGTATTCATAATGTCTTTAAAAATATTATTCACCCACTATTTTCGACAAAACTTTTACAGTGCTTCTTCTGTTCGCTTGTACGCATTTATTAGTATTACAGTGATGTGGAGATCTGCGCAAAGCTAATAATTATTATTCTAATTATAAAAAACGTAAAAAAAGTTTTAACTTTCGTCTTAAACAGTAACTGCCTTATGGATAGTCAAACGTTTAGTACTCACTTAAAATCGTACTTACTAAAACCAAACTAAGCATTTCAAGTTCCGTACTAATGATTCATATGCATAGATACTCAAAAGCATAGTACTAACTAAACTCAATTTAAGAAAGCTTTCAACCTCGCAACACAGCATTTTAGTAGAGATTTTAAAGTGACAGGATGAAAATTAACTATCAAAAAAATAAATTTCATACAGTGTATTTGTTAGATGTGTGTTTCGTGTGTATAAACAAATATTTTTTAATATGATTTGTAAAAATGAACAACCTTGTACAGGTAGGACGTAAACATTTTTGGGGTGCAATGAATAAAACCAACCAACACCGTTTCCTTCCGATCACATGAAAACAAGTTAAATTGATTAAAACAAATTTTTCGTGAAAGAAAAGTTTTTTTTTGGAATTGTTATTGTGAGTGTAATTTTTCTAAAAGAAAGAAATTGTAATAACTGTAACCTACCTACCAATGTCGTTCCCTCCCGATCACATGAAAACAACTTAAATTTATTAAAACAAATATTACGTGAAAAAAAAAATTTTTATTTAAATTGTTATTATGAGTGTAATTTTTTTAAAGAAAGAAATTGTAATAACTGTAACCTACCAACCAACACCGTTTAGCCCCTATCACATAAAACCAACTTCAATTAATTAAAACAAATTTTACGTGAAAGACAAATTTTTTTTGAAATTATTATTATGAGTGTAATTTTTTTATAGAAAGAAATTGTAATAACTGTAACCTACCCACCAACGCCGTTTATCCCTAATCACATAAAAACAAATTTATTAAAACAAATATTACGTGAAAAAAAAGTTTTTTTTTAAATTATTATTATGAGTGTAGTTTTTTTAAAGAAAGAAATTGTAATAACTGTAACCTACCAATCAACACCGTTTACTACTGATCACATGAGAACAACAATTTGATTAAAACAAATTTTACGTAAAAGAAAAGTTTTTTTTTTAAATTATTATGAGTGTCATTTTTTTAAAAAAAGAAATTGTAATATCTGTAACTGATCAACCAACACCGTTCACTCTCGATCACATAAAAACAATAAATTGATTAAAACAAGTTTTACGTGAAAAAAAATTTTTTTTTTTAAATTATGAGTGTCATTTTTTTAAAAAAAGAAATTGTAATAACTGTTAACTTACCAACCAACACCGTTTACAACCGACCACATGAAAACAACTGTAATTGATTAAAACAAATTTTTATGGGTAGTAGAATGTATCCAAAAACATTTAACAATCATTATCTTTCTGTGATAAGATAGATAGATTGTACTTCAATTTAACCTACAAATGCGTGAATTTTAGAGTCTCAATATTTTTTTTTGGAAAATTAGCGAATAATCCGTATTTTTTTCTTCGAAAATATGCTCTGTAAATTGTCTATTTTAGGCTGGTAATTTTAGTTTTTTGAAATTCTTGTGTACGTTTTGTTCACCGGAACCCACACTTGTAGCATAATGCCAAGTAGTTTTATTATAGGAAAAATAAAATAATTTTGAAACTCTGGTAAAAAGGATACCATCAGACAATTAGCTTTGTGAAGAAACCATAGATTATTAAGTAATATTGGGAATTTTATGGATATAATAGAAGAAGAAAGGTAGCAAACATTAACAAAAAAAGGTTGAGGCATGGAAAAGTAATAAAGATATACACTGGCGAGCAAAAAATTAAGGTCACCTTACAGGTGTGATATCTTTGTGGAATTTTCTGTATTAAATTTATATTGGACAATTGTAAATCATGGCAGGCGCTGTTTCTCAAGAAATGTTGTCTGTCAAATTTATTATCTGTCATGTAGTATCACCGTACTTGTGATTTCTATGAAATAGCGTGCATTCGCTCTAATTACAAATTCTCATTTCGGTGGCTTTTTTGAAGTTAGCTTTAATTTGTCTCTGAAGAATGTATTAGTCCCACAGTGTAGTGTTCGCGGTATTTATTGTGCTGTTGATAATGCCTTTAGATCCTATTGTTGTGGTAAGAATTGTAGCGTTGAAACAAGATGGCCGAGGACAACGTGGAACTGCAAGAATTGTTGGTAAGAGCCTTTGTGCTGTACAAAAGGTGTACCAACGCTAAGAAGAGACTGGTCTGATAACCAGAAGACCAGGATCTGAGCGAAAAAGAATCACTACCCAAAGAGATGACCGGTTTTTGGTGTCCGCTAGCTTGCGGAATACAACAGCTTCTGCAGTTTTGTTACGAAATCAACTCCAAGAAGTTAGAAATGTAAATGTTAGTGAATGGACCGTAAGGAGAAGACTTCGTGCTGCTGGCTTGTTTTGTAGATGGATGGCTACAGGTCCCCAATTGCAGCGTCAGCATTGAGTTGCAAGATTGACTTTTGCGCAGAATCACGCTGCGAGGACTGGAGCAAGGTACTGTTTGCAGACGAGTCGCATTTTTGCCTCACTGGGTCGGATGGACGTCGGCGAGTATAGAGAAGACCCGGAGAAAGATACGCTCAAGTTTGTATTGACGAGCGACGTCCATTTGGCGGTGGATCTGTTATGGTTTGGGCAGGAATCAGTTCCCAAGCACGCATGTAGTTGGTTTTTATACAGAATGGTTCCCTGACAGCTCACAGGTACATTACCGAGGTTCTAGAAGATCATATTATGCCTTTCATGACTACTATGGGTGGACGTGACATTTTTATGCACGATAATGCTAGGCCTCACACAGCTAGAGTTGTCGAAGAATATCTCAATGAGGTGGGAATTATACGGTTCGATTGACCAGCTCTCAGTTCGGACATGAATCCCATCGAACACGTCTGGGATGAATTGGGACTTTGTATTCGATAGCATACACCAGCTCCAAGAACTCCCCAGGAGCTGAAGGAGTTACTATTGGAAGAATGGAATAACATCGACAAGAATGTAATACTTAACTTAGTTCAAGGTATGCCTCGTCGACTTCAAGCAGTCATTAACTAACGCAAGAGGAGGTAATACACGTTATTAGTGATTATTTGTTTTAATTTTTTAGTCTCATATTGGTCCTAATAACAAACTGTCAAATTTCGTTTAAAATGTAAATTAGTTGCTCTTTGAAAATAAATCGTAAAAACTAAAAAGATGCTTTATGATTCAACATACAATTTTAGTTTAGCTTACAAACTATAGTACAATGGTTTACAACTGTCCAATATAAATTTAAAACAGAAAATTCCACAAAGATATCACAACTAGAAGGTGACCTCAATTTTTTGCTCGCCAGTGTATTAGGGTAGAAGGTAACTAATAATTACAATAATAAGAAAAATAAAATGAACTCTATTTTTTCTTTCCAACTTATGGTGTAAACAAAACACGGTTGCTGAGCAGGCATCCAAAGTATTACTATGTTTTTTACAAGGAGTTTGTTGAAGTAGTTCAAAATATCCGCCAAAATAAAAATTGTAAACTGTATAACATTTTAGAATGAATATCAAGATCACGAACTGCATCAACGGAAGATGGAATATTTAAAAATTGAACACGATGCCACACTGAACATAATCGATTTCAAATGTAACTGCAATGTATAATAACTTCATAATAAAATAATTCTCGTCAAAGTTGTTATTCCTACATTTCTCCCAGCTTCATTCCCATAATAACCTTTGTTCAAATATTTTGTAGTAGCAAAAACATGAGTTTCTGAAGAAATAGATAGAATAGGTAGACCTCAGCTGTACGGTGTTGAGGACATTGGTTTCTATTAAACTTATAATAATTTTTCCGGTTTTATTTATCAATCCTATTTCATCAGCTTCATCAGCTTCATCTACTTCTTCCATTTATTTATTTATATACAAATCAACATCCACTATCAATTAAACCACAAAATACACACTGGTTAGAGTAGCATCTTATATTAGTTATATTAGTATTTAAACTTGGAGTTTCAATGGTTTAAATATTTTAAAATGAACTAAGGTTAGTAGAGTTTATTTATATCTATTCATACAGTTTATGGCGAGGTTTACCGTTTTAATTTGTGTGCATAAGGCTATTATACTATAGAAAAAGTTTGAAGTAAAAATAATTTTACGTCTTGTCCAAGGCGGACTGGTTAAGCCAAAGTTTCATTATTTAATTATTATATTAGAGCTGAAATGTTTGTCACAAAATGGCAAACTACATGTTAATCGCGATATGCATGTGATAAACTGTAATGTATATTAAGAAGATAGTTGCGACATCTTGTGCCGACCGGTTCTATCTATACAAAAAGTACTTTAAGCACTTAGTCGACAATTTTATAAGCAGTTACAAAAGTAGCCCAAGTTTCTTTAGAACAGAGTAATGCACATTGTTTATAGGTATACATAATAAAATTTTTAGTAATCAGTAACGAATGTGATAATTGCAATACGAGTGAAGCGAGGTCCCGCAACAAGAAATTATGTTGCGCCATTTTTTAGAATATTTCCCTGATTGCTACTTTTTCTGAACTAAAACAATTCTAGACCAATTTAAACCATTCAAGATCATTCTTCACCGACATCTCCTAGAAAATATTAAAGATACATTTTTGGTCTAATGTTGCAATATTTTTGCAATAGGCACAATGGGAAAATGAGCTTGAATTTCTCTTCAAAAAGAAAACATTTATTTATTCAATGTTGATAAAATTAAGTCAATAAATGGTGTTATAGAAACTGTATGGCTTTGAGATTGGAACGTAAATTGCAAAGTGCGAATTAAGGAACGAATGAGTCTCTGAATATTTGTTCTGTAACTTTGTACTATTTCTAAACATTTCAAATTTTGTTTGGGTTGTATCAGTATACTAATATTATGATTTTAAAACTCTCGTAAAATATTGATTTAAAAATAGTAGAATATAGTGCTTTTTTAACAGTTTGTTATATCAACACCACAGAATGCCTCCAGTAAAACAACGTCAAATTTATTTTATTTTTCTGATTTTGACGGCGACTGAATTATCGGTACAAAGAAAGCAGGCAAGAGCCAATTGTTACCACACTGTCATTGCAAGAATTAGGTTTGCGTTATAGAAGATTGAGACCCTAGTGTAGAAGCAGTGGTCGTGAAGATCTATTTCTGAGGCGGATAACAATACAATACCGATTTCAAACCACGAGGTCGATTTTTGTAGATAGGATGAGAGTTCTTGCACGTCACGTCAGTTTGTGTTTGTGCTTTGTCGTTTGTGCAAACGTTATCAAACGGAATTTTCAACAGGACATTATCCTGTTGAAAATTCCGTTTGTCACAGTCACAGTTCCAAATTTTGCCTTGACCCTTATCACCTGACTTATTACCAGTCGAACACATGTTAGACCTGATGAGTCGACCTTTTCCTGATAATTTAGACGACCTGAGGCATCAGCTTCAGATTGCATAGGATGAGATACCATAAGACATTGACCACCTAATCCAGAGCATGTCAGGAAGAATAAATACCTGCATTGCTGTGCGTGGAAACACACTCATTATTATTTATTGTTATTTTTCTTCTTGATCTTTTCTTCGAAAGTTTCATAGTTTATTAATAATAAAGCAACGTCTTATAATAGTGTTAAATATTTATTATTGTTTGGTTGATAAAAGTGAGTGTAATTTCTAACGTTTTTTCAATTGAATTAGGTAGTTTAAATAATAGTAACTTCTATAAAGATATTGTTCATTACTGTTTAAAGTTGGTTGAAAAACGAATGAGGGCAAAGTTAAAAAAAAGTATTTTTCCCAAAATCTAATTACCACAAAACCTCAAACACCAAATTTTGACAAAAATTTTGCACACACTGTATAATTATAAATAATTTTAAATATGTAGCTTAAGTATATGTAAAATTATCAATCTCAATACATTTTTTGATATTTTTATAATAACGGTTATATTGAGCTTTCTCACACTAATGTCGCACCCTGTATTTTTATGTAAAAGGTAAAACGTTTCTTTATAGATTTTAATGTGGTGAAAATTAAAAACTAAAATAAAATTTTCTTTAAAAATAGTTTCATCGATGCAACATAATTTTAAAAAATTGTATTTAAAAATTAATTGAAATAACGACGGTTCGCAGGAACTTGGCTTTCTTTTAAGTTATAAATATAATATTAAAACAAATTATATGTGTATAGAAGCATGTCATATCCATAACAAAGTTGTTAAATAAATTCAATTGTCTGTTTATTATAAAACAATAATTTAGTTTATTAATTTTGACCATTGTACAAAAAATAGTGTGTATACAGTAGGCGCAAAACTTTTCAGCTACATCAAGATTATACTAACTTTCTTTCGGTCGCTAAAAAGTTATTTCACGGCCTAGGTATACTAAAGCTTTATAAAGTTTGTTTGATTGTTTAACAGAAAATTGTTATTAGCTATTTATTTTTTAATTCGCAATTAATCGTAGTTAGGTCAGGAATTGTTTAGAAAACCCACTCGCTATATACGTAGTTTGTAACATATTAAATTTAATTTAAAATACGTTTTATCCATTAAAGAGGTAAGAGGGAAGTTTCTAATTTGGATCTTAGATTAAATACCTCAATTTATTTAATCGTATGGTACATTTCAAATATTGTATTGTGATGTAAGTGTTATGTATGGTGCCCCAGAAGATCCGTATAAATCTGTACAGTGTGGTGACGTAACCGTGTGCAATTGTAGATTGGTTCGTCTTGGCAAAGCATTTACTTCAAGGTTTAGGAAAACCACTAAAACCTAAACATGCCAACCTTTACCCACCCTAGTGTTCACATGTAATAATATTAATTAATTGTGTAATGTGAGTGTGTTTTGTGAAATTTTTCCTAATTATCCGGGAGGATCTTGATGACCAGGTCCGAAAACCAAAGTGGTGATTCTCAGGAATAACATGTTTTTCTTGTTGACCATGGAGTACTGTAAGGTACTGATCACCTTCCATGTTTTATATTTGAACCAAAAACCCCTAAAAAACACACACGAAAAAAAACTCTAAAGAAAATTTACGTAGGTTTTGAATTCCGGAAACCAAAGTGGTGATTCTCAGGATCAACATGTTTTTCTTGTTGACCATGGAGTACTGTAAGGTACTGAGCATCTTCCATATTTTATATTTGCACCAAAACCCTAAACAACACACACACAAGAATACCCTAAAGAAAATTGACGTACCTCAATGAGAAAACAATAAAGTGCTACTGTACTGCCACAAATCGGTTGGCGATAAATAAATTTAGACTATTTCCTTCACAAAATGTTAACCAATCATACTAACGCATATTAGAGAAATCGTCTAGCAACGGACGAATATCACTGAGTATTCGATGCACCATGAAAATACCCGGTGTGGAAGCTGTATATACTTATAAATATTTCTAAAAGTACGAGCAAGTTGGCGTGTGCCTAGACAGTCAGTTAAAGTTGAAGTTTAAAAAAGTTTAATCTTGATAGAGTAAATCATTTGTTCATGAGTGGTAAAAGTAATTGTTGAATAAATAATTAAAATTATCACATTCTGTGTTGTGCTGCTATATTGTTTTATTATGCTACTTAAGCACGAGACCTAGGTCGGGGGCAAAATAGTTTAAGGTGCTTGAGCACAGTTTTAAGTGTAATTTTCGTTGGTGTGTCTCGGTCATTCCGGTGAAAAATTTCATCGAACCAGAACCCTTTACATTTTTAATATAATGTTAACCATACGGTGGATTCAGCTTAACGAAACAGATTGCATTGATTGAACTTAAAATTGATCTCGTCATTACTGACCCTGTTATCCAGCATGCAACTGTGGAAGATGATTTGTTGGACCTGCTGGCTTGTGAGTCGGGACTGAAAGATAAATCGGCAGACCAATGGTCATACTAGGAAATAAATTTCATGAGGACAGTGAAATCAGAAGTTGCCAAACTGAAAAGAAAAATGGAATTACTGCAGCGCCACTAGGAATCTAACGAGAAGAAATTGCAGTCACAAAAAGAAGATATACTGAAGATAGCCTAAGTAGAGAAGGACCTGCTCGACGTTGACGAGCAGGAGTTGTCATCTGGTGACTTATAAATGAATATGACGTGAGGAATAAAAATGGTACAGAAGACGCCTCTGCCGCTGGCTCAAAAGAAACAACAGTAGTAAATGTGGCTTCAAATGTGTCGCCCCTAGCACGTACACAAATAAATTATAGACCAAATCCGGTTGAGATCGGAAGAGTTTAAGTAAAAATAATTTGCAAGACGATGACCTGAGTAGTATTTCACTTTCCGCATCCCCCATTGGACAAAGAGAAGACACAATGACAGCGTTAGTTCAGGCGTTGGAGTCATTCCGTGGGACACAACAGGTGATCGTGAAAACAATAAGGAAACGTGAACTATCACAGTTCAGTGGAAAACCTGAGGATTGGACAAACTTCCGAGCCTAGTACAAGTCCATGAAGAAATCGAAAATGGAACGAAGTGAGTAGTTTGAAAAGGTCAGGAAAGCTCTTACAGGTAAAGCTCCGGAGTCTGTCAAGTTCCTGTTCAACAGTCATTCCAACCTTGATGCGATAATGAGGACACCGAAGTTGGAGTTTGGACGTCTAGGGTTAATAATCGAGACGTTGATCTGCCAGGCAGGGTCAACTAAAGATCCCGAACTGAACAAACCTGAGTCAATCGTGCGGTGTGCAAAAGCAATACAAACGCTGGTGATTAGTATTCGACGACATCACCAGAATGATTATATGACTAATGTTCACTTACTGAACAAATTAACAGAAAAACTACCTGCGCGTTCAGTTTTGGAAAGGAAGATAACACCACCGAACTTACAATGTGTCCATGTGTCTCCGAACCCCGTTAGGTCCACGTATTTTTATGTGAACGATCCCCAACGATCCACTTGCCCGTTTGATATATGTTCCTGCAGTTACGCTCTTTTTGCCTGGGGCTAAATTTGATTAAGTACTTGCACCCCCTTTATCAGCTGCTGCAGTTTCTCCCTTTGTCGCCTTTGATTTTGGTTTTGGTGAGTTGTGCAGCATTTGGTGGTGTAATTCTTCACAACCATTTATGCCACATGAGGTTTTCAAATTGCACTTGCTATAGAAATGTCTTTCATCAAGGCAGCAGAAGCATATGCTTTCACTCTGCAATAATGCCTTCTTATCCACGACAGACCTTTTCTTAAAAAACCAACATTTCTTCAAAGCGTGCTTTCCTTTTCTGCAGCATGGACACATTGTAAGTTCGGTGGTGTTATCCGGGTATTTGCACTTGTACTTAGAGTGAGAATTTTTTGACATTTAATAAACATTTGAACTATTCAAAATCATTTATTGATTTAAGTTACAACTCGTATTTGAACAATTATAGTTATAGTTATTATTGAAAGTACAATTGTTATATGAACTACTTGCTGCACTGGAAGCAGTGAGGGAAGCAGCGTTTTGTAACGGTTGTGGTTTACCAAGGACGACGGCTCTAGAGGAACAACCTAAAAAAAACAACTAAAGGAAATGCTGATCGATGTAGCGCAATAAGTTGGTTGAGTATAAAGTATTTATAATAGTTAGAGCAACGGCGTCCGGCTTCGTTGTAGGGTGGGGGGTCTTTAAAGAATTCTAAAAAATTAGCCTGCTGTCTAACAAGGCGCTACCTGCTGGGTAAAAGAAAGAAATAAAACCGACCAACAGGAGACCAACAGGTTTTACTTAAGGCGTAATAAGCTAAATCGAACACAAACAAAAGAGAAAGACAGACAATTCAATAAAACAACAAACAAATCTTAAAGTACTAGGAGAATGTGACAGAAATAGAGACGTACGTTAACAAGAAATAAGGATCGCAATTAATGTGTCGGATATCAGGTAAGCTTTAGTTATACCCAAATCAAAGTTAACATTCCAATTGAGGAGGCGAGGCTGCTGCTAACGCACGTAACTATATGCGACAGTCTCTCTATTTATGTCACATTTCTTTAATATTTTAAGATTTGTTATACTGAATTGTTTGTCTCTCTCTTTTGGTTTGTGTTCGATTTAGCATATTAGACGAAGTAAAACCTGTTGATCTTCTGTTAGTCGGTTTTATTTCTTTCTTTATCCAACAGGTGGCCTGTGTTAAACCAACAGTCAAATTTCTTATAGTTATTCAGAAATCCACGCAACTCTCCGACAAAGCCGGACGCTGCTACTATAAATATTCTTATCTTCCACTAATTTAGTGCACCACATCGAGCCGAATTCCTTTTAGTTATTTTTTTTTCTAGGTTGTTCCCCTAGAGCCGTCTCTTCTTTTTGTTATTTTGTAAACAACAACCGTTACAGCTTGAGATGTTATTAAAATTGCATGAAATTTTCTTCGGGAAATAGTCCTCGATATATTCCTCGTGCATATTATCCTTGAACAATTGCGTATTAATCTACTACTAAGTATTTTTAATCATAATTTTCTAAGTCTGCATATTTATTATTAAAAATGTTTGTTAGTTTTAATTCAAGAGTGTTGTGATTGTGCAGAAAAACTAATTTAGGATTTGACAGATCACGATTAAAAAGTTTTCAATTACTTTCAGCTTAATATTTAACGAACATGGCCACAACGTAAATAAAGGGACAATGATCCTGCCAATCTTCATTCTTTCATTCTGTTTTGATTGAATGTTTTTGTCGTTTTTATACGAAACATTATTAAATTTAAAATAACCGTAACATAAATAGAAATACTCTTAAAAGTTTTTATTGTGGTTTTGTCATTTTTTTAATGTGTTTTCTACACATAAATTCTCATTTTTTTATTGTTTTCTTTAAATCAAACTTAGTGATAGATAACATATTTAAACTGATTTAAATCACACATTTTTATGTTAAAATAAGCTGTTCGATTGTATGTTATTTTAATTGTATCTGTTTGTCACAAAGATTTGTTTTCCCATATTAAAGTACGAAGAATGTTTATGTTACAATATTTATACTTCTTGTTAAATAAACAACATATAATAATTTCCTACACACACAACTTAAAGTAATCGTGAACACACACATATAAGAATGAAATTTTTATGCTTTAACTCTTATTGAAAATAAATCTGTGATAATACCAATAATAATAGTGTACTAAAACTTTAGTGAAAAGGAGTACACTTCAACCATAATATAAAAAGCAGGCTTGAGGGAACAAATTATTGAATTTATTTTTGTCCATTACTTGTACCTAGAATTTATAAATTTCAATCTACCCTTTTTGTTTTTACTTTGTTTGTTTAACGAGTATTCGAATAAAAAAATTGGGCTGGACTGACTGAATTAATTTAATTATTTTCACAGTGCAAACAAACGTGATATAAATAAATATAAATATAACCTAATATTGACAGAAAGACATATTTACTTAAATACCTTGAATTATACAGGGTGTTTCATAGTTAAACCACCATAGTGTTTTATTCATTTAGTCCAATGCTTTTAAAGGCCATAACTTTAGAACCACCCTATATATTTCTTTCATTTTTGGTAAGGATATATTGCATTGATAACACAAAAGATAGTGTAATAAAAATAATAATAATCCAGGTCTGGTTTAAGAAAAATTTGCAAAATTTGATAATCTCCAAAACAACACCCTGTATACCAAATTTTTAAAATCCAATAGATTATTCGAAGAGAACAGAAAAAATACAGCGGCATCAAAATATTTCTCGAAGTGCACATCCCGTTTTACTGCTTAACTTTTAATTCAACGTTCTTTAAATGTATCATTGACATTTTTGTACGTAATAACTTTAAAACCACCCTATAGATTTCTTTCATTTTTGGTAGGTGTAAGTTACATAAGCATCAAAATTTTATTATGTAACAAAAACAATTATAATCCAGGTTCGGGTTAAGAAAAAAAAATTTAAAACTGGTGATCCCCAAAACAACACCCTGTAGTATATCAAGATTTTTATAAATCGATAGTTTATTCCAAAAGAACAGAAAAAATTGAGTTATACGGAAATGTTTTTCGAAGTGCACACTTACTAAAATATTTAAGTCAAAATCATTAACAATTATCAAGTAGGTCTAATATTCTAAACGAAAAGAAGAACTATCAAATAGGCGTAGACTGTTGAAGTACGGAAAACTTTGACAGTTTGTTTTGTTATTGGTAGTTAATTGTTTGTTGTTAGTAAATTTCGCACGAAATAATTTAGATCATTTTGAATAATAATTAATTATGCCTCATAAATTTACAAATGTAGATTATGCAGACATACTATTTGTGTATGGCTTTTGTAACGGAAATGGTAGAGAAGCAGTAAGGGAATATGATAGACGCGTTTCTAATTGTCGCACTCCTCATTACCAGACATTTGCGAGTATTTGATTACAGTCGGCAACATGGTAGATTTCCTACAGCGACAACCAATGATTATGGTGAAAGACAACACTTGAATGTGGAAGATGATATACTAGGTAAAGTAAAGATATTAAATTTTATTTAATAGATATTAAGAATAAGAGTCGATTAGAAATTTCTCTTTTCTTCATTACATTAATACATAAGGTAATTTACAATTATACGTGATACTAAATTAGTCTCCTCCAGTGCCATAATTTCTTTGTTTCAGATATCGTTGACAACAACCCAACAATCAGTACAAAAAGGATTGGCCACGCATTAAATGTACCCCATACTACCGCTTGGAGGAGATTAAAAAATTTAGCTTCTACCCTTATCATGTTCAACAGGTTCAAAGACTAGAACCAGGTGATTTGGAACCGCGATTAGACTTTAGTCGGTGGATACTTAGAAGGAGAAGAATAGTTAGGATGTGCCTATTCACGGATGAGGCCCCATTTACAAGGGATGGGGTTTACAATCTACAAAATTACCATGTTTGGGATTATGAAAATCCTTTTGCTACAAGACCAACACATTCGCAGTATAGGTTTTCGGTTAACGTTTGGTGTGGAGTTTTAGATAATCACCTTATTGGACCATATGTCCTACCCCGTACATTAACAGGGGGACGACTATTTTGTTTTTTTGCAGAATATGTTACCAGTGGTATTAGAAAATGAGGAAATTGGAGGAATGTATTTCCAGCACGATGGTGCATCGCCTCACTTTAGGGTAATTGTGCGAAATTTTTTAGACGAAAATTTTAGAAACATGTGGATAGGGAGGGGCGGGCCCAATAATTGGCTTTGCCGGTCGATGGATTTCAACCCAGTAGACTATCATATTTGGGGATATCTGAAAGCCAAAGTATATTCTACTGAGATAAACAGCTTAGAAAATCTTATTCAAAGAATTGATGATGCTTGCGAGAAAATCAGGGTAAATCCATTAAGACGAGCAACACAAAACATCTTAAAAATAGCTCGTAAATGCATAGAACAAAATGGTGGACATTTCGAACAATTATTATAAATAATTTGACATTATAGATAAGGAGTAAAACGGGATGTGCACTTCGAAAAATATTTTGGTACCGCTCTATTTTCTTTGTTCTCTTTGAATAATCTATTGGATTTTAAAAATTTTGATATACAGGGTGTTGTTTTGAGATTATCGAATTTGCAATTTTTTTAAACTAGACCTGGATTATAATTATTTTTATTACACTATTTTATTGTGTTACCAATGCAATATATCTTAACCAAAAATGAAAGAAAAATATAGGGTGGTTCTAAAGTTATGGCCTTCAAAAGCATTGGACTAAATGAATACAATACCCTGTATCTCTGTTAATAATTATGTGAGACCAATGAACCAAGGCTATTTGGAACCACCAAAGTGTCCTCTACTTGCAGTTAACCTATGGTGGTTTCTATGAAACACCCTGTATAACCAAAATTTTGTATCAGCTGACTACTTTGTTAAAAAAATTACCAAATGTCAAAGAAAATTCAAAAACCTGCCTAACTCCCGTTATACGTAATGGTTTGTTTTTATATTTAAATACGATTCAAACTTTTCAAAATTAACAATTTTTAATAGTAAAACTGGCACAGAAATGCTGTTATTAGACTTTGAAATTTTTATTATTATGCGATCGTCATTGATAAAACACATTTAAAAAAAATCTAAGATGGAGCATCGTATTGAAATCTGATAAACGCAATGAAGGAATGTATTGAAACAAAATAGTTTTCTGGGATTGGACGATTTCAAAATGGTAACTTAAGTTAGCGCCCACTATCGTAATGCGCTTCATCAAGGAGATAAACTTGAAACAACAAACAAGAATTCAGAATAGAGAAACAAAAATTAGGTAATCAACCAAGTCAGATTCTATTCAAGAAGAAATTTGAGTTGACAGCTATGGTTTAATTTCACTCCTTTTGGTTGGTTGACAAGTTGATTACCTGACTTTTAGTTATCTTTCTTATACTCGCGTTTGATTTTTTAAGTTTCTTGCCTCGATGAAACCCATTACGATAGTGGCAACTACAGTTACCATTTAGACACAGTCCAATCCCGAAAAGTTTTTACTTTTAATTATGAGTACAACCGTAGAAGCCTTAGTTTTTACAAAAACAGAAAGCATCAACAAAAATTAAAAAGGCCCTTTTACAGTTTTAAAACCTTCTTGGGGTAGTAGGAATCTACGTCACGGTGCTAGTGCTGCTGAAAAGACACAAAAAGTAAAAATTGCGAGTAAAAAAGGTGAACAATATTTAGCAATATTCCTGGATCTAAGTCGAGCATTTGATTGTGTATCGCACGATATTTTATTAAATAAGTTGGCTAAGCTGTATAACTTTAACCAAATCAGTTTAAATTTAATCGCTTCATATTTAACAAATAGACGCCAAGTAGTACAGGTTAATGGTGAGACATCATCGCAATTAATAGTGAAAAGAGGTGTTCCTTAAGGATCAATCTTTGTCTTTAATCTTTATAAATGACTTTCTTGCACACCTTAAAAACATATCTAACTGCATATTATATGCCGACGATGCAACAGTCACAATAAACGGCAAAGATAATATTTTGGAAACCTCCAAACAAATCATTCAATCTGTAGATGATTGATGTATTGTCAATAGGCTTAATTTAAACAAAAATAAGACAATTAATAGGCTATTTTCATTAAAAAACACAGAAATATTTACTTTAAATTCTGTAAAATTTTTAGGAATAACAATAGATACAAGTCTGAGTTTTATTCAACATGCAAATGGCCTATCTTTAAAAATTAACCAGAATATATTCATCTTACGTCGCTTAGCTAATACTGTTTCTTTTAATGTTTTAAAAACCGGCCAACTTTTCCAACTCAAAAACCAATTATATGAAAATATACATATTAATGACTCTCCTAATAGCGACCACCTTTCGATAAGGACTACGGCCACTTATTTGTAAACTTTCTTAGAAAAATACATGTAATTCTACCTCCCATTTTCAGCCATTTTTAAGTAAAGCCATTAGTAGACGAAAGCTTAGGGTTCAAGTTGTGCATAATATATAATTGTTTCATTGTGTGAGGCTTAAGTAATTACCGGTATTTAAGAACGGATTTAAAGAATTTGTTTGATTTACAATAGACAGTCATTACAGAGAAAGTGCAATTAAAAGGCTCATTAAGCTCACCCCAAAAATTGTATTTTGCGTACATACTTTGAGTTAGTATGTTCAACAGTGCTGTTACATATAGACGTACAGAAAAATTACGATGTCGCTAAAAAGATTTGTCTCTTAAAGAGAAAATTAATTTAATTGTGGAACGTAAAAAGTTTAATACTAGTGCTAGAAAGTTGACTGAAAAATTTAGTGTTGGAAGACCACAAGTTAACGATATTTTAAAAACAAATGTGATTTAAAAAAGCTATTTGAAGAAGGTTCTAATACAGAGCAGAAGAGAAAATTTCCTAGAACTGAAGGTTTAGAAATTGACCGAGTAGTTTACAATTGGTTTTGTAAAGCAAGGAATAAAAATATCCTTATGTCTGGACTTTTAATAAAGGAGAAAACATTGGAAGTTGCGGAAAATTTAAAAATTACGGATTTTAAAGCTTCAAATAGGGGGCTTGAGAAATTTTGTCAAAGACATAACATATTGCGGGAAATTAGCTGAGATTAACCTGGACACTGTTGAAGCTTGGAAACCAAAGTTGTTAGTAATATTGGAGGAGTATTCACCCAAAAATGTGTAAAATGCTGACGAGACCGGATTTTTTTACTTTGTGTCGCCAAACACAACGTTCTCTTTAAAAAACGGTAAATGTAGTGGAATAAAAAGCTGCAAAACAAAGATTGACAATTTTATTTTGTACAAATATGAAAGGTAATAAAGAGAATCCGTTAATCATTGGAAAAAGTAAACACCCAAGATGCTTTAAAGACTCATCAACAAATTGCCCTTAGAATGGGTATCTAATAAAAAAGCTTGGATGACTGTAGATATTATGATTTCCTGGCTAAAAAAGTTTGATGAGAAAATGAAAAAAGAAAATAGAAAAATAGTTCTGGATAATGCCACGTCTTATCCCAAGGTGACTCTTGAAAATGTGAACATTGTTTTTCTACCCCAAACACCACATCCCATTACCAGCCACTGGATCAAGGAATTATCCAAAACTTTAAGATGGCTTACAGGAAGTTTTAAAGTTTTAAAATAAATTTGCCGACAAGATAACGATTATCTCACGGTTTAAAATTTACATTGTCAATAGAGACGTCGTGCGCATCGCCCTACTTAACATTACTCCCGTACAACCGTTGCCCACTCTCTCGCTAGCGATACCGTCCTCTTTATAAGTGCAAGCGCAGTGCCGAAAAGGCATTTACTTCATTATTGACTTGTTCAACAATTCTCTTCCGATCCTACTACCGATTCAAAAACCGATCCGAATAACCTTAAGACTATACTAAACTATCCGCTGTACTCAGTCTTCTTGCTTCTATAACGGAACTGTTGGTGGGACACAGTTATTCAATTCGTTTCGTTCAACCATAGGTCTAAGTATCTGCACTAACCGCATTTTCAAAGACCACTTTAACTGCTAATTGAATTTTGCACGGGTCGTGGCAACACAGTACTAACCGCTTAAGAATCGCCTAAAAACCCGCTTACCAAACCAAACCATATAGTGTGGCAGATTCATTAGGTAGTATCTAGTAGTGGGCGTGCCGGTAGAGACGGGGCCATCTGAAGTGCAACTGCGACGAAACTATCACCAAGACAGAAGGTAGAACTTCTGGCATGTAAACTGCTGGCATATAAGGCGTGACCGTGAGTGGATGACCATCGTTTATCCGGTGCACCTTAGGACGGACTTCCGTCGTTTATAAAACCGTAAGCAGTAATTGTAACCTGCGTTATTTATTGTTTAAGAAGCGAGCTCTGTCCGACAAGGTCTAACCTGTAATATTAGTCGCGGTTGTGAAGGACCGCCGCCGACACCTAATCTAACTTACCTGTTTTAGTAACCCTCTAGCACACAACACGCAACAACCCCCAAATCGACAACACTGGGGCACAGCGCCAAAATACCACCGCCCTAACAGCACGTGCTAAACCGCGGGCGAATGAGTGTAACACCGTCCGAACGACGGTTGTGGCTCCGTCAACGCCACTTTTCCGACTGGTGAAACATAAATGCAATCCAAGATCACATTTAAATAGTCCGTGTGTAAATATCAATTTCTAAAACTTGCAAATTTTTTAATAGACATATTAATTCGAATCCTGGGTTTTATTCTCCTCTGGAAGCTAACCTGCGGTTGTTTATAAATTTTGTACGTCCTTTTTTATACTCCAATTACAATTAAATACTGTAGTGTGGAGCCTAAAAAAGTGCACGTTTATAATACAATGACTGATGCACTACCAAGTGCGCAGTGTTTATCTAGTTTAAAGACTTTAAAGAAGAGGAATCCTTCATGTTAAGCAAGGTAAGGTTGGTATTTCCGCTTCTGCTGTAACTGAAGATAATATCAATACAGATGCTGTGATTTTCCGTTATGATCTGCGTATAACATTATATCAGCTCAATAAAATGCTAAGGATCTCATATGGCAGCCCTTTACTATTATGCATAATTGTTTTCTTATATCCCATGTTTGTGTCCATTTAGTTTCACGTTTTTTGACTTCTGAACAAAAGGTTGTGCGAATGGGGACAAACGTTAGGTGTTGCGTCTCTTTGCTGAGGAAAGTTTTGCTTATGTTTAATATTACATGGTGGTATTATTATGATCTCGAACGAAAGCAATCCAGCGCAGCATCGGAACCAAAAACCACAAAATCGTTCCACTTGCAGGGAAGGTGATGGTGTTCACATTTTTTGGCTGTAATGGAATTATTTAGCAGATTTTAATTCTTACTAACACCACTGTTTCAGCAGCACACTAAACATAACAGCATTGGATACACTGAAAAAAGCATATTACAAGTATACGCGCCTATAACTTCACCGCACTAAGTGGCGACTCTCACAATCAAACTATTGGATTATTTTAAAAAAAAAATTAATTTGGCAGATAATACGGATACTGGTTTTATGGTCAATTTTTATTTTAATTGAAGCTAAATTTTAAAGTTCGTAGTAAGAACAAATCCTATGTGATTCATATTGTATAAGTTCAAGAATGAAGTACTATAGAAGAGAGAAAGTCGAACATATTATTGAGATAACGATACTACTACGTTAGTTAGGCGCTGATGGGATTAAAATTATGAATTCTGGAGAAAAAGTTTACAATAATGCTTCTTACTGCAATGGCCGGAAAATGTACACTTGTGCAACCATTAATTAAAAAGAATCACTTATTTAATCTAGTTTGCCTTCATAACTTTGTTGCTACAAGCAAAAATTTGAAAGTTTGTTTAGTTTTTGAGACGAGAAATAATATAAACACGAAATGTAAGAATTGAAAACAAACCAAAAGTTTAAGAATGGTTGCTAAAGCTAATAATCAATTTGTACACAAATCATTACAAATAAAATTATACATTGATGGATAGACAAAATTTGATACAACCGGAACTGTCTGAATTGAATAATCTCTACAACTACTTGCCAATGGTTAGACTCTTTTTAGCCGCCATTAAATAAAATCAACGAAATCTGTAGACAAAAATTTAAGTTTCGCTAAAAGCTTATATGAGATTATGTTAATTCTCCAAGAGGAATTAGGACCGGGCACATTTTTGGTGACGAAAGTGATTGCTAAAATTTGGAAAACAGTCCAGCAGTTTCAGAATTTGTACGAAAAATATACCCTCCCATGGTCTGCAATAATAGTGGTCATTGATGAGAAATTCACATTGACCATGTTTCTCAAGACATCGACAGAAATGAGTACCTATCACATAAGTAATTCTTGAAAAAGAGTTTGCATTAAACCTTACCAGTTTTATTGTTACATTATGAAATTTTGTTAATAGTGGTATTTCACTGACAGTTTGACTGTTACCTTGTGATTAACTAAGTTTTTAATTAAAAAATAGTCTATACGTTTCAGGAACGGATAAAAATTGCAGGACTCTACTGTCGAAACCAAAATTGAGCCAGAGCTGCTGCTCTCATTTTTAATGATCGACACCCCGAAATGAATGTAACGTAATGGAAATAATAAAAAAATTTATACAAACTGGTTCCTTTAGAAGCTAAATATTGTAAGCGCAGAGAATGACGAAGCAGTTACAGTTGCTGTTACTATCATGGACAATATCTAGTTTCTTACTAAATTATCTCAAGCATCTGGGAGTATTACGAGACCAACGTTTACTTCATGAACATAAATTAAATAATCTTTATTATAATAGAAGTATGGAATTTTGTGAAATTTTTGAGTAAACGTATTTATTAATCAAAATCAAAAATTGTTGTATAATATTTGTTTTCTGGCGAAAGTATATTTTTATTGAATGGAGAGGTTTATCGTCACAATTGCTGCATTTCAAGCGACACAAAAGCACATGCCACGTGACAGACGCATCTCCAGAAACTCAACTTTAGGGCAGTAATTTTAGATTGCCATATCATACAACCTCTTTTTATGCTAGTAAAAATTTAAACTCACAGATTTGAATATGCTAAATAAAACTGTAGAACAAGGTCTAAACTTATTACAAAATGAACTTGTTTTTCTACAAGATAGAGCGCTCACACATTATGCAGCTGCAGTTTGCCACTATTTGAATAACCGTTTTCCAAATAACGCACTAGATTATTTTTGTGGAGATATCTACAATAGAAGGTGTATAAAACACAACAACATCGTAGGAGAGACTCAGAGAAAGCATACAAAGAAACTGCCGTCAGATTACTCCCAAATTCTTCCAAAATGTGAAAAGATATGTTGAAGCTCCGTTTTACTATTGCTGAAAGTTGATGGAAGACATTTTGAACATTTAGTTTAATTGATTGTTTACTTTTTGAAAAAAAATGAATTTGTTATTGAGTGATATATTAATCACTTTCATATTTGTTATTAAAAATGGATCAAAATTGACACCTAAATCACACTGTAGATACATATTTCTTACAGATTTTTCGGTTTAATTTTAAAAATAGGATTGAAAGTGGAGAATCATACATACATAGATATATAATTATACAAATAGTAATTATGGTTGTTCGTTAATTGAAATTCAAATTAATTTTCAGTTCTATCTATTTTATATTGTTTTACATTTAATTTGCATACAGTACGATTGAATAATATTATGATCGCTATGGTTCTATTTGCTTCAAAACGTTTATCTAAAATATATAATTGTGCATATTATAATAGTGCCATTGTTACAGTCAATTAAAATTGTTATTCATTTTACTTCTATACAAATAAATCTATAGAAGTTGAGAATTCAATTCAAATCAAAAATTATTGTTTGTACAAGTAATAACAGTTTAACGTAAACAAATACGTAAAATAATTGAATATTCGGAAATTATCAAATTCAATAAATGATGTCGTAAAATTTTTGAGTTCATTGCAACGTGGAAAATTCAAAACTAATTACTTTTATTAAATATTAGAATCGATAATCACGCTAATGGCTTTGCGTAATTCTGGTGTCAAACTGAATCACTGATGAAAGTCCCACTATTGATTCGTTAATAGTCTTCTCTCAAACAGCTACACCAATATTTTGACATTGAATGTTGGTCAATAAGAAATTGTGACGTAATAAAACCCAGAAACGACGCGTTGACAACGTCATGCTTGACTAAAATGACGTGTTACTTGTGATGAACATTGTTCCTAATATAATTAATAATTTATGCTTGTACGTGCAGGAAATTGCTCACTAAAAAACAATTCATAAAATCTATCATGATAAAAAAACACGTGTGTTTTGAATATTTAAAGCTTCAGCTTTACAATACTGCATGATATAAAAGAAAATCAATACTTGTTTTGTTGTAGGCGGATATTTGAAATATTTTATACATCGATGCCAAAAACATTCCTTTATTTACTTTCAACGTGTATCTTTCCTTGATGGTTGTTACATTTACGTATTTATCCTGTTAGGTAATTGAAAACAGGTGGGAAACGCATATCCGATTTTTAAGGTCACCAAACTTGTGTGACAATTGAAACTCATTTGTATAATTATCTATTTTTAAAAAAAGGATGATTTCTACAAAACTATCTAATTTTTTTAAGCGATTAAATAGACACATTTTTTTAAATAAATCGACTGTAAGTCTATTAATTAATATGCTTAGATTTTAAAATATCTGAAATATACTTGTATTTAGGAAAGATTGCACCTATGTTTATATAAATCAAGCCATTGTGACAATCCGATAGTCGGTTTGTATCTTTTTTAAATTTAGAAGTGAGATATAAGACGTTTACAGAATCGCTTCATTTACAGAATCAATGATGATATTATTCTGTCCATATTATTCAGGTTAAGTGTAATTACCTCTCTTATTTTGTAACTTGTAAGGATGTCGTTACAACACGATTATCATAAGACAACGATTCTTCTTATTCTGTAAGTACATTCTTGTACAGTCTTTCGTGTTTATAGTGGCGCGGTTAAGAGCAGGTACATGTATTGTTTGTTCTCGTTTAACTGCATACATATAAACATAATAAAATGGGACAGATTATGCTATTGTATAGGTAGGCTTGGTACCGAATTAACAGAACTGAGGACGTAAAGCTATAGTTCGAAACTGTATACTAGTATGCAGATAATGATTTCATAAAGTTCAAGGTTCATCTGTAGATATTGTAGTTTTATGTAAAATATAATAAATTAATTGAATTAGAACTCTTCTATGTGGTAATTATTATTATAGTATCCCAACACGGGTTAGGCCTTCATCAGGAGCTGTTCTGGAAGGGATTTAATCCATTAAACACCATTATTCTTTTATCGCCGACGTTTCGGTAACTAAGTGTGACCTTTATCAAGGCATCGGTATTTATTAAAAGACAATTATAATTGGATACATAGTAATCTAACATCAATTTTTTAAATACTTATAATATGACTAGAAGTTAATTTACGTTATTAAAAATTAATTGATTATAATTTAAAAACTTATCTTAAATAGTTATAGACACTCACCTAAAGAAATGGGAACAAATGGTCAAACACAGATTGAATTTTTATGGCAAATCCAGTATATAATAGTTATAACAACGCAACGGTTAGACACGTCAAATATATAAAAATAACAAACTACGATCATTAAAATTAAAAAACAAACGTTTTAGAAGAGTAACAAATTATATGTAAATATAAAATCATTTTAAGTGTCTGTATAAATAAAAATTTTCTAAAATGACCACTATATCTCAAGGTTCAAGTTGATCATAATTGTATACAGGGTGTCCCACCGGGAACGCCATCGATAGATTATAGGAAAACTGTACATGGGAAAAATTTGAAAATTTGGTAGTAAACTAACATTGACGGGGCCAGTTTCGCTAAAATATTTTTAAGATGGTTGTACTTCCGGTTATACCGGAAGTAGGTGTCAACTTGCTTATTTTAGATAGAATACTCTATATATTATTCCATTTTTGGATTTTGCACAAAATTCTAGACACATTTTGTGTATAATGTTATACCTAAGTCTAACTGTTTCAAACTTATTTTAAATTTTATGTCAAAAATGACGTTTTTAGGCCTAAACAAAATTATATTATTTTCTTATACTAATGCCTTTATTATTTTATTGAAATGGGTTTTTTGTAGCAGGGGACCTATTTTAGTAGGCCATGTCGATATTTTGATAATAAATTAATACAGGGTAATAAAAAAAAAGGATTAAAATTAAATTCAAAAACACGCCAAAAGTAATTTTTTTTAAATGCAAGCACCCTGTTTTTATAATTTTATCTTATTTAGTATCAAAAATAAAGTTGACTTGGTACAAGGTTGTCTATTAAAAATTTCATGGTTTTCGAAATATTGGCAATTTAACTTTTTTTTGTTGTACAAATGCTATTGTATTTCTTTTAAAGTTATTGCTAGTTATCTGTCAAGGATATGTCAAACTGTTAAAAATTTTCAATAATCATGCCGGGACGCTTAAATTACACAAACAAAGAATACATAAATTTATTTCTTATTTATGGACAATGTAATAAAGTTATATCAAGAACATGTGTTACATTTGCAGCAAAATACCCGCAAACACAGAAACCATCACCAAAAGCCCTTAAACGAATAATAGAAAACTTCAAAACTTTCAACAGTTTGACATATTCTTGACAGATGATTGTGTTTTAACGCCATTATGCCAACTAGCAATAACCATTCATATTAAAAGAAATACAACAACATTTGTGCAACAAAAAAAAAGTTAAATTGCCAATATTTCGAAAACTATGAATTTTTTTAATAGACAACCTTGTACAAAGTCAACCTTATTTTTGATGCTAAATAAGATAAAATTATAAAAACAGGGTGCTTGCATTTAAAAAAATGACTTTTGATGTGTTTTAGAATTTAATTCTAATCCTTTTTTGATCACCCTGTATTAATTTATTATCAAAATATCGACATAACCCACTAAAATATTATTAATAATAATATTAAATAATAAAAGGCATTAGTATAGGAAAATTTTATAATTTTGTTTAGGCCTGAAAACGTCATTTTTTACATACAATTTAAAATAAGTTCAAAACAGTTAGACTTAGGTATAGGACATTATACACAAAATGTATCTAAAATGTTGTGCAAAATCCAAAAATGGAATAATATATAGAGTGTTCCATTTAAAATAAGCAAGTTGACACCTATTTCCGGTATAACCGGAAGTGCCACCATCTTGAAAATATTTTAGCGGAATTGCCCTTGTTGATGTTAGTTTACTACCAAATTTTAAAATTTTTCCCATGTACAGTTTTCCTATAATCTATCGATGGCGTTCCCGGTGGGACACCCTGTATATGTATTGTTATGATTAAATTTATTATATATTAGCTAAAGCTTATTATTACTAGTTAAAATTAGATAGGAATCTAATCTTAAAAAAAAGCTAAAAAAATTTAATTAATTAATTTTAATAGGGAATAAAAAAGATATAATTTAAAAGAAAAATACTGTTTTTGATTTAGTGATAAAGTTGAAATAAAAAGATATAATTTGGAACAAAATTCTGTTTTGGATTGAATGATAAAGTTGAAATGATGGAATAGAAATGGAGGTATAGGATGGATGGAAAAAAGGAGATAAAAATAAAAGTTGAGCGGTTTACATTTACGGACAATGGAGGCAAGAAGCAATAAAGTAAGAGTTTTTTTTTAAAGTTGGACTTACTCTAAGTTGGAGGGGAAAGGAAGTGACGGCTGGTCCTTTTTTTCTTGAAGAGTAAGGAGGTGACGTAGTTGGAACGGAGTTTATTTTTTGAACGGTCTGGATGCGCTGGATTTGTAAAAGGAGAAGAACCTATCTGGTTAGACACAAAGAGGATATAATTTTTCAGATAAGTTTTTTTATTTGGTGTTGTGTTTCTTATTTTTTTTATCAAAAATTTAACTTAAAAATTCATTAACAGTAGTTGACAGTTTTTTTTTGACATTTTGATTTTTTTTTATTTGAATTTACATTAAACAATTTGTGTGAGGGATTTTGGAATAGAAGATTTGAAACAATGGGATTTTGTATTATGTGCTAATATGAGCTAGGTGGAATATAATAAAATTTGGATTTGACTAATAAAAAAAAATTAGTATTGAGTGATTGAGCAACTATAGTCAAGTTAAAATTCATTAGATTATTTTAAAAATTCTCAATTCAATCATAACTGTATAGAAATTTTTCATTGTGTTTCAGTTTAGATTTAAATTATTAATGGCGTGATATTAATTTTAACTTGGTATAAATAGGTGGTGGATATTAATTAAGTTAGTTATGTAATATAATATTCTTAGTAGTAAGTTTGTACTGTAGGAGTAATGAATTAAAACAATAATTCGTTACTGTAAATTCATATCAATAATTCATTCTTGTAAATTAAATTGTTATTTGTACTACTTAAATTATTAGTGTCATTTTTAAAGTTAACATTATTATTGTAAACATTGATGAAAACCATTTCTAGAATTATTTTTTTTTATAATTATTTTCAATATCCAAAATTACTGTGCTGTCAAAGTCAAATGTTTGTCTTTCCTTGGCGTGGACAGACAATCCTGTATCATCAATTGTTTTCAAACAGTTGTATTTATGGTTTTTTATTCTATTGGTAAGTTTTTGTTTCGTTTGACCAACATACACTTTCTGACAGGTGATACATTGTATTTTATATACTAGACCAGATTTATTTTTATCTTTGGTTTTAGAATAAAGTGTATTATAAATTGTGTTCTTATTATAGAGTACTATTTTTATTTCTTTATGTTTTAAAATACTTATTAATTTTGTGGATAAGTAAATTGATTAATGTTTCAATTTTACCAACAAAATTAAAATTTAAAACAAGGTCTTGTTTATTTAAATGACGTCTAATTTCTAATGGTTCAAAAATTTTAGTTATTTATAATTAGTTAATTAATGGTTTCATTCCAAAATTTCATTTCTTTGTATGTTTTTTTCTAAAAGCGATCAAAAGTTTCTTCTATCTTACTTCACAATTTCTAATATATTGTCCTATGAATTATATTCACATTTTAAATCATAAACTTCTGATTATTTTAAAGTGTTAATTTTCTCCTTCTCATTGAATACTAAACGTTTACCTGTTTTAAATGTCCGCAATGTTAATAATCACCCTTTGCCATAATTTACAGTTTCAAGTTTTAGCTTCAAGTCCTTAGTTTTGTTAATCTACCTATACAATAGCAAAATCTATCCCATTTTATTTTGTTTATGTATCTACGCAATGAAAAGGGAAATACTAATTTATGTGTCTCCTGTAAACCGCGCCATTATAATTGCGAACGACTGTACAACGACTTTGAGGTTAGGAAACTCCGGAAACATAATGACATATCATCTGCTGTCGTTTACTAGTCAATACGATTGTAAATAGGACAAATACAGTTAATTTTTATAGTATTGTTATGGTGTTTGGTAATTTATGTATAGGAATTAATAATAATTATAAATACTTATTGTGTAAACTTGGAAAATTTGCAGAGAAGGTTCTGTAATACAATGAAATCATTGATTTTATTGCTGAATATTTACATTTTATAGAAATGCTAATAATAGGTTGGCTAAGTAGTTGATAGATCTTAGCAATCCGTTTAATATGCCAAATAAAGTGTTTAAAAACTGTAACAGATATAGCTTATCATTTTTATTTAGAAATTGCTTTATTATAAGAACATGGTGTGGAAGAACAAAAATACCAAAAATTGTGAGATTTTTAGTGACACTTCATTTTATAGCCAAGGTAGTTATTAGAAATTGGTAGGAACTGATAACCACTGGTCTATGTCACAACCGGCAGTTAGTAGATGTATTAATGAAATTAGTAATACAATTGTGAAACATTTTTTGGGTCGATACATCAAGTTTCCAGTAATTTTTTTAGAAAGTTTAATTTTTGTGGGGTTGTGGGTGTTATAGATTACACTCATGTAGCAACATTCAATATTTGGTAGAATACCTCTAAGAGCCGCCTTTTAAATAAAAATTATTACAATTTTTTTTTTTGTGGAAAGGTACATCTTTTAGCTACCTTTGCTCCATACATTTCGACCCCCTCGGAAACATGCACATCCACTGTGCGACGAAAAACGACTAAAAAGTTGTAAATTTCGCGGTTTTTCACGATTTCCGCGGAAACCGCGAAGGCAATCGCGAAAATTACTTCTGTACAAGTTGAACACCTTGTAGATCAAAAATTAAGAGTTTAGGACATATGTTTATTTGAACTTTTCTTCTTAAAATTGAGTAAGGATTGACACCCTTAAGGATCAGCATTTTATTCTAAAACACCCTGTATAAAAGACGGAGGGTACATGTCGAAAAAGAAAATATCAAGATTTTAGCTTATGCCGACGATTTAGTTGTAGTTGCCACGGACCCAATCAGTTTGCAAAAAATGATAAATTCTTTTTGGAAATATTGTTATACAAGGAATTTGAAAATAAATCTAAAAAAATCAAAAATAATGATATTCAGAAACGGGGGTAGGACAGCCAGGAATGAAAAATGGGGGTATGGAAAAGAATTGATTGATGTTGTGAACCAATACACATATTTGGGCATCACAGTAACGCCAATGATAGCATTAACAAACCTAAAAAAGTATAAATACAATCTGGTTAAAAATCATAAACAAACACAGTATTTGTTATTCGTCAAAAATGAAAGTGTGCAACAGTGCTTGCAGAACTATCATGTGTTATGGTGCAAAAGTATGGGGTGGAATTATATATAAGGAGGTGGAAAAACTACAAAAGTTCTTCTTGAAAGATTATTTAATATATCCCAATTCACATCGACGCATGTTGTTTAAATAGAAACTAAAACTCTACCAGTTTACTGCTACACACTGCGACTGAATTATAACTACATATTGAAGGTACTATATAGTATGTCAGAACAAAGGTACCCTAAAATAGTAGCTGAAATGGTGGTTAGAAAAAACATTTATTGGTTTAAAGAAATAGAAAATTTAGCAAATAAATTTAATTTACCATTTATATTTAATTTACAAAACATCACACAATGGAAAGATCATTTTGAAAAAATATGTAATGAAGTAGAAAAATCAGAGTACTGTAGAATATTAACAGAAGTATCGAAATCTACAATTCCTCATTACAAAGAACTAAATCATGATTTGACAGAAGACGCATATATTAATGATACATACGCATTTCAAAATGTTAAATGGATTTTTAAACTAAGAAGTAGTACAATACGGTTAAACATTCATAATACTGAAGAAGACTCAGAACTATGCACTTTATGTAACAAAAAGAAGTAGAGGATGTATTTCATTTTGTTGGTGTATGTCCTATATTTAAAAATATAATAATTAAGTTTTTTAATAAAAAAGAATTAGATAAGAATGAATTCATAAAACAGTTGAACGGTAAAAACTGGAGTAGTTTAATTAATTACAGTAAGAGTGCGTGGAGTTTTCGATATCAACTTGTGACAAAGTATAATGGTTAAAAAAAGTTAGGGTTTCTTTTCGTTGTATTATATTTGTTTGATTTTTTAATTTTTTTTTGTTTATGAATATTGTAACTCTACCAGACGGTCACTGACCATGGTATTTCTTATTATATTATATTATTATTAAATGTGGAATGGCTTCATCTCTTTTCTAGCCCAATGATGTTGGATCTGGCCAAAGCAATAATTGACTGTTTGCAAATAATCACAAAATAGTTTAAAAATAAGCGCGCCTTACATTTTTGTCAAATTATTCCTTAGTGGGTGGTAAAAAAGAAAATTAGGAATCTCGTAGTTGCATTTGGTCAACACTTGGTGCAACACTCACCTGATGAGACAATCATTTATAGAAACCTGTTACGGTTTATTTGTAAACAAACTCCAAAAATATAGCAGTGCTAGAAAGCCTGGCCGGCAGGTCCTCTTAGTCGGAAGTGGTCGTGGCCTTATTGAGAATCGTTCGAAATGAAGGCTTCTACACTGCACGAAGAATTTATAAAGCGCCACCTAGGATTACATATAAGGGATATCTAGAGTCACTAGGAACTCGTAGACACAGAAACAAACCGTACGTGGATAGAAATATGTATATTATTATAGCGACTAAAGTTCAATTAACACACATAGAAACACATCGACACAACAATAGATAATATCATTATCATTATACACCTTTGACAGTCGTAGCACCGATTTTTCCATGCAAGCGATTCACCGAGTTCACGTGGCAAATATTGTTTGGAATGTACTTGACTACAATTACGGATACTACCGGACCTTGGCCAATTATTTAAATACCTTCAAAGCGCACAAAATGAATCAGGTATTTGGAAAAATCTTTCTAGTTCGCAAAATTATCTATACAGCGCCAAAAAGGTACGTTGTTAAACTCACGGCCGCGGTACGTATACATAGAACGCGACAAAATTTGTGAATGCCATGTATAAAAGAATTTACTTAGTTTATAAATAGGAAGTCTTCGGTATTCGACAGTTAATCGGCAGATGTGACAGCTCTCGTATCCAAATCTAATATTTGATTGATATCCAATGAAGAAAAGGAAAAATCAAAATGGATTCCGTTAATAACATAACCAGATAACAAGCTTATCTTAGGTAGTGTCCTTGACCAGAAGGCGGTTCCAAGGTAAGTTGAAATTCCAACGTTGGTGATAATACCAGACCCATTTCAATATTTTATAATTTTTCAGATTATTATCCTTGCCAGCATAATCATAATTAAAGATCCATTGATTAATTAAAACGGAGTACGTCTGCAGTGACCAGCAGAATAAGCCAAAGGGTAAAACCCACAAATGAAAGTAAAAAAGATACTTACACAGGAACAGTAGTGGAAGACTTATTTCCTAATTTGAATGATATGATTTTACTTCAATCGATATTATAAAGCAAATGTCTAATTGTTCAATTTTTAGAGAACATTTTCTATGTACACCTTTTCACGACAGTCAGCAAATAGGAAATGAGGTCTACTTTTGCGAGCAAATGCAGATAAATTATCGGAACTGTCAATTTTAAATAACTAAAATCTCCAAAAGATTTTCTAACACAAACATTCGTATTCAAACGCATGATTGTAAACACTTCTGTCTATACTGTAGGGAGAAATTGGTCTATAAATCAATTATTTGCGAAATAATATTGTCACAAACCCTATATTATTGACTCGATCCGTTTAACTGACGTTTTGTCAGTTTTGCTTGGTTTACCACAATTAAAAAACATTTCCCTTTTTGCCCGCTGGTAATTATCTTGATTACTTGAACTCACAATCTGCAACAAATAAGTTTATTGCAGCCTTAGTTTGGCAATAACTCTTTCCACATTAACTGTTAGTAAAATTGGACTTTTTATTCGTACTCACTGACCAAAAAACATATATAAAGATATACCACAAATTGATATCGCTTCAGAATAAAATTTTCAATATTGGATGCTATCTAGAATTACTTGAAATGCTCATCTTTGGTACAGTGGCATTAATCGATTTTGTAATTTACATAGCATAAGTTATCAAAAACACTAAAAATATTTTATTCATATCTTAAAACAAGCTTTTCAAGATGTCACTAGACTATATGTCGAAAACTATAAAGTGTTGAAATAGTGAAGTAAATGTAAATGTCATACAGTGGGGGTTGAAATAAATAAGTTATTGATGTAATTTGGAAACTTATTTATGATCACCTTATATAATTTTTATGAAATGATGCACTGTTTTTGATGTGATTCGATTTGAAATAGTACACAATTTTCTGTTTTGATCTGTAATTTTTAAAAATAAAATCGTTTACTCACAAAACTGCTAGTTTTAAACTAACGGACGATTCTAACAACTGATATTAATGAATATTCAATAATATATAGAATTCACTTAAAATGAGAAAAGTAATGTCCATTGTTGACTATTTTATAACGTATTAAAAAAATTTT
Source organism: Abscondita cerata (assembly GCA_030710515.1). NCBI lineage: Eukaryota > Metazoa > Arthropoda > Insecta > Coleoptera > Lampyridae > Abscondita > Abscondita cerata. The sequence continues at coordinate 264,795 of JALBCR010000722.1, forward strand.
TAAAAAGTGGTAATAATTTGTTACTCTGCGTGGGCTCCTTTATTTTATAGTGTATATATTATTCATAATTTACGGTGTTAAGTTACTGTAGAATTTCTGATAATATTCTTCAAATTTTAGACCTTTCAAAATGGCGTAAACTTGGCCATATATTGTCTCTACAGTCCTATGAACTGAAAAACATGGTGGTTCGAATTTGACAAGACTTTCATTTTGATTGTACAATAATAGCGGCATTCAATTCTAAATTATAAAATTCACCGAATTGCAAATTCTCGATGATATTGCCGACAAACTCGTATACACAGCGTTAAGTATGACTCAGGACATCCATCATCATGTTCATCAATTACCGATATACTTTCTGTAATCTTCGTTAACACCATGAGCTACAAACTTCAAGAACCAAGAGACACAGCCAGCGAGGGATTTGTGCTCTCTAAGGTACACGCAGCCCCGATTTTATACTCGAGTTAGACTGAGGCCCCTTGCACACGAACGGTTAATCCGCCGACCGGCTATTTGGCCGGTCGGCAAAAAAATCGGGATTAATTATTATTCATATGTTTAAATAATATTTAATACACCTGCCGGTGCCGGTTACTCTACCGACCGGTCGCCGGTCAAATTAAAACACGGCAGCCGGTCGTTGAATTAACCGACAGTTTTGTTTTATTTAATGCAAGTCAATGCAAGTTTACACACGAAGGGCAATTCTGCCGTCGCCGTTACCCAGGGTCGTAGATTTTTTCTATTACAGTTTCAATTCTCATAGTGCATGGAGTGTATCAGTTATAAAAATGGAAAATTTTGACATTGAAACGTTTATTTGTGCATGTTCCTCGTAAATTTTGTTCTTTCGGTATATCTTCAAAACTTGCAATTTCTAATGCATCGTCAACACAAAAACCATCTCTCATCCTTACTAAATTGTGTAAATACAACAAGCTTTCACTATATCAATAGTAAAGTCGGGATGTACGTTGATGGGTCGATGAAAAATTCTCCATTTGTTACTAAAAATGCCAAATCCGCATTCAACATAGCGTCTGGCACGTGATAAACGGTAATTAAATACTCGCTGTTGTTGTGTTAAGTTGTTTCCACCAAAAGGACGTAGCAGTTTATCACTTAACCCAAAAGCCTCATCGCCAACTAAAACATATGGCAGAGCTGGGTTTTCTGTTAGTGGTAACAATTTTGGACCGGGTATATGTAAAGAATCTGAATGTAATGCTTGGAAAATGTCGATTCTTTAAATACGGAGGAATCACATTCTTTACCGTATGCTCCCACGTCAACATATCGAAAACAGTATGAAGTGTCTACAACTGCTAATAAGACGACAGAAAAAAATGTTTATAATTGTAAAACAATGAACCACTTCGATGCGGTTTAACAATTCTAATATGTTTCCCGTCTATGGCCCCAAAACACTTCGGAAAATTAGCGTTCTTAGAAAATCCTGCTTCGCTTTCATTCCAGATATTTTCTGATGGAGGTGGGATGCACTCGTCAAGTAAGATTTCCAAATTTTTTTGCATACATCCTTTACAATTATACGTATTGTTGATGTTCCTAGTCTGTATATGTAATGAAGGTCTGTAAAAGTCATGCTGCTTGCCAAATATCTGCAAGAAATATTAATTATTAATATTGATTTCAGCTAAAATACTACTACAAAAATGGAATAACATTCGGGATAGTTATGTAAAATGTTATAAAAAAATAAATAACCCTTAAATCAGGAGCTGGTTACAAAAAAATAAAAGTACATATTTTATGATCAATTGGAGTTCCTTTCCAAATCAATCGAACATAATGCAACAGCTTCCAGGTCTTAGCCAAGAAAAAATGAAGAAATCATGGAAGAAGAAAACATAAATAACAGCAGTGATGAAAATAGTTCTCAAATTGACAAAGATTTGAGTATAAATCCATCAAATCCTACTCCATCAACTTCAAGACAAGAGACGTTGCAATCGCTACCTACAGAAAAGCGAGTTCCTCCAAAAAAACGTCGGGACGATTTTGAAACCAAATTGTTAGATATTTTGAAACAACCTGAGAGCACCCCTGTAGTCACTGAAGATAAGTCGTTCTTTGATTCAATTTTGCCGTCTGTTTTAACATTGAACGAAGAAGATAAACTTCAATTTCGTGTAGAAGTTTTACAACTCCTTCGACGCTTCAAGCAAAAAGAAAAACGTGTTATTTACTCAAATACTCGCGATTCCCATAACTGCCCACCTTCCATTGTGCCAATCCAGTCATATGGAAGTAACTACAGCGAGCAGTTGGAACCGACCTACCATACATTCCAGTATCGACAAACCCAACACCACATTCATTTACGTCAACTGACTCAACTACATCTCACTATCTTAATGCTGAATATGAATAAGAATTGTAAAATGTTTTCGTTATTGAATATTTTTTTGGGGAATTTTTGGTGAAAATATAACGAGATATTTTTAGGTTTTTTAATATTATGTTAAACTTGCGACGTCACAGTAGTCGTTACACTTATAAATCATTTTGAACGTTTCGCATTTCATTGCTTTTCATAAATCTGCTTTTGCAACATTCTTCAAAAGCAGATTTTTGAAAAAGCAATTAAAATTGCGAAACGTTAAAAAATGATTTAAATGTGGGAACTGACTACTGCGTATGTCACAAGTTTAACATAATATTTAAAAAACCTAAAGAAATTTCGTATATTTTTTCACCAAAAATTCACAAAAATGAATAAGAATTTGATTTGTTGAATTTCATCGTTTTGTTTCTTATATAAATATATCTACTTTTGAAAAATATGGTTTCAATTATTTCTCACCTAACTGTAACTGCAAGCATTTCTGCAGGAGGTACCGGTTGTCTCATATTTGTTTTTGGCGAGCTATATCTTTCTCCAAACGCTGCAGCAAATAATCAAATGTACCAACAGACATCCTAAAATAATTGAAAAATTTTGATTCATGTTCTCTTAGCACTTCAAATAACGTATAGAATGCTCCTACTGCACTCCTTTCCGATACCAGTGGATGAATCCATAATTTTCTTGCTGATGATTTTTGTATTTTTCGCATGTACAGTAAATACACAAGAGCGACCTTCTTTGCACATTTCATGTCGGACGACTGTACGACACTGGCAACAAAGAGAAATCGAGAAACCGACCGATCGCCGATACCGTGTGTAAAATAATCTCGGTTTCTTTACCGGTCGGTAAAATAACCGGTCGGCGAATTAACCGTTCGAGTGCAAGAGGCCTGAGGCTTGCTTGTTTTCCGTCAGCGATTGCAAAATCTAAAAAAGTTAGATTTAGACCTGTAAGGTTATCCTATTTTATCGACGTAGGTACCAGCTCTCTTGCTATTGCAGTTGATACTTGGGTATTTGGTATCGAGTAGAGACAACTGAATTCTGTTACGCGGCGCTAGTGTATGCATCACTGTATTTTAAGAATGTTCCACCCACCAAAACATTTGTCATACCCCTACTGCAATGATTTTACCTGCTTTGGAAATTTCGACTATTGTATTCTTCTTGAGAGAGGATTATAATAACTGCATTCACTTTATATTTTTCAAATATTGTGAGAGTTTTTTGAATAATTTGATGAAATAATGTTTTCACAAGTAAAATATCGTATTCACATTGTTCAGGCGTGACTCACTCCGTTGAGGCCGTTCGAGAAAGGGAAGATGTAGGGGTAGTTTTAAAGTAGTATTACTCAAGTAGCGATAGAGAACGGCTGTCAAGCAGCAACGCTCAATATTGTTCAATGTAAAATAAATCAGTTTATTAAAAGAGTTGTTCTTAATTTACGAAAGAGAGATATAGTCTACAAGTGTGTCAAGTCACAACATTTTGGTCCATTCGAGCAAGATATTTAAGTGTTTGGAGAAGTGTGGAAAAGTACCGGCCATTGCGGCATCCAAACGTAGGAGTTCTCAAACTAGTGGGTGTACAGCGCGGGAAACTACAAGGAGACGTTGAAAAAATACCGGCCATTGCAGCACCCTTAAGCCAAACTGGTGGATGTGCAGCGCGGTAAATCCTAAAATTGTAAGTCATTCCTACTAGTTCTTTTATTGCCTCTATTTGCGATAACATTTTGAACACCATGGAAGACTTAAAAGCTTTGAGACAGGAACGCGGGGTTTTGAAATCACAATTAACGCGATTGTGCACTTATTACGAAAGTTTAGAGCAAGTAAACACAAATAGTAGTATAATTGCCAATACAATTACGGTTTCAAAAGGGAACCGTTGCTAGAAAGTTAATAAAGTACAATTCTCAATTGAATGCCAATGCGAAGAAAGAACGTTAATCGATGCTGAACTTAAAGAACGCGAACTATTTGAATCAAATTATTTTTCAATTATATCAAAAATACAACACTGTATAGAGTCTTATCAGCGCAATCAAACTAACGAGTCTTTATTAAGTAGTAGTAGATCAATTCAAACGCAATCTATTAAATTGCCGACAATCAAATTACCAAATTTTAAAGGAAATTATGATAAATGGCTTGAGTTTCGCGATGCATTTAGCTCGATAGTGAATGATAATTTAGATATATCCGACGTTCAAAAGTTTTATTATTTAAAATCATCATTAGAAGGTAGCGCGGCTAAAATAATAGAGTCTATTGAAGTGTCGGCGAGTAATTACAAAATAGCATGGAATTTAGTATGTGACAGATATGAAAACAAAAAGTTAATAATGCATAACCTGTTGAAATCAATTTTTGATTCTCCGGTAATTAGTAAAGAGTCGAGTTATGAGTTAAGAGCATTGTACGATACGGTTACAAAAAAATTGAGATCCTTAAAAACATTAGGCCGACCTAGCGAAGGGTGGGATGATGTAATCATTTATATTGTAACTAGCAAATTAGATAAAATAACCTTACGCGAATGGGAATCGGTTAAGTACGATGACGAATTTCCTACAATGCAAGAATTATATAATTTCTTAGATACCAAATGTAAACTATTAGAAAAAAATGAAAATAGATTCAATTAACCACGATTTTAAAACAAATTTCAATCCTAAGAAAGCAACAGTTTATGCCAGTTCAGGTAAATTTACAGACACCCCAAAATGTTATTATTGTAAGAGGGATCATGCTATTTTTAAGTGTCCGGAATTTTTGCACTTAACCCCTAATGCAAGGTTAACAAACTGTAAACAAAAAACCTTATGTTTAAATTGCCTAAGGCTTGAACATAAAGACAAACGGTGCACCTATGCAAGTTGTAAAATATGTAGAGAACAACACAATACTTTATTGCACTGCGATCGTATTAAAGAAACGGACAACACTAGTTTTTTAGATAAGGAAGCTGTAGGTCTATCTGATTTGGAAAAGAAACTAACAGTGGCCCATTCCTTGAAACACGTCACTCAGGTGCTTTTGTCAACCGCAAACATTTTAATTGTAGTTGGAGGTCAGTCATTCAATTGTAGGGCTTTATTAGACAATGGTTCGCAAAGCAATTTTATAACGAATAATTTTTGCAACAAGTTAAGATTAGTAAGGAATAAGATCAATTATTCTATTAGCGGAGTAGGGAAGGCAATGCAAAAAATAAGTGATAAGGTTAAAATTACAATCAATTCAAATTATGATGATTACAATAGAATAATAAGTTGTTTGGTTATAAATAATATAACGGAAGAGTTACCGAACTCATCTTTTGATATATCCGATTTTAATATACCGGTAGATATAGGTTTAGCAGACCCACAATTTAACATAAGCAGACCAATTGATGTTTTGCTAGGCGCAGAAATATTTTGGGAAATTGTTGGCAATAAAATGTGTTATTAGGTCCCGGTAAACCCATTCTGCAAAGAACGCGATTAGGATGGATAGTGGGAGGTAATATGAAATTTAATGGTAGGCTAGGCATAAATAAAAATAGAATTACGAACTTATCAATAGACGACGAATTAAATGAAATTATTGTGAATCTTTGGAAAATTGATGGTGTAATGGATACGAAACTTAACATGAATGAAGAAGAAAAAAGTGTCGAAAATCATTTTATAAAAAACTATAAACGTGATCCATCAGGTAGGATCATAGTTACAATTCCATTTAAGGATAATTTTAAAAATCTGTTAGGCGACTCAAGGTCCAATGCATTAATTAGATTTTACAAGCTTGAATCGAAATTAGCAAAGGATCTAAATTTAAAAAAAGAGTATGATAGTTTTATGTCGGAGTACATTAGTTTAGGTCACATGAGCGAAATTGAGGAATGCGACAATGATAAAAATGGGTAAATCATCACCTAAAGTACGAGTCGTTTTGACGCACCAGAAAACCAGTACGGGATATTCTCTAAATGACGTTCAATACCCAGGGCCTAATTTACAAGCAGATTTAATGTCGGTGTTGTTAAGATTTCGGCAGCATACTTACGTCATTACGGGAGATATCTCAAAAATGTATAGGCAAATTTTAATTAAGGAAAATCAAATGGGTTACCAAAAAATATTTTGGCGATTTAATCCCAGCGAGGACTTAAAAACATATAAACTTAAGACGGTCACGTACGGTATGGCGTCGGCGCCTTTTCTAGCGTTACGGTCGCTCAAACAAATTAGTCTAGAATATCAAACACATTCACCTTTAGTTTCCGAAATTATTTCTCGAGATTTTTATATGGACGATCTACTGACCGGATCTGACGATCTAAACAATCTAATCGAAATTCAAAATGAAATATTTCATATTATGGCGTCTTATGGATTTACACTTAGAAAGTGGTTATCAAATAATCAAAGAATTTATAATAAGTTTAAGATTAGTAATCAAGAAGAAGTTAATATATTACAGTTAAGTGAAAATCAAAAGCATCCCGTTATTCTACCTAAAGGTCACCAGTTGACTATTTTAATAATGTTAGACATTCATGAAACTGCTTTGCATTGCGGACCACAACAGTTATTATACCTAACAAGAGAAAATTATTGGCCAATATCAGGTAGAACCATTGCAAAACAAATCGTGAAAAAATGTATACGGTGTTTTAGAAATAATCCAAGAGAGTGTCATGCATTAATGGGTAATTTACCTAATGTGCGAACTCAACAATTCATGCCATTTATAAATGTCGGAATTGATTACGCGGGTCCTTTTAGTATTAAGGATAAGAAAACTAAAGGTTGTAAAATGATAAGATGCTATATTTGTATTTTTGTTTGTCTTGCGACGAAAGCGGTTCACATAGATCTGGTAACTGATTTAACAAGTGAATGCTTTTTGAACTGTTTTAAAAGATTTATTTCAAGAAGAGGTAAACCAAGACAAATATTGTCAGATAATGGTACCAATTTTGTTGGTGCTTATAAAATTTTGCGTAACTCCTTAGAACTGATGTCAATAGAACTAAGGAGTAAATTGGCTAGTGAAGGCATTGATTGGCGCTTCATTCCCCTCGAGCTCCTCATTTTGGCGGCATTTGGGAAGCTGGAGTTAAACGACTAAAATACCATCTGAAACGCGTGTTGGGTGATACAAAATTGGTATTTGAAGAATTTTATACGATCTTATCGCAAATAGAGGCTATTTTGAACTCACGACCTCTTTCTCCATTGTCTTCCGATCCTAATGATCCTTTGCCCTTGACGCCGGCACATTTTTTAATCGGAAGAAGTTTGACCGCACTGCCCGAACCTAGTTTAGACCACATTAAGACGAATAGCTTGAATCAATACCAACTACTACAGACATTAATCAAGAGTTTCTGGCGGCGATGGCACAAGGAATATCTAAACGAGTTGCAGCCACGAACCATATGGAAGAATCCAGTTCGACCAGTGCAACTAGGCGATTTGGTCATTGTACGACAAGAATCAACTTTGCCGTTTCAGTGGCCTTTGGCTCGCGTAACTAATGTTCATCCTGGAGATGATGGAATTGTGCGCGTAGTTACAGTAAAGTTGAACAATAGGGAAGTGAAAAGACCAATAACAAAAATTTGTTTGTTACCTGTAGACATTGGTGAACATTGTTAGTTGTAGTTATATTTTGAATTGCATGTTTTTGAAAATTTCCAATTGTTCAAGGCGGGCGGAATGTTCAGGCGTGACTCACTCCGTAGAGGCCGTCCGAGAAAGGGAAGATGTAGGGGTAGTTTAAGTATTAAGTAGTATTACTCAAGTAGCGTTAGAGAACGGCTGTCAAGCAGCAACGCTCAATATTGTTCAATGCAAAATAAATCAGTTTATTAAAAGAGTTGTTTTTAATTTACGAAAGAGAGATACAGTCCACAAGTGTGTCAAGTCACAACAATCTCTTTGATAAATTAGATAAATATTGTAAATGAAAAAAATAGAATTAAATGAAAAAAGATTTAAAGAATTATTTTTTTTTTTTTAAAAAAATAAAAAATATAATTTAATTGTTTTAAAATTTAAATAAAATTTTTGTTATTTAAAATAAAATAATTATTATTAAATTGTTTTTTATTTTTTTTTTTTTTTTAAAAAAATTTAAATTTAATTTAAAAAAAAAATTAAAAAAAAAAAATAATTTTAAATATAAAATATTTGTTTTTTAAAAAAATTTTTAATATATTATTAATTATTTTTTTATTATTTTATTTTTATTTTTTTAATAATTTTTAAAATTTTTAAAAAAATATTAAAATTTTAAAAAATAAATTTTAATTTTTAAAAATTATAAATAAAATAAAAAAAAAAATAATATTAAAAAAAAAAAAAAAATAAAAAAAAATAAAAAAAAAAGTAAGAAAAAATAAAAATTTATTTTTTTTTTTAGTAAAAGTGGATAAATTTTTTAGTTTTTTTTTTTTTTTTTCCACAGTTCCTCATTCCTATAGATACTTTCCACATGGAAATCGTTTTGGCTAAATAAGATGAAGACACAAAATGAATTTTCCACTATATTTAGTTGTCCCTGTATCTGATATAATGAGTATTTGAGATCACCGATTGAAACAAATAGTGTAAGAATTTTTATAATCGTTTTAGAAAGTTTGTATACATTATGGAGCTTCCTAATCCTTTAATACCTTTCTAGTTATTAGTAATAACTTATTTAAATTATCTTACCGTTACTAATTGTGTATGAATGAATTACTTTATTCGGACATTGAAATAACTGCTTTGAATATTGTTAAAATATGTTGACGATTTATTTTGAATAGGTAATTCACAATAGTATTTTATGTTACACAAGGACAAAAAAATAAAAAATATTTTGACGATTTACTATTATTGCCAAAATTATTATAGTGCCAAAGAGTCCGAAAATTTTTTCGTCCAAGAATAATATTAAATCACACCCAAATGAATCGTTGTCATTAAAATTTCATTGTTATCGAGATGCTATGAAAATTTCATTGTTTTATTAACGTTTCGTTTAATCGTGATAATGATTTACTGATGTGTACCCCTCCACGTGTGTGCGAAATCGCCGATGAGGTTTCATTAAAATTAGTGCCACAAATTAGTTAACGTTTCAAATAGTATAGAAATAAACAAATTTAGTTATTTCAATAATTGTTTGTCGGCCGAAATAGTATATTGTGTTACACGAGGAGAAAATCATAACTTTCATGCGAGTGTATTAGCTGCGCAGAGGATGGTAGCTCGAGCGCTTATGATAACTAGCAATGAAACATGATTTTACACTCACGTAATACACTCTAATTTTTCCACGACCAGTATGTAGTATCTATGAATTTTATCAAAATTTAGTTTAAGATTTAACTGTCAGTTAGGCAATTAAAAAAAATATAGCTGTTTTCATGACTACAAAACATTTTTTTATTCTCAATTATGAACAATAATTATCAAGTTTACTTTTTATTTGAAGTGTAGACGTCGTTTTGACAGATTTTCAGGTTAGATAAATAAATGTCAGTTTCAAATCAAAACGAGCAACCAATCAGTTTTTGCAACTACATTCAGTCAATTGGGGTATTTGACATTTATTTATCTAACCTGAAAATCTGTCAAAAGGACGTCTACACTTCAAATAAAAAATTAAACTTGATAATTATTGAGAATAAAAAAATGTTTGGTAGATCAAGTTTTCGTCCAGAGATTCAAACTGAGAAAGAGTTGTTTATGATACAAACCAAAAAAAATTGTATATTAAAGAACTAGTTTCAGAAGACGCATTTTATAAGACGAGTACAGTTTCGTAAGCTAGCCGTGAAGCGGCGAGTTTTCGAAAGTTCGAGTTGCTAAAATGCCTTCTGAAACGACTCTTTATACTTTTTTTCTATTTTGGGCTTTTTAGATTAATTTTAAAATAAAATTTCATGAGTTTTTAAATTTAGGGAATTTTGAAGTGTAATTGCTAAGGTGGCAATATTTTCATTAAACTTTGGTTTAAATGCTAGTTTAAGTATAATTAGTACATTTATCATGTTTCATAAAAAAAAAGTGGGTGGAAATAAAAATAAGTAAATAAATAAATCTACTGAACATTTATTATCAGTTATCAGTGTTACCACCGTTCGGAATAAAAATTGTTCTGTTTCTATAAAAGAACTCAAGTTTCTATAAAAGAACTCATTTGGGTGCTTTTATAGCTCTCTAAGCGACCCAAAATAGAAAAAATATTATTAATAACTTTGTTTAAATGCAATAACTAAATTAACGTTTACATTCAAACAAGAAATAAATAATTCTCTTAATTAGTTAGATCCTACAGTAATAAAAAAGAATTACGGAACTATTATCTTTATTATAGACTGGTTGAGTAAACCAAGTTGTAGTTTCTATCACTAATAACATATACTTCCTAAAATACAGTTGTGAAAAGAACTTCCCAATCAGAGGTATGCTTTCTATTTATCGCGGTGATTAAGAAGAACGGGCGATATTTGTGCAAATATACAATAAGAAAAAGGTGTGGCCAATACGGGGTGGAGATTTTATTTCAAAAAATAATTCAATCAGTCTCAGCGTCTTTATTTTCTGACCAATTTTTTTCAAAATCACTTTTTAGGATACCTTGCTCTTATGGTTACGTCCTGTTAATTAAGAATTTTTAATTTTCATTTTTAAACTAACAAAAAAGTTGACTGCAAATTTCAGAAAACTCAAAAACGCATTAAACAAAAGTTTAATTACAATTTCAAAAAAATACGAAGTTGTAGAGATGCAAAATCTGATATTTTTATGTCGCCTCGTTTTAGCGGTGGGGCTGATTTAAATATTGCAAATATTGACTTGTATTGCTCTATAACATCTTTATTTGACTTGTAGGATTTTTAGATATCTATTAGTGAGTACTTTCAAAATCTGTATTAAAATTGTTCCAAATTAAATAAAAACTATCTACATAAAAACGTACCAAATACCCTTAAACAAATCCGCTTAAGTAAGTTCGACGCGGCTATTATCTTGTAGCCATTGGGTTGTAAATGTAATTTTTTTTTAATTCTGATCATATGGATTTGCCATGTTATACATTTCTTGTTGCCGAAAGCACTTTTACAACGTTAAGGATTAAACATTACCCAGAATTCGTAATTTTTACCTGTAAAAGATATAAAACAACAATGCAAATTACACAATTAGAATATTAGAAGCTTTATTAACATTTTAACATGCATTCTATCATGACAATGAAGATGGAAACAATGGAATATCCTCTGTAATGAAACATAATATCTCGTAGAAAAGAGATTTGTAATCTAAATTTGATATACTTGGCAACGGTGATTGACCGTCTGTGTGACCAAGGCACATTGGATCGGTGTTTGTTGGTATTAGTTGGTAACAAGACGGTGTGTGACTGCGCTCTAACCAAATAATTATTTAAGACTGTAAAAAAAAACCTTAATAGTCTAGACAATTTGAACTACATAATTGAAAACTAAGTTTAGTCTCAACATACTAACAAGTTACAGACTTTTTATTACCCAATACAAATACATAAAACCTTGTACTTCTTCAACAATAAAGCAATTGCAAGTACATTAACAATTGAAAAGCAAATTTAAACGCACAATAACTAACAAACTTTATAGAAACTGTAGCATTTCAAGATTAAATTTAATTTAGCTACGAAAGTTATAAATTAAATGAATTCCTGTAATTACTCGAAAATTGCAATCTTATTTATTAATTTTACTAAATCATTTCTAAAAAAAATTGCTCAACATATACTTAAGGTGTAAATATTATGAATACCGTTATTACCAGTTACTATTACATCCAAAATATATTCTTGTTATTAATCAGATCTTAAAGTAAATATATCAAATAAATCAATTTTGTTATTAAAGGCCGTATGTTTCTAACACGTTATATTATAATACTACACCAACAATGTAGAAGAAAATTACTTGAAATCTATAATGGTTTGTATTATAAAACAGTAGTTATTTACATTCGCGTGCGGAAAATTAAATTTTACAGCGGTATGAAATTTTGGCAGTCGTACTACCGATTGTTCAATGCAAGCAATCCACCAATTTCGCGTGGCGAATATTGTTATGAATTACTTAAAAACAAATTACGTGTGGTACCGAACCTTGGTCGATTATCTAAATAGTTTCAAAGCGCACACGATTGAGCGAATACTTCAAAAGATCTTTCTAGTTCACAGAGATTCTTTACACAGCGTAAAAGTACGTTGTTAAATTTACAGCCGTAGTACGAGTACATAAAACGCGACAAAAATTATAAATAACATGCATAAAAAGAATTAACTTAGCTTGTACATAGGAAGTTTTTGGTGTTTCAAAGTTAATAGGCAGACGTGACAGTTCTCCTATCCAAATCCGGCAGTATTTAGTGTCCAGCAAAGAGAGAAAGACTCCGTTGATAACAGTTGCTAGGCTGCTTCTAATGAACTAGATAACAGTATTATCTTGTGTGGTGTCCTTGACAACGAAAGAGGCTCCCATGTAGGTTTAAATTCCCATGCTGGTGACGTTCACTGATAATATCAACCCAACTTCGTTTTGTTAAAGTAATTTGCGGATTATTATCCATACGCCAGCAAATCTATAATTAAGGTAGACCCATAGGAGAAAGCAAAACGAAGAAACCAAAAAAAAAGCTGATGCCTGCAATTGATAGAAACCGTGATAGCAAATATTTCATTAAAAAAAAAGAGTACATATTCACACACGAACAGTAGGTGAAAACTTATTTCCTGGTTGTACGGAATGATTTTACTTCAGTTTTTACTAGATAATAATTAGCACATGTCTAACTGTTCAAATGTAAAACGATACTCAATGTACACCTTTCACAGACGGATCACCAAATAGAAAAGAAAGTATGTCTTTTGACCGGCAAATAAGAAGGAATTTTCGAACCCACAATCTCAAATAAATAAAATCCCCAAAAAAATTTTCAAGACAAAATTCGTCCCCATCGCATAAATGTAAACACGGTTGTCTATACTCTAGGGAAATTTTGGGTCACAAATCAATTTTTAATTCCAAATTTTCGTTTGTTTCTGCTGTCAATTGTCAATATCGGTCATAAAGTAATTCAGAATACACAAGATGGCTTTAATCATTTACATAAAACTAAAAATTATCCAAATCACATTATTGTTTACCATTTAACAATAAAAAAGTTTTGTAATTGTTGATTTAGTAAACATATTTTTGTTCTATAAAAAGATTTTTATTGACAAATATACCTTAAGGGCGGACGATTTGGGTAATTTTTACGCACGCTGTACGTGCACTGTACGTAATCATGACGTTTCAGGGTTTGTAGTTTCAATGTTAATTTGATGTTTACACGTCAGGAGACCAAAAAAAAACGTTTTTCGGGATTGTACCGTGTTGAAATGGTAACCGTATTTGCCAACGATTTGCTGTCTATCGTAAAGGGCTTCATCAGGGTGATTAGTTTAAAATAGAAGAGGGGGCGGCGTTTACGATAGGAATCCACAATGGAGAAAATTCAAAACCCAAGTCGTGATTGAAGTTGTGGGGATGCTTAATGATTTCTATTGAAAAAAGTAGTAGATTCGGCAATCAAAGCGGAATTATCAAAGTCTGTCTTGTGACCGGTATCGAAATGACGTTCAGCCACGCCAGTATGGGAATCGTGTTTTAACTAAACACAACAGTCACGTTTCAAGTACTTGTATTAATAAAGTAACCAGTTTCACCTATACTATAAACTAAACCACATGTAAAGGAATACGTTATACACCCCTCGAGAAGGAAGCGTGGGAATGATAAAACTTGTGAAATCTTGTTAGAAGATCTCAAAATAGGTTTAATGCCGTTTTTTCAAATATTCGGTCAGTAACCTTGTGAATAAAAGGTAGAAGGGCTGAAATTGTTTCTGAAATGGTAGAAAAATTTTGTGTAAACTTTTAGTAGGATGATGTTTAATGACAGAGGTGCTTCCTTAATTACTCAGACTTTTTTCAGTTTAGAATCTGGCTTAGTTGACCAGTTGATTACCTGACTTTTAGTAGTCTACTCTCGTTTGTTTGTTTCAAGTTTCTTGTCCTTATGAAGCCCCCCACGATTAGGTGGCGAAACGTTGGCAACTACGGTTAGCATTTTGACAAGGTCCAATCCCGGAAAACGTTTTCCTTTTGTCTAAGCCTCGATTCCTACAAAGAAAAATTATTTATTTAAGAATTTAAACTGCAAAAATATCAATCACAATAAAGTATTTAGCAATTTTACGTTTTGAACAAATTTGCTATGGTAACTGGTAAAATTTGCTTTATTGATATATGAAGAGTACTTGTGTCACCAATCACTGTAATATATCTGTGACATAGACAATTTGTAAGATACTCGTTGCAGAAGACCTTTTAAACACTCATTTTTTTCTTAACTCTCCGCTACGTTGTAATATCGAATCCGTACTTGAATATGTACATACGTTCTATCATCTATCATACTATGATAATATCTACATTATAGTATCTTAAAATTAGATATCGAAATGTACTTGTGATCTGCATTATTCCAAAACTACTTAAATTCAAATAATTTGAAATTGATAATAATTCTGAATTATTTTACTAGAAGTTAAACAATATAATTGTTGAGCTTAAAAGTTTGCTGACAAGACGTTAACCGAGTCAGTAAATTAAGCGAAACAACTATTTTTTCTTCAAGCGGTTTTTTGCTGGTTTTCATGTGTTATTGCCAAATTTTAAAAATTCTCGAGTGGTGTAGTGACATTTTGTTCTGGGCGGATTACGTTGGTACTTTACTGTTACGTTCTTAATAGTATAACATAACCGAGGTACCAACCTAAATAGTTGTGAAAACAAAAGAACACTTTTTAGGCTTTTAGCGTCTGCCAGTAGTTCAATAATATGCCGCTTAAAGAAAAAATACTTTCTCGGCAAGTTGCACGTAATATTTTATTTCTACCGCTATCGGATAAAACATAAGTTCACCCTAATTTTAATTTAAGGAAACAAAAACTGTTTTGACAACTTAAATTAAAACTGGTGTTTGGTTGTAATTTGATGCCATCAACGCATTTGGTTAACAATGGATGTAAGGAAATGTTTTTAAATTAAACTTTGAAATAGAAATGTAATTAATATGCTAATTTTAAAATATATTCTTCCTTACACAAGAGGAACAGTAACATTTAAAATTACTTCTAACAAAACAGATTCTGGAAGTATTCCTAAGTAACTAAATGTTGAAGTTTTTTACAATGTCAATTGACTACTTTAATTTTAAATGCTATATTCATAGTTAATTTTTTACGTGTTTTATATGTTTTTGTTTTTCTTAACATAAAAATACAAACTTTAAAGAAAGAGTAACAAAAGTTACTCATGATAATAATTAGTAACTTTCAACAGAAAAACAAGATTTTATAAATAGTTTTGTAAACCTTCTTATGGGTAAATTCGAAACTAATTTAAAAAATAATTTAGATTATTTTCCTAAAATTTGGTAGATGATGTTTTTGCAGTCAACAATACTAAAGTTTACACCCTCATCAATTTGTAGAAAATTTAAATTCAAAATTGAAAGTTTACCTATGAAACAGAAGCAGACCTTTCCTCAACACTTTAGTGATCAGAAATGGCAACAAACTAGCTATAGATATTTATCGAAGGACACAAACACTATAAGGTTAACAAATAATTCCAACCATAATATGCAACATAAACTTGCATTTTTTAATTTTTTTATTCACAGATTATTAAATTTCCATTGTCAAAGAAAATGTTGATAAAGAACTGCGAAATATTAAGCAGATTGCATCATACAATGATTTTCAAGAATCAATTGTCACAAACATAATTAGAAAACATAAACGTAAGTTAAACATTAAAAACATTACAACGTCAGGAACTAGTACTGGCAAAATAGATAAAAAATATGTCAAATTACAAAATTATTCGACATACACAAAAGATCTTCAAAAAATATTTTTAAACTTGATTATAAAACAGTAGTTTCTAGTAGTGACAACTTGTAAAATCTTTTAGGCAATCCTAAAGACCTAATAGAAATTTTAATAAATCGGAATCTAAAAATAAATTGTAAAGACTGTAACCAATTATATATAGGGCAAACCAAGACCTATTAAAACTCGTTTAAAAGAGCACTTAGCTCATGTCAAATACTATCGCTTAGACAAGTCTAGTGTTGCCATGCATATGCTTGAATATAACCATAGAGTAGACGACATTAAAAATTAATTAAAAAAGTAGATAATAATAATAAATTTGATTTTTATGAAAGTTTGGAAAATTTTAAAAACAAATGTTTGCTTATGAATTATGATGATTACGGACCGCTACGTTTTTCAGAATAATTAAACCTTTTACAGGAATCAATGAGACGTATCGATGTGTTACACGCAGATTGTATATATAAGCTTCTTTGTCCTTTTATTTTTAGTGTGTGCAGTTTTTTGGTGTTTTCTTTTTTGTTATAGATAGACTCTGCAGTTTAAAGTTCCATTCCTTTGACTAATTTTATTGTAACGTAACTAGTTTCGACGCTATTCTGAACTAAGCGTTATGTGAAATCAGTTGTTGAGTATTTATTATGGTATGTATCGGAGCAAAACTTAAGTCATTACGAATAACATTGAAAATAAATTTGGTTAGTAGATACGATGGTGAACTGATGGAACTTGCAACTGGTCTAACTGGCATGTTGGGTTTGTGGATTTTGGGTAATGAATATAACGTTGGTAATTTGGGATTGCTATTAATGTGAGTATGAAAGAAGAACCTAAAAAAAAAGTAAGGATGACATGGATCACTCGCCCGAATGGTCGAGAAAGATAGAATTCGGTGGAAGTATTGGGATTCTAAATCTCTATATATATAATTCCCTTTCTCTTTTCTTAATCCCAAAAAACCAAACAACACAAAAAATGTATCCCCATATCAAAAATTTCTTTAAATTACACCATACTTATATTTCTCTTTTTCCTTTCATTTTCTTCTATTTTTTATTACTTCTTTATCTATTCTATTCCGTGTTTATTCTCTTCTAATAGTATCCTTCCCTCTCTCTCTCTTCGTTCCGCAGTTTCCCACAATTTTCTTTTAAATGCTCGATATTCTCCCACCCTTCGCCACACATTCTACATATTTTCTCTTCATCATTCCTCCCGTACATATTTTCTCTTTCCTCATTCTCGCATCTAAATCTCGCTATTATTCTTTTTTTTATACTTCTTTTTTCTCTCAGATATTCTTGTATTCCTTCCGTACTTAACGTTCTGTACTTTTTATTGTATTTTCTCCTTTTATCTTCGCACTTCTTTCTTGTATCTGTATATCTTTATCTATACGTCTCACTTCCTTTTCCATTCTTCTCTCCTCCTTTCTTTTTCTGTTTATCTCCTCTCTCGAATACCCTACCATTTCATAGTAATGTTTCCTGTCCTCTTCACCGTATTTTATATTATTTATTTCTTTTAGTATCTCATTTCCCTCCCTGTCTCTTATCCTTTCTTCAAATCTCACTGTCAATTTTTCTGTCTAAATCCTAATCTTATCTATTTTTACTTCTTCTTCTATTATATATTATGGTGTTTCTTTTCCCAATCCCAACGTCCATTTTTATTATTCTAGTTGTATTTTCTCCAGCTTTTCCCATTCTTTCCATCCCCATATTTACGCCCCATACAATAATACACTCCTTACCAACTTCTCAAACAACCATCTTTTTTTTCAATATCTTTTCAAACACCTTCCTTATTCTTTTTTTATTTCATCACCTATATATTTCCACTGCTTCCCTTGCGTACCATCAGTACCTTTGGCTTTACTATTTTCACCTTCCGTAATGTTTACTCTTACTCCTCCTTTTCTATACCTTCATATCTTAATTTTTCTTCGTTTTTCCTATTTCCTACAATTGTTGGCTTCTCCTTTTGACCTTCTAATAATCTTCTACAATGTTCTTCCCATTTTTCTCCATCTATCCCTTTTTCTGACTTTTTAAACTTTCTCCTCCTTCTGCTAATGAACTCCTATACTTGACCTTCACTCTTTATTTTTTCTATCTTTTCTCCTATTACTTTTGTAGCTCTTTTCTCTGTTTACACCCTTTTTTTAGTTTTTGTATTCTTCTAACTCTATCTTTCTTCTTTTCCATTTCCTTCTCCGTCTTTTCATGTCTTTTTTCCTTTTTTTTGCAATCACCATTTTACCGTTCTTTGTTGTTTTCTAATATATGTGCTCTTTTCTTATAACTGTTCTTTTCCGTTGCATCATCAATTTTGTTCACAATCCTATTTATTTCTTCCTCAACCTTATAAGACATCTTTTGCTCCTTTTCTATCTTCTCTCTGTACCTCTCTATATTTTTCCTTGACCGCACTTTTTTTCTCCCTACTCTCCATTATTGTTCAGTTCTCCTTCTTTCCATTTATTCATCATTATCACCTCTAACGGTTGATAATCGGATTCTTCCTCTTCTCCTGTCTTCAGCTGTTCGATCTCCTCTTTAGTTTCTTCATTTATTATTACGTAGCCTATGACTAATTTTTCTCTTTCTCTTATATATGTGTACTCGCCGTTTCCTCCTTATCCTCCTTATTATATTCTATTTTAGTTCTTCGCATAATTCTATCAGTATCTTTGACAAAATTTGTCTTTTTAATATCAGAAAGTTTGTAGGGTGTTTACAACTACGTTACAATTAAGAAAAACTTAGGGCCCCTAAGCCGTATCCGTTATTGATGAAAATAGATATAAAATACAATCTAGGACAGTTCTTTCAGAAATTTGATGCTCTTAACAACAAATTAAATTTAGGCGTTCTTATATAATTAGCCAAAAGCAATAGAGGTAAGAAAACGGGTATGATAATCTCAATTAACATTATAATTGTGAAGAATACCTACTACAAAAGCACATTTATGATGATTATGATTGTTTTTTTAGAAACGTCAACGTTTTATCTAGATCTTGAAAAACGACTGTTTGATTTTCTTTCTACTGCTATAAAAGCATACCATTGATACCCTTCTGTCTCCAAAATTATGAAGAAATTTGAGTACACTAAACATTTCTTTGGATTAAAGCAAAGAAATTCCAAACCGTTTTGAATGATAGTTGATTGATAAACTCTAAATATTAATCTGTTTTAAAAACGTTTATAACATTTTTAAACACATTCAAGATGTTACGGGTTAGTAATAAAATTATTCACAAATTAAACCGCTTGATCTTACAGTTCTACTTCATCCTTATGCACATTGAGTTTCCCGCTGTATTTTTTTCTAGATGTTTTCGTCGATAATTTTCTTTTTGCTTTTATTCCTTTATCTTTGTGACTACTTTTATGAGTGCCTTCTTCTCATCATATATAGCGATAAGACGTTTTTTTTATTAAACAAAATTTTCGAATTATTTTTATACTTGTAGATTGACAAGCTCCGTGGTTGTTAAATGCTGCCCTTAGTTTATTTCGTTTCTGTACGCTGTCAAATGCCGTAAATTGAAAAGAAATTACCTTATCAACAAAAGCACAATTTTGTTACTCGATTTAGAACTAACACCTGAGAACAATTTAATTAATAACTAATAATAACTAATAATAACATAGACAAAACTAGCCTATGAGCTGCGTTCTCATCCTTCATTTGATTTGCTGGCAATATCTCTTGGATGTATTTTTTTATAAAACAAAAGTAGTCGCAATCTATCTACAACGGAGCTGCTACGCAGTAGTAAAAACAGGACACTTTTGTCCTTGACACCTGTCTGTCACTTGGGTATCAGCCAGTGTCTTCTCATCGTTCTTTCATCTGGTCTGATTGGTATCAACTTCACAATTTACCTGAAGCTTAGGACGCACCTAATCAGTCAAAAGTAACACAAATTCAAAAGCTAAGTGACCCAGTTCTTATTAATTTTTTCCTTTTTTCACGCGTTTACTTTTTTAAAAACTTCTATGATTCTAATTACCTGTGTGTTAGAAACCGATAGTTATTAATCGTAATTTATTAGTATATATTGCCGTTCTTTGAAAATTATTGGGCTGGAGGAGTTTTCCCCTACAAATCATTTTTATGTTTGTTTGCGCCAGTATTTTGGTAATTATTAACTCAGTTTAGTAGCTATAATTAGAGAAGTCAACGTATGTTATTTAGTATTAAAGTCGCGTTCGTATGATCAAGGTACTTGTTCTCAAGACGTGGATTAATTATTTAGCTTGGCCGTAGTATATTTTCTTGGGGGAAAAACAATGTTGCTATCAGACTGAAAATTAGTCAAGTTATCTGTGATAGATCAATTGCTACAATTCATAAGGTGGCGCCCCTCGTCTAATAAGCATTATTTTACTACTGCATCTTTAAAATTACTTACGACCACTTACCAACAGTTAGCGGGTAAGTGACCCAAAACAACTATAAATTTTTCTGAAATCAATTCATTTACGATAACAAATTGTAACAATTTAATACCCATCTTTTCAATTCAGTGTTTTTTGTTGTATTCCTAAATTTGTAATTTACTCGAAAATTTCCCTCTTTTCTTTATCAACCCTGATTGTCTAATTTTTGTATTCCAACAGAGTATTGTCTCCACCCTTGTTCCTTACATCAATTTCTTATTTGCAAAAAAATATTGGTAAATTTCTGCGGTTTGTCGCGATTTCCGCATATAGATGAGTAAGAGATCATCTATAAAATACCTCACTCAATACTTTGTTTTTATACTCTCCTTCCTATTAGTCTGCTAAATGTTAGACCACTTCTCTTCATAAACGATTTGCTTCTTTTAATAATAGTACTAACGTTTAAAATCTAATTTTAAAGAATTAACAATTGTACACATTGTTACTTTATTGTGAACGATTCATTATTTTGGGCCTTCTTTAGGAGTTGAGGAACAATAGTCGTCAATGATACACTATGTTTACAGCCGACGCTGATGGCGATGGCCAATTTTCTCAAGCATCTAGAGTGACATCAGACTTCATAGCGAAAGATTCAGATCGTCAGGCTCAAAAATGTTTTGTTATTAAAATGCAAATTCCATTGGATGTTGTAACTTGGACAGTGTCAAGATAAACAGTAAAAACAACAAAATAAATTAACAAATAGTGTTGTTCGTGTACTAGTCTTCATGTATGGTTGTTTTGTACACTATTTGTTAATTTATTTTGTATTGTTTTTACATGTTTATCTTATTGACACTTGTCCAAGTACTTTTAACGTAAACCAGTTGGTTTTGAATTTTATTTTAATAATAAAACAATTTTTTGAATTTTTTGACGATCTGGATCCCTATGGTTTCCTTGAGGAGTCCTTGATGTCACCAACTCTTAGATTGCCTTGAGAAAGATTGGCCATCGCCAATCGAAACGTCGGCTATTAAGAACATGGTGTATCATTGACGACTCTATTGTTCCTCAACTCCTATAAGAAGGCCCAAAATTATTGGGAATCTCGTTCACATTGAATTTTTAAGGAGCTTTAATACTTTTTTTTGTTAAATTTTGTTATTTTAAATAAATTAATGAATATTTTTGTTCATAATTATTGAGACTATTTATCACATAGTGGTGTATAAAGTAACAATTGAAAGTAGATGAGCCAGCATACTACGCACGCTTACAGTAGGAAGAGTTACAATAAATTGACAATGCGATAAACATATGAGTAAACAAAACAAACTCGAGTCGAGAACCGTGCGGACAGACGGACATCCACCAGGGCGGCGCCACCTTGACAGATTTTAATGTATATGATTAGGATAATTTAATTCGTGAGTTTTTCAAAATTAATATTTATGTACTAAGTCAGTAAAGTGATTATTTATTAAATGAGCGTAAGATTATGAAACGTAGCAGCAAATGAGGCAAATAACAGGTTCGACAGAGAAGAATACATAGAAGAGGTACATTTCATGTTAATTGACATAGCATTTGCTATCGTGACCACACAAAATACAAAACAATTAATTACTTAAGTATGTTCATAGAGCCTTTTTTGGCCAAGGTAAAGTGAGAAAAACAACTCAGTTTTAAGATAGCATTGATAAAGCATATACACTGATGGATGAAACTTCGGCAATTTCGAGTTACTGAGTTGTTTTTGTTCACTTCTTCTCCACTAAGAAGTGCCCTTTATGAGTATATTTATGTATTAAACATTTTTTGGAGGAACATTTACTGAAAACGATTGAGTTTCTATCATAACAAAACAAAAAATATATAGTTCATGAACATCACGTTTTCTTAGACCCCTGCCATCTCATTTGCCCACACAGCAAAGACGCTAAGTAGTACGTAGTACGAACCCCTTTGTGTTCAAAAGTAGTTTATTAATAGCCTCCAATGTGTTTTGGATTCTTAGTTTATAGTGGTTAAACTTGTAAGCAAGAAAATTTGAAGCTGATCTAAGCGTGACAATTTTCCATACTGATTATTTTCACTTATAGTTTCCGTTAAATTTCTTTTAAAAAAAGTAATGAAAAACAGGTTTTTAAAAATTTTTTTTGAAAATTGACTTAAAAATCTGATGTACAAAATCAACCTTAAAAACCTATTTTTAAAAAGGATTTTTTGAAAAAAAATTTTTAGTTAATATTGGCGTTCATATTTGTGATTATTAAACTTCACTCTCCCAAGATCAATTCTCTAGTTCTTATTGAAGACATTACATGTCAGATATGAAGGCACCAGAGTAGTACAAAGACAATCAAATATTCCGTAATCAATAATAATACTAAATTGTCAAGACAATTGGAGTGTAATCACAAAAGCATGACATAAGCAAAGTTTCTTTAGAAAAACTTCTCTTATTTGATATCTAAATAATAAAGAAAAGATTTTGTTGCATCCCACTGATGAAACTTTGTACATTGGATTCAGTATTATAAACTTCATACAACGTATTCTAGTGGTTATAGAAGCATTTTGGATTTCCAATTTTATTCCATATTATTTAAACCATTGAAATGAAGTCTAAAACAACTTATTAGATGCCGTTATTAATTTGATTAATTTTTATATATTTTTAGAAAATAAAAGTTTTAAAAGTTATTCATAAAATAAAGAAAGATTTTTTTTTGTCAATGGTCATATACATAGAGAAAGTTTGGTCAGTTGTTTGCGTTCCTTTTACTCTATAAGATTCTTGTAAAGTTAATTAGCAAACTTCCTAAAGCTAATGGATTTTTACAAAATTGTGTTTAAAAGCAAAGTCTACCACAGCTACTTTTAATTTAATTCTATATAGTTCCAAGAAGAAGCGATTTATAAAAGTACATTTTCTCTCCTACACCTTCGCTGAAAGTTTTAAAGTGCTTATTAACTTATTACAAAAATGTCGTTTTTTAGTACGCGCAGAATTAAAGATCGTGCTTGGTGCTGCACGCATAGATACTTTCCATTTAAAGTTAAACTTATACACCTAAGTATAATTAAAAGTTTGATTTCACAGGAATCAAAATAAAAATCAGCAAAAATCCTTAAGAATTAGTACTTACAACCTTATCATTAGAATGCTTATGAATTTCCACATTCAACACGGCATATAAAAATTAGGTGGTGCCATTTGAGATTCAATTTAAATAATTGATTACTCAAAACTTAGCAAGGTTAGAAAACTAGCTTTAGTTAGCACATATAGTGCATATTAAAGCTACGAAATCGCAGTAGGATAAATTCCAGGATAACTGAGTTATTTAATTTTATCGATACGTCAAGTTTCCCGAAAAATTTTCCAAAGAATCCAAATTTGTAATAAAAACTGGGTAGTTTTATTTAAAAAACATAACTTTGGTATTTCGCACTTATATGGAACACCGGGTATAAACGAAAATAATTTTAACATGTGTAGCTCATTGATTTGCTTTCATTGCAAAAGTTTTTTTTCTAACCTTAATATTTTTCGAGACATCCACTTTCCTCGCCTGTATATGCAAGTTCTACTATTGTAATATTTGTTAAATTGGTGCTTTTAATTTATTCTTACGTCACACTTACTTATCATAATTATTTTAAAGTCATGTAAAGGAAGGTGTCTGTCTGTTGAGATCGGTGATATCGGGGCACGTGCAGCCCATACGCACACCCATTTACATTTGTATTTACCATAATTCCGCCGATTAAACCAGATTACTTTGTATTATTACATATTTTAAAATTGAACGTAGATTAAGATAAGAAGATCAGTGAGTGTCACCCTACCATTTTCTGCTGGTTGACAAGATAGGGAAGCTCCCCATTTGCCATTCATAAAAACTCTTAAAGGAGCCACCAACAGCTTTGTGCACGTTAAAGAGCCGCCATCAGCCTTGAGCATCGCTTAATTTTTTATTTTATTTTAATTTAAATATATACAAATTAAGAAATATTCTTGGATCTCATTTATTGGTACCCGTGGGTACATTTGGGTCACGGTATTATAAGCACACATAAATGTCAAGTTTAATCAAATTGAAGCAGTGGTTATTTTGATATTGTAAAAAACCCGAACTATTTTTAAATTGAAATTTAATCAATAGTTTTAAACAGAATTTATATTTTTCTTTTACCTTGGTTAGCTTCAATTAGAGAAGAAATAATCTAAGGTTTAAACAATATATATTCTACAAACTTAATCACCAAATAAACAATAATTTTTATACAAAACTTAAATGATCATAATAAAAAAAAATAATAAACAAATAAACCGCAATTCTCGGCCACTCTGTATATGGGTCGGTTGGTACTAGTAATACACCAGACAGTGGTTCCCAATGGTGGTTGGCCGACTGTGAATTAAACGTTAGTAAATATTATTTTAATTACTTCAGTAATTGTTTTATGTTAAGTTGATTTCTTTGCGTGAATTACTATATACCAGGAAAGTTGCTTTGCTGGTTTATCTCCCTGGTAGGTGTTAACTCGGTTTCTTGGGACGTTTACGATAAACGTGTAGTTTATTGGTGGTTGAAAAATAAGTGAGAAGATAAATAGAACGGTGCAGCAGACTCTACTGATTCTCAGCCGAGCCTCTGACACCGAAGAAATGAAGTATTATAGAATCATCATCATCATCATCAACCAGCCTGAGACGTCCACTGCTGGACATAGGCCTCCCTCACGGCATTCCACCTTTTTCTATCTTGTCCTGTCTGAATCCAGTTGGTTGTTATTCTTTTTATGTTGTTGGTCCATCTGGTAGGCGGTCTTCCTTGGCTTCTCTTATCGCTGCGTGGCCTCCACTCCAGTAATCTCCTCGTCCATCGGTCGTCGCACATCCGGGCTATGTGGGCTGCCCAGTTCCATTTTAGTGTAGCTATTCGCTTGATGACGTCCGTCACTCCTGTTCTTCGCCGTAATTCCTCGTTCCTAATGTGATCTCTCAGGCTCACCCAAGCATCGACCTTTCCATTTTTCGTTGTACAACCCTTAGTTTTTTCGCGGATGTGGATGTTAAGGTTAATGTTTCCGCTCCGTAGGTAAGGACCGGCAGAATACACTGGTCGAACACTTTTCGTTTTAAGCAGCTGGGAATGTCGCTTCTGAAGATATACCTGAGTCTCCCATAGGCAGCCCATCCAAAGTTGATCCTCCTATGCAGCTCGCAGGTCTGATTGTCTCTTGAAATGCGCATCTCGTGACCTAAGTATACATATTTATCGACCTCTTCGTTTTGGGTGTTTTCGATCTTGATACGTTCACACAAAATTAGTCATGATCTTGGTTTTAGGAAATTAATTTTCAAACCAATCTCGGCGCATGCGTGGTTAAGTTCGTGGAGCATTTGTTTTATTTCCCGAGATTGTCAGCTACAAGGACTATGTCGTCAGCGAATCTGAGGTGATTAAGATTCTGTCCATCTATGGTGATACCTCTTGAGTCCCAGTCGAGCTTTTTAAATGCATGTTCTAATACGGTTATGAAGAGTTTTGGGGACATAGGGTCTCCCTGTCTGACCCCTCTTCCCACTTCGATAGGTTGGCTGCTTTCGTGTAATTTAATCGACATAGTTGCGTTATTGTATATGTTATAGATCAGTTTTGAGTACCTATAATCTACCCGACACTTATCCAATGCTTTAACCAGAGCCTTTAACTCGACCGTATCAAAAGCCTTATGAAAGTCTATGAACAAGAGCGCCAATGGTCTATTGTACTCAACTGTCTTTTCGATGAGAGTCTTGATACTTTGTAAATGATCATTAGTTCCAAAAGCAGATCGAAAACCGGCTTGTTCTTTTGGTTGGTAGAATTCAATCTTCCTCTCCAGTCTTGATGTGATCACTCGTGAATAATTTATATAGGTGGCTTAAAAGAGTTATGGGGCGGTAATTTTCAAGGTCTGTCTTATCTCCTTTTTGTGGAGGAGTATGGTGGATGCCTCTTGCCACTTTTGTGGAATAGTGCTATTCTGCAAGCAAAGATTAAATAGTGTTCATATTTTCTGTAGCAGAAAGAGGCCTCCAACCTTTATTGTTTCCACGGTCACCTCATCTTCTCCAGGTGATTTATTATTTTTCATCTTTGACAAGGCTCCACGATTCTCCTTGATGGTGATTTCTGGTATCTCCTCGAAGCCTTGATTGATGATGCCTTGCCTACGTGTTAAAATGTTGGGGTTTACCTTTTCTTTCTGGCGGCTTGTGTATAGTTCGCGGTAAAACTTCTCCACAAGATTGATCATTTCTTCTCGATTTGATGTGATCTTACCTTGCTTGCTTTTTAATTGAATTATTTCAGATTTGCCCGTAGACAGTTGTTTTCGTAGTACTTTTGTGCTCTTGTTTCTCTCTATTGTTTCTTGGATCTTTTTGCTGCGGTAGTTTTTAGCATCTCGTCTGATCGTCTATGATATTTCTTTATTTATTGCTCTTAATCCTTTGTTGGTGCTGTCTCTGTTACCTCTCATTTTGTCACGCTCTAACATTAGGGTTTTTGCCTCTTTACTAATTTTTTCTTCCTTTTCAGTTTTAGGAAAAAATCTATCTTGGTTTTTCTTCAATGCATTCGAGACAGCAGAGTTTAAGCTGTTGATGTCTGTGTCTGAATAATTGCTATTTTGTAATAGGTTGTCAATATGTGCTTCGAACGCCTGAGAATCTGTCGGTGTTGTTCGTGAAGTTCTGGCTTTTTTCTTTACCAGTCTGTATCTTTCTTTACGAAGTTCTATCTGTAACTTACATCACACCATCCTATGATCACTTCCGGTTTTATCTTTTGGTGGTCGGCTTTATGAGCGATTTCTTGCCTCCCCCAGAATCCTCGAGGCAGACCCTCGTAGGGGTGTGGGAGTTGCCATTGAATGATCTACCCATCTGGGGTTCACTTCCGTTTGTTCTAAAAATTGCCATTGTAGGGGTTTATGGTCATTTTTCTTTCACGCTGACCAAGCGGGTTGGACGAAGGGTATAGGATGGGAAGGATAAATGGGTTTAAGGATAGGTTAATGTTGAGTAGGACATGGTTCCCTCCCTGGGATTTAGAGGTAGGAGTAAGAACCAAGGCTCGTGAGGGCAGGGTCGCATCCTTGTAGTAGGTCTGTCTTTCGTCGGGACCACAAAGAGTACCCACCACTACCCTAATTATAGAATAAGTAACGGAAAACTCTGCGAAACAAATTTAATTACTTGACAGCGTCGCCGATTAGAAAATAAACAAAAGCAAATGCTATGAAAAAATATTTAATTACTAGACAGTTTTTGCCGATTGGTAAACAGAAGACTCTTTGTATTAATTTGTGTTGTAGAAAACAAATTGGATTACTTGCCCCAGACTGCCACATAAGAGAGAGAAGTAATAGTATCAGGTAATTAAAGTGGAAGAGTAATTTAACGAGTGATTATTTATAGGATACTCAAGAAAACAAACAGGATCGGAAAACGAAAGGCGGAATACGGATGGAAAAAATAGTAAGAGGATTGTCGCGCTTGTGGAGTCACACAAATTTACTTGTGTTTATACTTCTCAACACCTTCTTCTGACGTTCGTTATATATTTATATATAATCCATTTCTCTTCTATTGTTAAGTGTAGAGTTCTAATACATTTTACACATATATAATACTAAATACTATACAATAATATAATATGAAATAAAATTTTACTCTTATAAATTAATTAAATTATTAATATTCCTTCATCACTCTCGTATTAGTGTTTTCCATCTGTTCCTTTCCTTCGCAATAGTCTCAGCCTAATTCCATGTTAATTTCTTTGCTTTTAGTATCTCATTAACCTCTCCATCCCATATCTTAATTGACCTTCTTTTTCCAGTTGCTCTTGCTTCCCATACTTTTCTGACTTGTCGTTTTTCATGTAATCTTTTGAGATGCCCCCAACACCTCAACTGTGATTTTTAATTATTTTCTTAACGCTGTCAATATCAGTTTATTTTTATTTCTTCATTTCTTATTCTATCCATTATTGTTACTTTTGCTATTTTTCTCAGATACTTCATTTCTAAGACTTGAAGCTTTGTGTATTGTTTCTCGGTAAGCACCACGTTTCACATCCACTTATAAGCGTAGGTAAGTATAATGTTTTATATATTGTCATTTTTGTTTTGTCGTTAATTTCTTTTTTGTTCATAAACCCTCTCTTCATGATGTAAAACAATTTCGTCGCATTTGTGATTTTATTGTTGATTTCCTTCTCTTGTTTTCCTTTTTCCTCTATAGTTATTTCCAGATATTTAATACATTTAACTTGCTCTACTGCTTGATCATACATTTTTATGTTTACTTTTTTCTTTTTGTTTGATATAGTTAGGGTAAAGGAAGGACAGTTGGACTACCTTTAAAAAGACGCAACAACTTCTTTATTATTTAACAAAACCTTTTCAAAATAATGCCACAACATAGAGCAACGAATTGTTAACTTATATATTTTTACTAATAACCTAGCGAACAGTGTTATTTTAGAATAAAAGAAAATTAAATAATAAAAAATGGCCCATCTCTCCTACCCCTACGAGGAGAGATGGACTTCGTAGGGTAGGAGAGATGGACCCTACAATATTTATGGTTTTTGCTTGGTAAGTTTAATTCCGCAAGTTTGACAGGTATTTTTATAAGACGTGCAGTCCTCATGCAACCAACGCCGGCATATAGTACATTCTATCCAGGCAACTTTCTTCTCGGTAAGTCGATAATCTTCATTACATCCCACGCATTCGTTTTCTAGGTCGCTGAAATGTTCAGCCTCACTGGAAGTGTTGTTGAAAATCGGCTCATCTGAATCTGAAGAAGATGAGTTACATCTACGTTTTTTATTACTTTTGAGTTTGTTTTCCTGCTGTTGTTTTTAGTTTATTTTCCTTGTCCTTTCTCTTATTTTCTTCTTTCTGTACCTTGGCTTTTGTATTCTTTTCTTGTTTTTCTGCTTTAGAGCTCTTCTTTTCTTCTTTAGCCTTCCTTATTTCTTCTTTCTTTACTAGAGCTTCCTTTTGCTCTTGTATATATTCTGGTGAATTAATAACACCACTTACTACTTTCTTACGTACTCTTTTTAAAGCGGAAGTTATTATTGGCACAGGTGAGACCACCTCTAATGCTTTTCCAAGTGTTATATCTTCCTGTTCAATTACGTTGTCCGGAGTGATTGCCCTCCGTTAAACACCAGATGATCCAGTTGCATTTGATTTAGTTCTAGAGACTTTTCCTCCTCCAACAAAAATGCATGGTCTGGAATTTTCTCCAAATTAAATGGAAGTATTCCAGTTGCTCTAAATGCTGAGAACGCATTGTCGACTGTTGCTGCTTTTCCCCAAGATTCACCTAAGAGCCTTCCAAACTGCAGCCTGTTAAGTTTCCTGTTTGGATTATTTAAAATCATGTGTCTGCAGGCTTCGTAAAACTTCTGTTTCAGTGATTTGAAGAAGGCACG
This sequence comes from Abscondita cerata, assembly GCA_030710515.1. Taxonomy (NCBI): domain Eukaryota; kingdom Metazoa; phylum Arthropoda; class Insecta; order Coleoptera; family Lampyridae; genus Abscondita; species Abscondita cerata. The sequence goes on from JALBCR010000722.1 coordinate 295,097, forward strand.
GTCTAATGGTTGCAGGTAGTGGGATGTATGTGGTGGTAAACAGTACAAAATTACATCATTTTGTTCTGCTGTTTCTAGTAGACCAATGTTAGTAGTGTGCGATGAATGGCCATCCATTAAAAGCATAACCTTTCCAGGACTTTTTCTAGGGAGAAAGTGAGTCGTGAACCAGTCTAAGAATATCTCGGAAGTAACGTACGCCGATTTTTGTGACATTTGTATTCGCGCTCCGGGAGGCATGTCATCACACCATTCTTCTTTTCTATTTTTACCTTTAAAAATGCAGTAAGGTGGTAAATAGATTTCTTCTGCACTAATGCATGCGATTATACTTATGGTTTCTCCTTTCTCACTAGAGCTAATGCTAGGGACAGCTTTAGATCCTTTGGCAGCAACAACCTGTCCAGCTCTGGTATTCAATTGAAGGCCGGTCTCATCTGTGTTGTACACATTAGCAGGCTTATCAAAGAGAGAGTTGTCTTGAAGAATTCTTTCAAGGTTCTCAAAGTAATTTTTAACAATATCTCTGGACATGCCTCGGGCTCGAGCCACTGATGTATTTTCAGCTTTTCGGATAGAAAGCTCTTGTCTTCTTCTTAAAAAGACTGCAACCATTTTTACCAGCCTTTCCTGTAAGTGGAAAAACATAATGAAAAAATTTTACTATGTAAACCGGTTAGCTTAAAGTTTACCTTCACTATGGTTAAATTTATGTGGAATGCCTAGTTTATTCGCTAGTTTGTATGCCATTATACAAACTTCTTCTCTTGTTGGTGCAAAACCATGTTGCTGTAGTTTTTAATGTGATTGGCCAGTTTTCCTTCAGCATTTTCGCCTAGCATGGAATCAGGGCCTAGTCTTTGTTGTTTCTCAAAATTAGTTGTTTTTAGTCGTCGTTTTAATGTAGTTTTTGGGATTCCAAACGTTGTAGCTGCCTCATTTACACCCAGTTCATTGGATATTACAGCATTTACTGCAAGATTTAAACTTTCGCCACTCCAACATCCCCTTGGCGTGGTATTTCTTTGAAGGTATCTGTTTGGCATTCTTATTTCGCCTAAAAAATAAATAAGCTTCGTTAGTCTTCCCTATATTTTACTGGTCCATCTTTCCTACCTAACACTGGTCCATGTATCCCCAAACAAGAGGAGAGATGGACCAAACAGACAAAAAAAATGCGTTCAAGTAAAAATTTTAAGGTTATGGTACACAAAAACTTCTAACTCGTCTTTATATTTATAAAAATTGTATTATCTTACCTAGCACACACAGGATTTGAAAAATTTTAACCACTGACAAAAGTTTTAACACTTGAAAAAATATTATTTTGCTCAAAACTTTTAAACACACCACCATAGAAACTAACCAAACAATGTACCGTTACGAACTGAAGGTGGCTCCCAAACACCGCTTCACAGAGCACGCCTTGTTGCCAGACTTACTGAAATATTCGTAGTAGTCCATCTCTCCTCCTGGTCCATCTCTCCTCCCTTTACCCTATTACTTTTGTTTTGTTGATATTTATGTTCATTTCAATTTTTTCTAATTTCTTTCCCATATACTAACATTAAATTGCAATGTTTCTATTTTGACTGGTTTTAATTTAAAATATCCTACTGTCATCTTCATGTTTTTGTTGTTAACGTTTTTAATTATTTCGTTCATAAAAATGATGAAAAAGCAGTGGGCTAAGCTTTCCTCCCTGTCTCTCCCTGCGTCGTTCTAAATTTGTTTGTCTCCATATTATCTTTCTTTAATATATTATATGTGTCCTTGTACACTGCTTTTATGGCTTCTCTCAATTTTATGTTTATTTCTATTTTTTCCAGCACCTCCCATATATTTCTTTTCTTTACATTGTCAAACGCTTTTTAGGTCTAGACTGCATATATGTATTTCCTTGTTGTACGGTAACGTTTTTTCTATTATATTTCGGATGGTAAATATACGATCCTGGATGCAATGTCCAGGCCTAAATCTACTTTGTGCTTCATGTATTTTTTCTTCAACTTCTTTTCTCCATGTCATTTTTTCCTTTACTAATTTTGTCGCATTATTTTTAATTTGTGTAGGTTTCCTCACTTCTCTGCTGTCAGTACTGTTCCCAACTTGTTTTTTTTACCTTGATTGTACTTTTGATTTCTTCATTCCACCAGCATGTTCTTTTCTTTGTTCCTCCTTTTGTAGTCATCTCGCATGTTTTTGCACCAGTTTTGTAGATAATTTCTTTTAATGTTTTCCACTTCTCGTCAATATTCATTATATCTATTTTTTACTTCACTTCCTGTGTTTCTTTCACAATCCATTCTTTATACTCGTTTCTTGTTTGTTCGTCTTGCAGTTTATGTATTTTAATTGTTTTAACTTTAGCTTTTGTTTAAATTTCGTTTTGTTATTTTTCCGTTTTCTTCATTTCTCTCAATTTGTTAAATTTTTGTAATTAGTAGGTAATGGTCTGTTGATATTTTTGCTTCTCTATGCACTTTAACATCTTGTATAATTTTTTCTTTTTGTTTTTTCTGTTATTACATAATCTGTTATAGACCTTTCATTTTTACCTGGTTCTTCTGTAGTGTATTTATGCTTATCTTTGTGTTGATAAAATGAATTTTGTATCACTAATCCATTCTGTATACAAACATCTATTAGTTGTGCTCTATTTCTATTGGTTATTTTCTCTCCATATCTTCTCATTACTCCACGTCTCCTTTCTGTTACATTTCTTATCCTCCCATTAAAACCTCCAGTAATTATAGTAGTGTTATTCGTTTCATCATATAATATCTGTAATTCCTCCCAGAATTTCTCTTTCTTATTCTTTGTATCATTTTCTCCTGGTCCGCATACTATTATTAAATCTACTTTTCCTTATTACTATGTGAAAATGTCACTTTCATTATCCTTTTGCTTACCGCTTTCCATTCCACTAACTTTTTTATGTATTCGGACTTATCACACATCCAACTCCTGCTTCGGCTCGTTCACTCATTTCAACTGCACTATATAATATTCCATAATCTTCCATTGTTGTTTCTCCTACTCCTTTTTTTTGTCTCTGTAATTGCCATAATTTCTATTTAATACTTTTAACTTCTTCTATTAGTTCTTTTCTTTCCCATTTATACTCCTAATATTCTACGTTCCTATTCTATCCCATGTGTCTTTATTATTTTTATATCCATGTTGTGTGTTTCCCATATCTTTTTAACCTTATTCTTTGCTTTGTTTGTATCCGTAAATCCATTGTGTTGTTTTTTATTTAATTTTTTCTTTCTTTGTTTTGTAATTGAATTTGTTTTTTCGCATTTGTTCCAAATATACATCGTGTTATTACTCCACATTTTTTGATAACGTTCGTTACAGTATCGTATTTACATTCGGACGAACGCCGGTATAATAGAAAAACTTTACGAAAACAATATTACATGGATGTTTAATCAATCACACTAGATTTGTGGGCACTTCTGAAAACTCGAACTATCACAATAAACACTATTGTAATAACTTATTACCTATTTTGTTTGTTTCAGGATGGATCAATTAATTCAAAAGGCCGAAAAATTTTTGAATATTTTTTAGGAATCTTATTAAAGCAACAGAAATGTAGCTGTTTTAGCTAAAGTTTGACATTTTTTTTCTCTTTTCCATTTAACGTTATTACATTTAGAGGAGTAAATGTATTACACATAGGTTATAACCTATATATGCTAAAATTTTAAGAGCAAAGTTAGAAAAAGATTTAAAAGAATGGAATATATTACCAGAATGACGAGGGGGGTACAAGAAAAAAGGGGGACAATAAACAATATAAATATTTATCAAAGGAAAGGAACACCAACTGCAGCGTCTATTTAACCAACAGAAAAACACCAAAAACTGCACCAAAGACTTGACTCGGACACGTGTTTCAACAGCTAAGCTGTTATCATCAGCGATACCGATACTAAAAATAAAAACAACGGGAAGCTTATATATACTATCTGCTTATCACGCATCATTAAACTTAATTGATTCTTAGATAAGCTTAAATAATTCCGAAAATCCTAATGGACCGTTATCATCATAATTCATAAGCAAATTTCTGTTTTTAAAAATTTCTAAACTTCCATAAGAATCAAGTTCGTTTTTATTATCTACCCTCTTAATTAATTCAATGTCGCCTACACTATGGTCATTTTCAAGCATATGCATGGCAACACTGGACCTATCTTTGCGATGATATTTGACATGAGCTACGTGCTCTTTAAAACGAGTTTTAATAGGTCTCTTGGTTTGCCCTATATATATTTGGACAAAGAGGATTATTTTGAGTCAGTTCAGGTGATGCTTAATGAAGGCCCCTATTCATTTATATCTAAAAATCCTCTTCCCAAAATGATTGCTGATACCCGTAGAGTCTTATTAGAATGTGGAAATATTATACCAAAACAACTTAGGTTTAGACTAATCGGTATCTAACCCGGTTCTTCCTAGAATGTATTGTTTACCTAAGATACATAAACCCGGAAAAGCAATGCGTCCCATTGTTTCAGGTATTAATGCTCCTACTTATCTGATATCTAAATGGTTGTCAAATAAATTCAACAGTTTTGAATATCAACAATCAAATTTCAGTGTTCAAAATTCATACGATTTTATTGAAAAAATTAAAAACATTGAGCTGACTGAGAACAAAGTTTTAGTTTCATTCGATGTCTGTTCATTGTTTCCAAGCGTTCCGATAGATATCACTTTAGATTATTTGAAAGATATGTTACACCAAAACCATTTAGACAATTCAGAAGTAGATAATTTTATTAAATTAGCAAGATTATGTATGAGTCAAACCTACTTTCAAATTAACAATAATATTTATCAACAAAATTATGGTACAACAATGGGTAACAGCTTATCTCCGTTTATGGCTAACCTGTTCATGGGTAAATTTGAAACTGATATAAAAATAAATTAGATTATTTTCCTAGAATTTGGTGTAGATATGTAGATGACGTTTTTGCAGTCATCGACACTAAAGTTTACAGCCCTCAGCAATTTGTAGAAATTTTAAATTCAAAATTTGAGACGATCAAGTTTACCTATGAAACAGAAACAAACCTTAAGTTACCTTTCTTAGACACTTTAGTGACAAGAAATGGCAACAAACTAGATATAGATATTTATCGTAAAGACACTAACACTATGAGGTTTATAACAAATGATTCCAACCATAGTATGCAACATAAACTTGCATCTTTCAACTTTTTGATTCACCGATTATTACATTTCCCATTGTCAAAACAAAACTTTGATAAAGAACTGCGAAATATTAAGCAGATTGCATCATACAATGGTTTTCAAGAATCAATTGTCACAAACATAATTAGAAAACATAAACATAAGTTAAACATTAGAAACATTACAACGTTAGGAACTAGTAATAGCAAAATAGATAAGAAATATGTCAAATTACCAAATTATCCCACATACACAAAAGGTCTTCAAAAAATATTTTCAAAATTTGATTATAAAACAGTAACCTCTAGTAGTAACAACTTGCAAAATCTTTTAGGCAATCCGAAAGACCCAATAGAAATGTGTGATAAATCGGGAATATATAAAATTAATTGTAAAGACTGTAACCAAGTATATATAGGGCAAACCAAGAGACCTATTAAAACTCGTTTTAAAGAGCACGTAGCTCATGTCAAATATCATCGCACAGATAGGTCCAGTGTTGCCATGCATATGCTTGAAAATGGCCATAGACTAGGCGACATTGAATTAATTAAGAGGGTAGATAATAAAACGAACTTGATTCTTATGAAAGTTTAGAAATTTTTAAAAACAGAAATTTGCTTATGAATTATGATGATAACGGTCCATTAGGATTTTCGGAATTATTTAAGCTTATCTAAGAATCAATTAAGTTTAACGATGCGTGATAAGCAGATAGTATATATAAGCTTCCCGTTGTTTTTATTTTTAGTATTGGTATCGCTGATGATAACAGCTTAGCTGTTGAAACACGTGTCCGAGTCAAGTTTTTGGTGCAGTTTTTGGTGTTTTTCTGTTGGTAATAAATATTTATGAAATGAAATGAAAATACGATTTTTATAAATGTCAGAAAAAGAATAATATTGTGAGAAAATATAAAAAAAGTAGAATGCAAAAGACATAAAGAGTAATTGAGGAGAAATATTGAAAAACAAAGTGTAGGGCAACAGGAGGAGGTTACAAAACAAAATTTTCATCGGGAATGGTTTAAAGCATGGTGTTCCAGGATTGATGTTACAAGAGGTGTGTGCGGAATTAAAAATCTTTGAACCTCAATTTAATCTTTAGTAATTAAGCCCTGCTTGATTTGAAACTTATTTTTAATAGACTCTTGAGGTTGAAAAATCACGTAGGCCTTTACAGGTTCAGTAAGATCTATTTTTGTTTCAGGTACCTTTCTCGTTAACAATACGCTAAAATATTACTAAAAAAAGTTGTCTACAATGACACGCTATGACCTTATACAAAATTTAAGACGATCTAACTACTTTGACTAAATTGTTATCTTTTAGATTTAACAATAATGTATTTATAACAATCTAGCATGGTGTATGTACTCCCAGTCGATTACCAACAATAGAGACATACTAAAAGAAAAAATACGAGACGCCGTACACCATATACAAATTGAGGAAATTTGGTACAGTTTTGAATAGAACAGTGAAAACATTGGCAGTTATGTTAAATAAATGATTTATTGTAGAGCAACATTATTATTACATTTGTGAATAAATAATTTTACTTCATCGAATCTAAAAAATAACGATTTAATCAAAGTAGGTACATCGTCCTGAAATTTTATATAGAGCCGTAGCCTGTCATTCTGAATAACTTTTCGTAGTAATATTTTAGCATATTGTGAACAAAGGTACTTTACCTGAAACGCTAATAGATCTTGCTCAACTGTCAAGGCCTACATGATTTTACAACCTCAAAAGTATTCTAAAATAAGTTTCAAACGAAGCATGGTTTAATTACAAAAGATCAAATTGTAATTCAAAGATTTTTGATTCCGCACACTACTTCTAACATCAATCCTAAGACACGTGTATAAAGAGATGTGGAAGAGGATCTACAGAAGCAACAGATGGGGAACAAAGATACAGAATGTATGGGCAAGTGTGGAAACTATAAAAAAAATGTTAGAGGGGTGAAGCAAAGTGGCACTACTAGTAAAAAATGGAAAAGAAACTGAATAAGAAAAGAAAAAAGAAAAAAACGAAAAGTAATAATCGAGTAATAAGGAGTATCTAAATAAAAAAGAAGTACGTTTTAATGTTTATTTTAGTTAACTTCTTTTATATTGTAATGATATAAGATTATAAGCTTTATAAAATATATATTCTTGTTCAAATTTTAATATTAATTGTTTTCTTCAAAATCATCCAAATAAATGACTCTTTGATAATCTCAGGGTTTCCTTTTATCGACTAAAATATTGTATGTGCAACTTTATTTTTCAAAATGAATAATAATTCTCTGTACTTCAGGCATAATAATTATCATTCTTTTGCTAGACCACCAAATCTGATCTGACTCTCACGATGTTACCAGTAATTAAAAACCACAATGTAACCAACAACACAAATTCTTTGTTTTCACACACATAAAATCAAATAAAATTACGCGTTTTAAATTAAAATTTTGAACGTAAGCGACCACGTGGTTATGAAACAATGCATACGTATTTCGGATGTGCAACAAGTGGTGTGCGACTAATGTTTATACAGGAATAAACTTAAAGACTAAACTACAAACTAACCTCTGGTCACCAATACAGGTATGTGTCCTATTATTTTCTTTTCGTGATCTCCCGTATTCCGCTTTGCAAGTCACTCCGTTGCTACCCGGATTCTATTGGATGCTGTGCAAACTGCTACCCCTCTAGGTTTACTTTTTTAACACTCGGCGTATACTTAACAGTTCGTAGCTTAACAATTTATTTAAAACACCTTATCGTGTGATTATTCTTGCTTTTATTATTTAAATCATTTATTTTGTTCGGTGCACTTGTATTTTACTTTATTTTTGTACATTTACTTGTTTGCGTCCAACTTGAATTAACTTCTAGACGTCACTTTAAATTTTAATTATTTGTTTATCTTCGTTGTGACGTCGCGTTTCGCCCTTTTATTAATTTTTTCTAGATTTCTGTCGTCATTTCAGCACGGTTTAAATTTGCACGTCGGTTTACCAACTTATTTATTAGTTTTTTAATCATGGCCTGTTCTTTTCTTATTTTTAAATTTAAACTTATCCAAGATCGCAACATTTCGTACCGCCATCTTTTGGTACTTTACTTCATTCACCCAACTTTTAACTAGTTTTCTGTAATTTAACTTTTTTTCTTTTTAAGTTAATTATTTTTATGCTCAATAATTAGGAAAGCCTTTTCTTATTCTTCCTTTACACGTGTTTTGCATGAATTCGGTGCGCCACCAAGATATCGGACGTTGAATTTTCGCATTACATAACCTTCGTTACTATTGGTGTTTTATTCACCTTCGCGGACTGTTGTTGATATAAAATCACGTTTCTAAATCACTTTTACGTTAAAAACACGTAGTTTCACATACGCCCATTTAGTTATTAGATTCCCATTTCATTATAATACATTTGTCTAATTTCTCTAAAAACTATTACTGAAACTAATTTATTCTAGGATTTGGTGTTGGATTTGACTTTTGGAGCTACTGAGGGAACATAATCCATTGATATTAACACGGAAACATGAATAAATGATATCAAATTACTAACAGCTGCTATCATCTTTCCGAACACCTCCGATTTTTACGTTTTTCAGATTGGGGTTTATTTACACGGAAATCATCGTAGGATTATTTTTAATTATTAAACTAAATCTGGAATGCAGAATAACATTGCAATATGTATTTTAAGTTTTGTTAAAAAGCCGAATAATGTTATTTTCAAGAAAACAAATAAATTTAATTTTGTTTCAATATACAAAGTGATTCAATAAGGATGGCCACCGGCCATATCTCGGAAACTACTGGATATAGAAATTCAGAAAAAAAGGATAATTGAAACTGCCATAAAATAATCTTGGAAATTATTTTTAAGTTCCGTAGTTCACTACAAGAGGACGCAATTAAGCGTGGGAATCATAAAAATCAAGATTTCTCCGAAAATATTTACATTAAAGTATAAAATTAATAACATCATTAGAAAGTATGAAAAATTTTACAAAAATTCTGTATGAGCCACATTACCTTAACAAGAGTGGGAGAAGCTCTTGAGTGTCCAATTATTTAAATCGCTGCATCTTCTGAACTGATTATCCAATTTTAGCAAACTTAGGCTTGTTTGACAGAAAAATGTTAGTGTTTTCAAGTACCATGTTTATTGGTACCCGATAGTTTCGTATAAAATTTCTAGAAGAAGCAATTCTCAATAATAACAGTTTTTCTCATTTTTTCACAAAAATTTAAACCACACGGTATAGTTTTGATTTCATATTCGGATATTAAATTAAATGTTCAAGAAAAAAATATTAAAACTTCAGATCAATATCTTCGTTTATTTCAGAGTTACGGTCAAAAAATACTTTTAACACTTTGAAGTTTTCTAAAATCAGATAATCAGTTTAGAAAACTTAAATAATTTGACATTCAGAAGCTTCTCCTACTCTTATTAAGGTAGTTATGGTAATAAGGCTCAGACAAAACTTTCCAATGGTGTTATTAATTTTATACCTTAACGTAAGAATTTTCGAAGAAATCTTAAGTTCTATGATTGCGCCATCTTACGGAGAAATGAAAACTTAAAAATAATTTCCAGGATTTTATTGTGGCCACTTTAGTCATAAATTTTTTTTCTACACTCATTAGTTTCCAAGATATGACCGGTGGTCACCCTTATTCAATATGAAATTGTACAAGTACCTCTTAGTATTTTGATTAGCATGCCTTGGTAATAAAATGGATTATAAAATTTGTGTACATTTAAATAACAAGCAGTTTTAAAAGTTCTAATAACATTTTTGGAACTACTTTAAAAAATTAAGGTAGTCGTTCTATCAAGAAATTTAATATATCTATTAAAAGTAATTTTATCCCGTATAGATGTAGTTTAAACACAATTCACTTTTGTCAATTTTGTAAATTTAATTAAAACACAATTATAAGTTTAAAACGAGCTTTAATTAGAAAATCTATTATAGTCTTTGTATGAAGTGCTGAGAAGGAATTTGTTAAGCACCAGATATAATTGAAAATCAAAGCAATACTTTCTAGAATTTCTATAAGTTATTGTTCTAGAAATAATGAGATTATTAAAAACCGATTACTTAGTTATGGTTTCATTATTTTTTAAGTTAAATAAACATTAAAAACAAGCACAAAATTCGTATCAAAAACTGTTTTTAACTTAGAAAACTTTTTTGATATGGTTTTTTAAAAAAAATAAAATAATTTTGTTTTTCAATGACTATTAAAACATCTTAATTATTTTATTATTACTAATTAATAATCATAATAAAAATAATTCTAATGCAATTATTTTCAATAAATAATCTCAATGATAATATAAATCTAATACAATTTTAATTTTATTTATGTATTATTTTATTATTTAAATTAAATTCAATTGTTAATTTCCAATATTCTATATTAAATATTTATTTATTTTCCTTATTTAATATATTTTATTATCAAAAAGAAACCAGTACCGTTAAGAGACAGAAATAAAGGTGAAGAAAGTTTGAAGAAAGAGTGCCAAGAACACTGATGGATTGCAAAACTCAAATCTTAAGTCAAAAGAATCCTCACCGGAGACATTGTATAATACGACTTTATAAATCATGTATCTATGTCAGTACTCCGACTTTCAGGTTAGTGTCTTAATCGAAATAGCAACCAAGAAGTAGTTTTGATTGATTATCTTTTAATAATAGGTTGATTTCAATTTAACACCTTTTTCAACAGTGTTTCTTGGTTTCAGTGTCGATTCACGTACATGAAAAATGCAAGAGTGTAAAACCCTAAATTAGATTTAAGTCTCTTCTCCATGAAGTGAAGAAATCTCATCGGATTTTTACTGTCCATTTCTCAGAATTTAACTAACTTAAACATTACAACGCTAATCTCCTTTCGTTTAGGTATGTCTTATTACTTTTTGTTTTTTTTTGTTTACTTTCTCTGTCCAGTTCCTTTTTCAATTCTTACCAATGGTGTCCCTTTCTTTCTTTATTTCACTTTATAACTTTGCTACACCCCCCTAACAATTTTTTTATAGATTTATATTTTTCTTATTTTTTACATAAACTTGTTATCGTTTATTTTTTCCATACTTTCCCCGTTAAATTCTCCCTTTTCATTTTGTTAAAATTATTTTGCTCCTTCATCTCTTTTCAACATTCGCATCATAATTGGTTCTCTTTTCTCCAGTGCCCATGCCTTTTTTTATTCAAATACCTATATATTTTCGTCCATCTCCAGTATTTTCTTCTATCCTCTTAAAGTCCTTCCATTCTTACCAAATCTATTAAACGGCTACTTTCATTTAACTATGTTTCTTGCAATTGCCTTTTCCTTTTATCTTCCAATTAATAAATAAATGTTTTCCTACATTTGTTTCTCTACATCTTTACAACTTTTACTAGTTTTTTCACCACCTCTTGTTTTTTTTGCAAAAATTATAATATCGTCAACATATGCTAATAGTACTATTATTGTTCTTTTATCTTTGTTTTCCCACCTGTTGTTTCTGTAGTTCATCTTTCACATTTTTTATATATCGAGAACAAAGGTGAGTTGAAGGACACCTTTGTTTTAAATCATTCCCGATCAAATTTTTCTGACCTACACTTCTTTTTCTGTATATCTTCTCAATTGCTCTTTATGTTTCTTTATTTTACTTTTTTATCTCTTTTTTACGGTATTCTTTTTTGTGTGATATTTATAAAAATTGCATTTTCCCCCTTATGTTCTATTTTGTATTAACTGCAGGTTCTACATTATTTATGTTGTCTATCTTTACCCTTCTTTTCATGAATCTTGCTTGCTATTCTGGTAATATCTTCTTTTTTCTAATTCTTTTTCTAACCTTGCGCTTAAAATTTATATTAAAAAAAAAAAATGTGAAACTTCAAGTAAAACAGCTACATTTCTGTTGCTTTAATAAGATTCCACAAAAACATTCAAAAATTATTCATCCATCTTCAACGCATTCATCTTGGAACAAAATGTTATAAAAATCGGAATCGGGTGAGCTTTTGACAGTGGTTGTAAAAAATAAATAGGCTATAAGTTATTTTAGTAGCTTGCAAAGTAATGGTTCGAGTTTTCACAAATGTTCATAAATCTAGTGTAACTGTTGACTTTAAACACACATGTAATATTGTTTTCATAAGGCTTTTTTATTATGCCGGCGTCCGTCCAAAATTAACCCCAAAATCAAAATAACCACTGGTCCGATTTTTATTAAACTTGACAGGTATGTGTTTATATACCGCAAATTTGATTAGATTTTGTCAATCTGTCGAGCCAAAAAGGTACTCAAGTTAAATATTTCAGAAATCAGTTTTTCTACGACGTATCGGTTTTTTTTTTTTGACTTTTTCTATTAATTCTTAGTTTATTAGTATGGCATGCGGACTTCAGCGTAAAATGCTAATTTTTCATTATTACCTACTGAAAATAATGAAAACAATTGTCATTTTCGAAACTGATTTCCCTTGGAAAGTATATTGCTCCGCTGAAAAAAACTCTTCTCCACCTTGGTCTATATTATACTATTTTTAGAACTAATTTAGAATTATTTTATTATTTACTCTTCTTGGAGTAGTAAATCTGGGTTTCTCTTATAGTGGTCAATAACAAAAACAATGAAATGTTTATATACACATTTTTTGATCTTACAGGAATTTTTTTTTCAATATGTTTTGCGTGTTTCAAAATAAACGCTTATTTTAATTACTTGTGTTAATTCAAATATCAGTTGACACCATAATTGACAGTCACTGTCCCTTTGTTTTCAAGCAAATTAGATTTTTATTTGTTTTTTTTTTCTAAATGTGTTTGTAAAAGAGCTAATAAAAGTAAAACCTTAGTGTACAATGTCATTGAAGTTGATGAATTAAGCAGCGCAAACACATATGATTACCAACATCAATTTATAGGTAATTCGTAATCAAATATGTTTAAACATAATGTTCTATCTGCTAATATTTATTGTCAATAATCACTTAGGCTTATACTAAGTTAGTTCTTCCTCGATAATGTTTTCTAGGAAAATTCTTATATTGATAATTTGCCTTTTGATCGGCACATTTCAAAACTGTTTCTATTTTTTTTATTTTCCAGTTTAATAACTTTTGTCGCATTTCCAAAAAATATACGGGTTCATAGTGTCTCAACAAAATTATCTAAAAAATTGAATGGACAAACCATATTATCAAAAATTTTCAAAACTAAATTAAGGACATAAGTGAAATGTGTGTCTTGCCACATCTCCTGTAATAGGGACACGTATAAATATTACAAACTAAGTAATGCCGACAGATAACTGTAAACATTCGATTGTCGTTACAGTTAAAATTAAGGATTTCACTAAAAATACAAATTTTGAAATTTGAAGCAGAAGTGTTTTAAAATCTAAAACGAATACGTATTAGGGAGAAATTAAAATCCCGGCAAAGAAGATTATTTAAATATTGATAATATATAAAATTTATTAAAAGATTTGAAAACAATCTTTTCCATGTTTCTGGAGATTATCTAAACTTCAGCACGACAGCGAACAACGGACAGGTTGAATATGTTAGCAGTCATTTGTAATAATCATCTTCTGTCTCTCGTCAAGAGTTTTGCAAGGTGACAAATTGAATTCTTTACTATTCAACATTTTTATAAAAGACACCGTGCAAACAATAGATGTCGAATGCTTTTTATTTGTTATCATCTAAAGATTTTTAACAAAATTGCCTCCGAAGAAAACTGTATGCGTCTCGAAAATAATCTAAACACTAAACAATCTGGTGCAATCCAAATTACTCACACTTAATATAGGCAAATGGAAAGTTCTTTAAGTCGGTAAAAACACATTCTGCAATTTGAAAGCTCTGCAATTTGAATACTCTCTAAATGAGACCGGGACACTTTGCCAACACAGTTTCTAAATGGTCCATATCCCCATCTAGGGACACTACGCCGATGAACACTACACCGACAGTGCCCACATCGCCGACAAGTGTACAAGGAACACAAAGGTACTGTACTTACATCGCCGACGGATACTACGTCGACAAGTGTACAAGGGACACCTCTCCTCTGTGAATACAATGCCGACTATACTAATATTGGCAATAATTTTATTTGCATAGTCGATGTCTAATAAGCGGTAAAAAGTAATAACTCTCAACTTAAAAAAAATAAGTTTAGAAATTCGTAAATATCTTTTTGGCCTCCTGAACTGTACAGCACATTTTTCAGTTTTTATAATTGTCTTGAAACTTGATTTTTACACACAATTCGTTAAAGTACGGCTACTATGCGGTAAAGTAGTGGCTGATTTATCTGTTATTTGGGAACGTTTTAAAAATAAACTAAGTCTAAAATCTGATAAATTAATTTTAAAAAATTTACTTTACACCATACTTCACACGATAATGTACAGAATAAAGGCGCATTTAATTTTTTTATTGATGATGATATTGATGGGGCCATCTATACGTCTGATAAACAAATGAGCTGACACATATTAGGTGGTGTACGTCAAAATATTATACAAATTTTGTGTGTAAAGTGATTCTACGGCGTTAAGCTAATGAGGAACGAGCCCGAACAAAGTGTCGCGCCGTAAAATCCTACTTTACACATGTTGGATATGCTTTAAACGTTAAAAGATTAACAAAATTCATGATTTCTAAAGTTTTAAGTAATCTTGTCTCCGAGGACATAAACTGAAATTAAAACAAGCTTTTTTAAAGTGTGCAGCGATATAAAACATTTTGCTTAAAAAATAAAAAAAAAATCGTCGGAACTTAATACTTTTATAAAAAAAATTTAAAAACGGATACGTTGTAGGAAAAACAATTTACATTTAAGAAGGAAATGTGCACCGCAAAGCAATTTGTAAAATTGAATTATAGATTTTAGTAACGGCCAACAATTGTTAAATGTGTCTAAGTGGTAAAGCTATTATACCAGCGTTACCTGCTGTTACACCACAAAATTTGAAAATCAAATTTGTAGCAAACAAATGTGTCGGCTAGCTAACGGCAAGGGGTTAGTTAGATTTGTCTCTTACTTACCTTTATTAAAGACTAAAGGTCCTTACATTAGGATACAGTCGGTGTTGTCAGGCGCCACCCTAATCTTTTAATTGTTAAGACAAATGTTCACTAAAGAAAAGCGAGAAATGCAAACACTTGATGCAATAAAAGAGAAAAATCATTGCTAACGGTACTCTATTAAGTGTTAAAAATGTACACGGCTTTAACACGGTGTCCTAATTCTATGACGTATTTCGTCGCTTAATACAAAAATAATTTTTACTGTAACATCAACTCGAACACAACATGCCTTGGACTCGGTTCGATCATTTCTTTTTTTCTTTACCATTCAACACGATTTTAACTCTAACACGTAATTTAAAATAAAACAAAATATAACAAAAATAAAGATACTCTAAACGCTGTTTAATTTATTTCGCCAAACGCAAACTCACACCCAAAAGCACGGAAGTTTCTGAAGTAATCAAGTAGAGTACTTACAGTTGAGGTTTTCTTCAATCCATTATTCGAAGAAGAATCCACTCGGAACCATCATTCGAAGAATATCCATTAGGAAACATTATTGCAGAGTAATCCAAAGTTTCGATCTAAAGCTTCTTGACGGTATTGCTTTATTCACTTATTAAATTGCTGAACCAAGAGGACGTCACATCATCCGCTATGCGTTTACTTCGATTACATTAACTCAATCGAACGATAAGCTCATAAGGGTTCGCAAAACGGATGTTCCTTTATTTACGGTATACTTAATTTCCTCAATGCACTCGCGCCTCGATAATTATACATAGACGTACACTTTTTGGCATTTACAGTACTTAGGCGGTTGTTTAAATTTAACAACATTAATCTGCACAATTTGGTACATGTCAAATAACTACATGTTACCCTTAGTGAATCTGCTTAAACACTGAAGCTTAAAACTATTAACAATCATCAGGTAAGGGAGTCTCTCTTCTTAACATTTCTTACACAAATAACATTACAACAAATTAACGCGCTAACATTTTCTCAGAAATAATAAACAAAAATGACTTTTCACCGACTGTTTCCCTAGGAGTAAACAAAGAAATCTTTGAAATAACAAAACAAACTGCGACATATATTGATTAAATTCGAAGAAATCAAGTGTGAAACTTATTGAAATAAGCATTTCTTAAAAACTCTAATTGCCTGAACGTGACAAAAACGCGATTCTCTACACCAACTGATTTGAACACAAAAAAATATATCAAATGACCAAAAACAACATCCCGACAGATATGACCATGAACACACGTGCATTGCAATGTAAATGAAATACTTTAAAACTAGTCTAATCCAATTCAAAAGAGCTTTATGAACCAAAATCATTCGCGCGTATAAAAAAAACAATTTTTTATCAAAAGGAGGTAACACTGCTACGCTACTACCATTTCGACGTTATCGAAAACCAAGGTATCGTGCGCGCGTCTTTCCTTTTAAGACTAGTTTAAAATCCTCTACACATAGCAAAAATTAATATTGCATTTTAGAAAAAAATAGTTCAAACAAAAGTTATAACAATAAAATTTCAGTAACTTTTTTTATAATTTTGTTTGTATAACTAATACAGGTGGAGATATTGTTATAACAATCAGTGTTAAGTGATTGTTATGTCTCAGTAAATACTTATCGGACCAAAAAATAGTTTAAACAAAAGTTTTGAATAGTTAAATGAAAAAAAAATGAATGTTCTTTTAAATATTTGAAACATTCAAAAATCTGTGTAGGTTAACGTTCCTTTTAGGTAGATAAATCTAATCATATCTGCGGTATTATAAGTAAGACTCATGTAAAAAACTTCATAAAAATCGAACGGGTTGATATCTCGTTTACATACGAACGACGGCCGGGGCTATTAAACAAAAAAAAAATAAAAATATAATAATAATGTAGCTACATGAAGAGTTAAATTCTAAAAAGATTCAAGGACTGGAGATATTACGCATAAAAAAATAAAGTTACTTTGGACTATTGCCTTTCTACACAGACGCCTAAACAACCAGGTTATTCCAAAGTTTCTTCGTCAGAAACGGAAATCTAAAACATCGGTTTCTGATCGGATTTACAATCGCATGGAATTCATAACAACCGCAGCCAGCAATCGAAAACTGCTGTCTCTGCACTTATTTGCGTTCGACAGTAAACGGACTGTGGTGAACTTATCGAATCATCAACTGAGCGCGGCGAAAACAACAATATTAGCAAAAGGTGCCATTTTGCTATTACGACAACTACAGTAGCAGTAAAGTAGTAGATCTAGATGAAACATCAGTTATAAACTTGAAACGAGTTTTATAACTACGCCACTGAGAATGTTTGATCGAACCATAGCTCAATAGCCCGAAAAAACATTATATTGCTCCAATTATTAATTTTCTTTCAAAGGCCTTCTATTAAACACCCCACTATCTACGGTACAACATTTTAAAACTATTAAATACTTTCTCTACAATATTTCGTAATAATCTTGTATAGTCCTCACACTTTCTATTTGTATCAGAGTTTGCTAGATTAATGAAACAAGGTGTTTTTTTGAAATAGTCATTTATAAATGTATGAGATATGTTTTCATCACTTAAGACCTCAAATAGAACACTATATTATTTCAAGAAAATGAGAATCCTGCAAAAACTGATGCAAATAAAAGTTAATAGAATATAGATATTCTATTCCTACAGTACACATACATTGTTATTGCTTTTTTATTAATTAAATTTTCAGTTAGACATTATCGGACTGAAATGTTTTCTTTAAAATTTAATTATTATTTTAAAAAGGCAAACATTTAAGATACTTTATTGAAATCTTTATTACAAAGCTTCAAATTCTTTTGCATAATTAATTTATTCTTTAATACTACTTTGTTCAAGCTTTAGAATGGATGTTTTTAGTTTATATGTAAATATGTATATTAGAAAGTATATTTTGTTTCATGAATTTTTATATACTTTGTATTGGAATCTTCGCTTCAGTGTTTCAAACATTTTTAATATAACTCCTGTCTTATTCAACTACGTTAAAAAAGGTTAAGGTCTTTAAATATATATGTCTGTCTTTTACTTACTTCTAGTTAATAAATATATACGTTATAAAGCGGCAAAGCCATTTGTGGAACACCGAAACTATAGCTTATCGTTATAGATTTAATTTAGTTACAGTCTAGTAAGTGCTGTTCACTTAGTGTTTACTTTAAAGAAGTACACGTATTGTTTCAATTACAAAAATTTTGTAGCTGGTAATAGAAACTAAGTATTCTATTATTTCTATTATAATTTTAAACTTGTCATATACAAAATCAAGACTTTCTTATATTACTTTTTATTAATTTGTGTTGTCACTTAATTGCTTAAAAAGTTCTTATTATACCTAGAAAATTTCGGTTGTTTAATGATAATCTGTCTACATATTTCACGAGAAAATCTGTCAACTATAATAACCCGACACACAAATTTACTCAGTAAACTAAAAAATCGAGTATAATTCAGCAGGACAATTTAACGAATAAGAGTAATATTAATTTTGAAAAATTAAGTAAAGCTGCGCTTTTAACATGAAATTGTAATAGTTATATTATTTTGTATGTGATTTTATTCAATTTCAAATACAAATGGAAATTATTGGTTCAAAAACACATTGTCATTCATACAACTGTTTACGCTGCAAAATCAATCTGAATACAAATTTTCGAAATTGATTTACTAACTCATTCTTATTCAAATGCGAAAAATAAAATTATGCTGAACACAAATACACGTGTTTTTAAAAGCTTATAGATAAACTACGTCTAATACATATATTTTTCTATAACTTCCATAAAATGATGACACACTAAAGTTTTTACTTCACGCACATGATCTTAAAAATATTTTTACTCACATGCCTAAAGATCACAAAAACATAATCAACAACAATATAATTGAGAGTATTTTTTTCCTTCAATTGTATTATAATTGTCTTAAAGTTCTTATCCTTCTAGGTTACAAATTACATGTATGGCCGACGTTTCGCCCAAACCTGCGAGGGCTTTATCGAGGCTAAACATTTTTATTAAATATTAGAAAAATGTACATAGTGAAAAGATAATACATGTATAAAACTAGCCTCAGAAAAATTCTTAAGTAAAAAGATTTTTATATGACAATCGTAAAAGTGTACAAAAATATGCAACATAATTAATTAAGTTGTAAAAGTTTTTTCTTTAAAAGTAACTATAATATTAATATTAATAATAATAGTAATTTATTGATACACATATTATGATATACATGTGAACAACGGGTTACTATTCAGTTAGATACATCAAACGCATGGTACTGTTTTTCCATGAAACCACAATATGTAAATGTAATACAAATAATATAGAAAATGTGAGCATCGAAAACAAAATTAATACAATGTATTAAAAATAAAAAAAAAATTTGTATTAAGTATTCTAACTAAATATATAAACATAAAATGACGTTGAGTTTTAAGTTTCTTGACTTTACGAAGTTTGTATTTAATTTTTAATTTAAATGACTTATGTGATAAATCTAGCCATGAGTTCTCAATACTACTGCAGCAATTTGCTATTAAATATGAAAAAGAAACGTTGTAAAGGTGTCACGTATATCCAGTTTTTATTTCTCAAGTTCAGATGATGTATGTCAGTTCTAGAAGTAATTTTGTTGTACAAGTAAGGTGGTAACTTGTAGTAAAGTATTCTATGAAAAAAACAATAACTATGTAAATGAACTCGATTTCTCATGTTTAACCAAACAGCTTGCTGTAGTGTGTTAGACACTCTCTGAAATTTTCTTATTCCAAATATGAATCTCAAACAATTATTTTGAACTTTTGTATTCTATTAAAATTTTGTTTTGTCAGAAATTAGTCATTAATTACATTACAGTAGGAAAAGTTAGAAAAAACTAATGAATCACACAGAATATTTGTTTGACATCAACACTTAAAAGTTTTCTAAAGTCTGTATACTATTGGCGCGGAGTAATAAATCATAATTGCTTGAAATAATTCTTTATTTTCTTGTGAAAGCGGTACTTCTACGGTTAAGTAAAAACCAAAAAATTCTAACCAAAATACGATCATTGTACTGCTCTTGCAGCATATCAACCCATCTAGGCTTTGAGAACAATAGATTAATCTGTGTAAACACGTTGCCATTAGCCCAGGTACTGACAAAACGAGAATCATAGCCGTAGATGTGGGTATTATACCAAGAAACAAAAATAATGGTATATAATACGTAAAGTAAAATTTGTAATGTGATCTACTATACAAATAAAATAAATAACATATAACCACATAATAATTCATATCAAGGTAGATTTTACTATTATAATATATTTACCTACTAAAAATATGATTTTCCAAACGTATCAGGTACCTACGCCACTGCAATACGGAAGATTCGATCATTCTGACAGGTTTATTACTCCGCGCCAATAGTATACTGAGTATACTAGAAAACAATGTCTTGAGTTTACCATAGGATTTAGAAATTAGAGAGTTTAGATGTGGTTTAAACTTAAGATTAGAATCGGTTGTTAGATCTAGATTACTAGTTGACTTGGTGGGCGTAAGTGAATTACCGTTTAACTTAACATATATTTTTTGTTTTTTTTTCTCTACCAAACAACATTAAAAACGATTTTGAACAATTTATTTCTAGAGAATAATCTACAGACCAATTGTATAGTCATGTAAGGTCCTCATTAATATGAGAAATAGCATCTTCAATTTTATGTGGCAAAAAGGATAAATAAAGTTGAGTGTCATCGGCATACATATGATATTTACAATGATATATTACAGATGGTAGGTGGCAGGTGTGAATTGAAAACAATAACGGACCCAATATGGATCCTTGAGGCACTTCACGTTGTAATCGTAACTCTTCTGATATTTCGTTGCCTAGTTTAACGCATTGGGTTCTATTTCTTAAATAATTAGCTAGTAGCACGGAAGCAATGTTGTCAAAACTCATTCCAATATGTAGCGCGTATAATGTCATCCATAACTAAAGTTGAAGCAGTTGTACAGCTAAATTTTTCTCTAAAGCCCGATTGCATGTCAGGTAGGATATGATTAGTTTTTAAGTGATACATAATTTGCTTAGCTATAATCTTTTCTAATATCTTAGAAAGAACCGATAAAATGCTTATAGGTTATATTGACATAGATTTTTTTTTTAGCTATCGGTATTATTAGTGCTTCTTTCTATTTAGTTAAGGCAGTAGTTGATAAGATGCGTTAGGTAAGGTATTAAAGTGGACCCACATAATCGTATGATAATGATATTCAATTTATCCTTACCACAAGAGTTAGATGTAATGGTATTAACAACGATACTAACTAGTTAATGAGATACTATACTAAAACGAAATAATGAATTTAATTCAGAAAATTTGTGGTCGCAATTATAATTTAGTGTACTATTTCCGTTAATATTAGCAGTATTAGAATTAATAAAGTGACTGTTTAATTTATTAACGTCTTGCAAGTGTAAATGTATTTTAGTCGGTTTCGTAGTGTATGTATGTAAACAATATCAAAACGTTAATTTCAAAATGATAACATAAAAAGTCTAGACTTACTTAAAAAGTAAATTAAAAAAACCGTTTAGGTCACAAAATCACGGAGTGACCGTAAGAGAGCGTCTTTCCTTGGTATCACAAATTTGTCCACATTACACAGAAAAATGTCTTCGAAAGTAGACAACCAACATACGAAAGCAAAACAAAATCTGTTGAACCGTTCTCGAGTTATTCCTAATATACAATACTTTTTTGGAAAGTTTGACGCTCTCTGGCGTCTCTGGTGCACTTTTGGTTATAGGTAAATTGGTACCGAACGGTCTATTTTGAGCCAGAGAACCTCTGCCATGTACACACCTTTCAGAAACACTCTATATATGTAAATACCTTTCGACAAAGTTGCTTAATGCGAACCATTGCGTACGTGATCGCTAACACGAGTCGACACTAGATGTAGTAGAGTATATAATTTAGTTAGGTGCTAAAGAATCCGAAGCGCTTGAGCTCTTTTCTCAGAAGGAGTTGTATTTTTTTAAAGCCAAATTACTAAATCTCTAGTTTTTGGCGACGTTTCGCACCCGTTTATTAGTGGGTGCTTCTTTTTGCCCACTATTTATTGATCATAAATCTAAAAGTTTGATAAAAAGGACTATAACTTAAAAACGCAACATGTTTAAATTGTTATGTTAGTTTTGTATAATTTGAAAATATAGAAATATAGGATTATGTAAATAAACAATTAAGATAACAAGATGTCAAATAAAGTACGTTCTGTCTATAGAAGGTTGAATAAAGTGAAATCGGTTTATCAAAGAATGTATGTGATAATTGATAGGGGGAGTAACGTAAAATAATAGGTTTTAAATAAAGTAGAGAACTCAGTAACTCTTAACAAAATTGGGATTTAGATCTCAATTCGTTATAAATAAAGATAAGTAATTATTAGGTACGTTTGTAATTAGAAAGATTAGTGATTAAGTATCATTATAAATATAATAATAAAATTAAAATGAGGAATAAAAATATTATTTAATTGTCGATAGATTAATAAATGTTTAGTAAGATGGTTATGTGATAGTTATTTTGTTGATTAGTTCATTATAGGTGACGCTCGAGTTTTGTGTGTCTGTTTTGTAATTGATGTTGTTATGGTGTCTGTTGATGTGTATCATTTCTGACAAGATTCTTTTATTATAGTTACACTCTACATCCAAAATCACCGTGTTATCAAAATCAAAAATATGTTTTTTTTTCTTTGTGATGTTCTGCTAAAGCTGTTGTAGAATTGTTGTTATTTTGTTTTTTGTTATTGTTAAAGCAGTCAGTTTTATGGTTACTTATTCCCTTTTTTAGATATTGTTTAGTTTGACCAATGTAGCATCCAGAGCAATTTGTGCAATTGATTTTATACACAAGGTACGGTTTGTCAATGTCTTGTGTTTTATCTTTTAATCGTGTATAAAACTTATTGTAGATAGTGTTCTGGTTGTATAGAGTGAGTATTGAGTTGTTATTTTTCAGAATAGTTTTTAGTTTATTGCTAAGTCCTTGCACATTAATTATTTTTTGGTAAAATTAATATTATTTAATTTAGTTGTGTCATTACGTTGGATGTTGTTACTGTTGAAAAGAACCCCATTCATTATAGTGTTTGGGTAAGTGTTGTTTTTTAAATGTTTTTAAATTAATTTAAGATTATTAGCTCTATATTCTGGGCTACACTGGTTTATTATTTTATTTTTCATATTCTTGATATTTATTTTTTGATTTATTGGGTGTTGTGATAAATAATTAATAGGAATCAAGGAAAGACAGTTTGTTATTGGTTTCTATTTGTACCGTGAGTTTAAAATGTGGATTGTAACTATTGAATATGTTGAGTGTTAGATTAATTTGGTCGGAAGGGATTGGAGTAATGATATCACCTACATACGAATGGATGAACACAGAGTTAAAAGGTAGTTTATTTTTGACAAATGTTATGAAATCATGCATAATGATGTCAGCTAAAATTGGGGATAACGGATTACCCATTGCAAAATAAAATATAAAACACTTTAATTTAAGTACATTATTACAAATAGGTACCTATTACACATTAAACAATCAAATTTATATTATGAACCACACCCTGTGAAAACAGAATTTTATTATTTGGGCCGTAGGTCTCTACAATATTTTTAATTCTAGTGTAAATTCCAGTAAATTATATTTTGTGCTCAGGGGTAAACGGTGTTGGTTGGTAGATTACAATTATTACAATTGCCGATAGATACATGGTTTCCTTTTCCGGAGTCGCGAACGGTGCCTTGAGCTCAGTAGTGGGGCAGGGATTGTGTTGTTAGAAATCCCCTTACTTTGACACTACCGTTATTGTGTTAGTGGGACGGCAGGACTCTGACAAAGTGGACAGCTTCCACCCTGCAAGCTGACAGAAGCTATAAATGCAAAAATGTTTATTATTATACGAATAAAAGTAATAAAGCTTTGGATGCATCAGATGGTAAGGCTCTCTTTGATGTGGATCGTCAGCCCTATGTTGACAACCAACGCAATTAGCAAACTGTTATTCCTGAGACACCCCTTTTCCACAAATATGAGTGAAGGTAAAGGTCCTTCTATAAACCTTGTTACGAACCAGGAAAAAGCGATAACACCTCGGTTTCTACTTGTCAAAAAGGTCAGAGGTGACTTCAAAAAAGACAGCCCGTTTTTACGACAAAGGCTGCTATTTGGTCTATAGGTGACGGTAAGAACGTACAAAAAAATCAAGGGCGGATTACTAATAGAAACTGTTAGCTCCGCGCAAACAAATAAACTCATGCGGACCAAAAGATTGGGAGAATCAAGATTGAGGTTACCCCTCATGCCACGTTAAATTATTACAGAGGCGTTATTTATTGTAATGATCTTTTAGTTTGCACTACGGATGTGATATGTTCGAACTTAAAATACATGTTTGATAAATAAAGGAAAGGGTGGACGGAGTACTTCAAGATACGCCAAACCACGTACTCATTTTTAACACTCCCAACGTACCCATTAAAGTTAAAGTTAGACATCTGTCATACCTGTACGACTTTATGTTTCAGCTCCGATGCGTTGCTTTTGATGTCAAATTTGGTTACAAGGCACTACGGTTTAACAGTACTCAACTATGCGTCTATGGAAAGGAACTGCACGATGACCAGGCATGCACAAAACCTGTAGAGTGCGCCATTTGTAGAGGACAACACAAAGCGACTTCGAAAAACTGTTTTGTATATATACAGGAAACTGCTATTTAAGAAATCAAAGTCAAGGAGAAACTATCCTATCCCGAAGCTAAACGAGAAGTTGTAGTATCTACCCCAAACCAAGGACTTTTGTATGCTAAAGAACTATGCCCACTTTGGTAACTATGCTGAAGGACGTGTTTGTACCCAAAAATCAGCAAGCACTTATCAAAATTCCCACCATCCAACCGCGTTCTACAAGATTACGAGCAAATTCTATCTTTAGTCAAGGCCCTGCATTGTCAGATACAGGGTACTACAAAAAAAGGAAGATGAAGATGAGCTCCCAGAAACTCTGAAGCTTTAGCCACCGTTCCAAAAAAGAAAAAAGGGTTGCCTAAAGGGAAACCTTAACAAGCGTCTAACTAACTGTGATAATACCTGGGCTGTTTATGTTTATGTGGTCTAGAACATTTATTTAGTTATATACAGGGTGTTTGACAAATAATTAAAAAAACATCTAACCTTATACAAATGGACATGGTCTACTTACTGCAAATATTTTCATGACGGTGTCACTTCCGGTTATTCCGGAAGTGGAGACTAACCTTGTTATTTTAAATACCCCAGTTTTTATTTTTGTTTGTTTCTTGCATAAAATTTTACGTCTTCTACTACCAGGTTTAACGTATATATCTCTTACAACATGAAAAAAAATAATTTTAGGCGTTAGTAACGAAAATTAAAATCTACTGAAAAATTAATATTTTATGAACCATAAAAGGCAGATAAACGAAACTTGTAGAACGGTTAGACATGGTATTGGATTATGTTTTTAGTATTAGACAATTTTGAAATTTATTTCTAGGGGAGGTCTGGGAGTAACGGTAGTTAAGAAAACTAAAATTGTCAAGTAGTCAATTTTTAATAATTAGGCAACTTTATTTTAATAATTACTTACAAAGGTACTATACTAATTACTTAACAAATTGTAATTATAAATTATACTCTCTACAACTATAATTTGAACAATTTTTTTGCACTTGAAGGTTTCAATAAAACTTTGTGTTTTTTATAATAGCCGAGATTTGATTAAATTTTAGCTGTAAAAATTATTTTTATAAAAATATTTAAAATAAATAACATCATATTTTAAATAAATATATTTAAAATATTTGAATTAGGTTTTCTAATAATATTTTCTGAACATTACAAATGATATTTATGCAACATTGTAAATAATACAATAATATTAAATCAATTCAAAAAAAAATTATGTTTGAAATTTTTGTATTTTGTCTTTACAAAAGAACACAAAACATACATATAAACACTACAAAATAAAATATTAAATTATAATCGTAGTTTTGATATCCTCTTCAATCAAATCAATCCTGTAAGTAAAATGTATAAATTTTTAAAGTATAAGGCCACAGAAAACTTTCTAAACATTGAAATTAATAAGACTGAGTCAAATTCTTGTCAAATCTGACGTATTTTATTTTATATTCAAAACAGTATTTTAAATGAACATAAATTTTGCCTCTGATATACAAAAAATAGAACTTTTAATATTCTATTGTACAAACAAACCTAATACAAAATATAATTATAAAATTATTGGTTGGTTGTAAACAAATGTACTCCCTATGCCAAAACATGAATATAAAGCGGCCCGGTACTTAACACACTAAAGAAAAATAATGGACTTGTGAAAAGAAAGAGATAACAAAACGCTAAAAAACGTACCATTTGATACACTTATGATGCTAGATTTGACAAATTACCTATTACTTAAAAATTGAAAACAAAAACATACTTACATTACTGTTTGTTCTGCTCCTGCACTTTTACTTGACCTTATTCGATTTATTTCACACAAACAAAAATTTCCACGTTAGGGATCGTATACATACTGACCAATACAAAATAGTTAAAAAAAAAACACAATTTTAAGTTTTTATACATTTATGTCATTTCTTTATGAATCAAAGAGGATTTGCGAAACAAAAGATTTCTTAGGCCTCGGCTACGAACTATGAGTTACACCAGGACAAACACTTTTATTATTATACCTGCTTTGGTAAAAATATCAAAATCTACTTAATATTTATTTCACAAATGTTTAGATAATTATTAACTGAATATTACTTCAACATATTTGTTTTTCGCTAATTTTAATAAAAATATAATATAATAATAATGTTGTGGAATAAATATTTTTAAATAATTATACATAAATATTTATTTTACAATTCATATAAATATTATAAATAATAGTATACCAAATATTTCTTAAATATAAATCTGCACCTAGAAATATTTAACACAGATTTACAACAGACAAATATAATGTTATTGAAATATTTGATGCTGTTTGGCTATCTTTAATAATATAAAATTAAACCATAATTTTAACTCAATTTATCTAGGAGTAACTATAAATACGTTTTAATTTACAAAGATCGTTTAGAAAATGTTAAACAAAAATGAAAAGAATTTTAAAATTGACGCAAAGAGGGCAGCATTGTGCATAAGCTCAATTATGTGTTTTGGTAATTTTGTTTTATTTAACAATTACGCTTCTAAAATTTGCAGCATGGGTAATATTCATAGAATTTAAAGTCTCATTACGGTATGAATAAAAATATAAGATACTTTTTTTTTAGTTTTTTACAATTTAAAACCATAGCAAAATTTTTTAGTTAATTTTAAAATACATACACTTTTAAGTCCAATTGGTTTCACCTTAATAATTTTATACGTTGTTAATTCCGATTTTCTTATAAAATACTAATAAGAAAATTGTGAAAAGTAAATTTGATATCACTTAGTTATAATAAATAATCGTAGACAGCAGAATAAATTGCAATTACTGTTGTATTATTATTAACAGTAAACATCGTTTTAGTGATTTGTTAGAAATTTACGTTAAAGCTTAAATGAGTTAAAGCTCTTGTGTCAAAAGAGAAACCGTATACTTACTTAAAAGAAAATTATTTAATTCCATAAAGAACCTACTTGAGTTTTCACTTAACTTGAACAATTCGTTCTGCAGCAATAATACAAGCGTTTAGTTTAATTTACACAAAATATTAATTACAAGGTTTTGTCGAGTCTTAAAAGTACTTAATGCCAAATACGTGCAAAATTAGTTCTCAACTTTAAAATGTACATTTCGAACGAATGTTTATTAAAAAGCAGCTTTTGAGGGTAAGTCCTTTTTTTATGGAAATTTTAAAAGCTATTTGTTAAAAATTCAATTATCAATAAACAAATTTATAAATGCATATAATATTTAATTAAAAACAAAGTTTGAGTATGTGTTAAACAAGAGTTAAATTGAATAATCTCAAAATGCATTCAAGTAATAAAAGAAAAATTAATTTTGCAACTCCACTTGTAATTTTTTCTATAAATTCCTAGCAACGTTAAGCCTTCAATAAAAGAGTCCCAAAGAATTTATTATCCTACGTTTCGGCTGCTTTAGTGCAACCATTTTTAAGAAATCTGTAAAATAAAATTACTGACGCGCCCTGAGTGGAATAAATTTAAATATAGATATTGATTTAGACATGGAAAAACAATTACATGGGCACGTCAATTAATAAAATAATTTAATACACATAGAAACACACAAGAATGTATAAGAACAAACAAATCAAATGCAACGAACGTAGCAGGGTAATTTTTTAGAAAAGAAAATTGTAATAACTCTAACCTACCTACCAACACCGCTCACCCTCGATCACACCAGCTAACACCGTTTACACTAAATTACATGAAAACATGTAATTTTTTTAAGAAGAAAATATTAATTACAATGACTGTAACCTACCAACCAGCATCGTACACGTCCGACCACGTCTACCAATCAACACCGTTTTCTATAATTTCTCATCATAACTACATAAACGTCTACATGTGGCGCGTATGGGTTTTATTTCCAAATACCACGTCCTCGAGTACAAGTAAGGGTCGAGAGGTTAATCCTTCCAATTACAACAGCATAAGGCAGCAACGGTTCCAAAAGAAAACCCACAAATTCTGAACGTAATCAAATCCCAACATACATCAAGCAAGGTAATCCCAGAAAATACGATCAAACAAAGAAACTTTAATAATTAGGGAAACTCGGTGCAGCAAACGTGGTGAAATATAGGTCTAAGCCCACCTGCAAACGTTCAATGTTCAACGCTTTAGAAAACATCGTTAGAGAGTTAGCTCAAGAGAGAGATGATGATGTAAGAAAAAAAATCAATTTTGAGCTGGATAGTGACGATAATGACAGCGATATCGAGTCAAAAAAATTATAATCAAAGATTTATACAGCAGCGGTTATGAGCAGTCTGCAGACAAATTTGACGAGATCTCAGACGATGACAATGAAAACCAAATTAAGGATGATTATTGTTTTTTATACGATGTGATGACTTATACACTTTGTATAAGTAAACCAACTTCAAACGAAAAACAAAAACCAAAAATATCATAAAAATATTACTTGGTCCCAAAGCAAGTGCTAGTAATATTTATAAAGAAATTGATGAATTTAGTTTGTTTATTGCTAACAAAATAGTTGAAGATATTGTAAGAAATAGAAACCTATTTATAGAGAAGAAAAACTGAACATAAACTATTTAAGGGAAAGAGATTGCAGCGACACAACAAAAACTTAAATTACAGCTCTATTAGGTGCATTATTTTTGATTGGGACAAAAAAAAGAGGTCATATTAATTGCTTGGAGCTGTGGAATTCTGATGGTATAGGAATGATTCTTTTGAGAGTTGTTTTTAGTTACAAGCGTTTCAAATTTTTACCTCGCGCTCTGCGCTTTTTTAATTGATGAGGTGCTTTATGGGTTTAGAGAACGCTGTTTGTTTGTCCAATATATTCCTAACAAACCCGCAAGGTACGGTTTCAAAATGTATGCCCTTTGTAAAGCCAAGACATTCTATACTTACAATTTTAAAATTTATTGTGGAAAGCAAGTTCCAGGACCATATGAAACATCGAACAAGACGATATTTTGAAGAAACGTTACCACAGACAATTACTACACAATTTATCTACTTGCCCAGCATCTGTTAACAAAAAGACTAACCATGCTGGAAACACTAAAAAAAAATTAAAGAGAGATACCTCCGCAACTCCAACTGAATAAAAATAGCGAAATGCAGTCATCTGTGTTTGGTTTCCAAGACAATCTTTGTCTTGTTTCAACAGTTTCCAAAAAGAACAAAACGGTACTTTTTCTTTCAACATTGCATAGCTCTTTAGATGTAGATAACGAAATCAAAAAGCCACTTGTAAATTTAGATTACAATTCTACAAAAGGAGGTGTCGACACAGTCGACCAAATGTGTGCTTCCTATAGCACCTCTAGAATTACAAAAGGTGGCCGTTAACAATTTTTTTCAGACATCTAGATATATGTGGCGTAAAGTCAAGAGTAATTTTCAGATTTAAGAACATTGAAAACAAATACAGAAATTTTTTTTTTTAATTTGGCACTATAATTGATGGAAGACCATTTGAGAGACAGGGGCCTGTAACTACAGAGTAAACGAATTACAATGTAAACTACAAACAAGGCCAGGTATTTTCTACATTTGTGGTACTCATAAGAATAACAGAACCAAGTCAGTTTGCAACGATCGTTTTAAGTGTTTGGAATGCGGGCAGAAAGAACAGGGCATGGAAATTGAATAATATTCATGAAATATGATTGTGTTTGACTTTTTTTGTCTTGATTTGAATAAATGCGTGCTAACTCTAACATCTCTTCCTTGTTATCCGACTTAATCAACACAATTTGTCTATGATGTTGGTATAAATTGAAACAAAAAACATTTTTTAATAGAATAACTTTTCCAACAACAAAATTGTCTTTGAAAAAAAAGTTTAATGAATACCCATGTAAAACTATTTTTAATCAAGTTAAAACTGGTTTGTTAATCCGGTTTAA
Source organism: Abscondita cerata (assembly GCA_030710515.1). Taxonomy (NCBI): domain Eukaryota; kingdom Metazoa; phylum Arthropoda; class Insecta; order Coleoptera; family Lampyridae; genus Abscondita; species Abscondita cerata. The sequence continues at coordinate 326,124 of JALBCR010000722.1, forward strand.
ACCAATTTTTAACCACGGATTTGCAAATGGTTTTAAAACCGAGGTTTGTTAAACCGATTTAAAAACCGCGGTTGGTTGAACCGGTTTAGAAACCGCGGTTTGTTGAATAGGTTCAAACAACTTGGTTTGTTGAACCGGTTTATCGATAAAACGTCTTCTGTAAATCCTATTAGACGGTTTCTCTTTTGATGGTTTCTACCACCACTAGTTTATACTAATATGGAGTTTTTGAATATCGTAAAACAAATACAAATGCGTAATGCGTACGTAAACGTAAAGTCGTTTGCGCATGCGCAGAAGAGACTCACGTGATTTTATCGTTGTGGTTAGTTTGGCTGCAAATTGTGGTTGAGTTAACTACTATGGCACCGCGCTCCGGCGTCGCTCGGACTGGACTACAGCGTGTTATTTAGAGAAATATCTCGGTAATTACTAAATTTAAATATAGTGAATGCTATATAAAATTAAAAGTACACTTAATGAACTGTTTATAATGATATAAAATACAGGGTGTTGTGTTTAAAAAAATAAAAAATGACGTCACCGAGTATTCGATCACATTGTATTCAAAATTAAGATTTTGAGAAGAAACTAGACGATATTAGAAAATTCTTACAGGTAGAAAATATTTTTTTCTTTTGTATTATTTAAAAGATAGCGGGTGTTGAATACAATACGTTTTTAGGTTAAACAGGGTGGCGCAGAGAATTTTGAAATAATCATAATAAACCAATGAATTGTACAAAAAATTTTTAATGCTCAAAACGTGTTGGTCAAGAATTGAAAAATATATGAGAAATGTTGGAAATAAGAATAAAGTTAGCGACGTTAGCGTTCCTTAAAATTATGCGCTCCCCAAACAAACATCTCAATGCAGCCATTGACATTTTGCTGTGCAATATTCTTTGCACGCTCCGACGTTAAAATTTCAATGATGAGGCAATTTTTCGTACAAAACGACTCGGACTTCTTTCCACTGCGACTCGCGCTGCATCAATGTTTTCTGAGGTTCGAACAGTCACTACACGCCCAGGAGGTTTCTTCTTTAAGGCCAAACCAGTATCTTCAAAATTCCGAATCCATGTTGATATTTCATGTAAAGAGGAAACTCGATCGCGGGGAGGAGTATCATATTGGCGTCGGAACACTCGTTGTGCAGCTGTTGCACTGTCGCCATTTTTGTAGTACGCTCTCAAGGCGACCGCACGCTCTGCACCACTCCACTGCTCCATCTTAACTAAATGAAAGCGAGCATCTGTTGAATTTGCCACCTTACTACCCTTTCCATTGTACAACACAAACAATTCGTTTGATTTTTGTGTATCATTTAATTTGTAAATTAAAATGTAAAAACATTGTAAAGAAGACTAAACTAAACCCAAATGCAAGGCTTGTTTGCGACGACATAAACTTGTTACGGTTCCAATTTCTCGAATTGAGGACGTAGGTCGTAAGCCGCTTTAGAATGTAGATTGCAAGTAATACGGTGCGACGAAAGTTCGTAACTGGCGCGCACGCTACTAATTTGAGATTGATGGAAATTTTAATTCGATCAACTTTCCGAGAACGACGGCGGACATTTTCTCTTTTCTCGTTGGTGCACGTGGGTGTTTTAGCGTCTTCTCTGAAGTGAAATTCTCACAAAAAAAAACTATTTAATGTGAGTTTCACAATTTCCAATATAAATTGGCGTTTACATTAATCTGGCTACATTCACCCACGTTGTGTTCGGCATCTTATACTTGTTATATACGTTAGTGGGATAACTCTCGAGAGTGTTGGAGTAGGTACCTAAGAACCTTTCCTATTAATGCACAACAACACCACGGCTCCGCAATAATTAAGCCGCAGGCCAACGGAGAGTACTACGTCGTCAGAGGTTGGTTATGTCGTATATCTCTAGCGAGGAAGTCACCGGTGTGCTGTTTTCTCAGTACTCCACCTCTTAGAGAAATCCTTCGGATCTCTCTAACGTTCCTGAACTGCCGATACCGTCGCTAGCAGAATACTTTCATTCCTGGAACTACACTCGACGTATTACAACTAAGTTTTAGTATTTAAATCACTTAGGTCTGGTCTTTTCACCTCCAGTTAACTTTATCAGTCGGTTAACTACTATGGAAACACAGTTTTGAGCCAATCAAATAATTGGATAGTCGCGTTTCCAAGGTGATTAACGGACAGATAAAATTAACTGGAGGTGAAAAGACCAGACCTTACTCATAAATAATTAAGGCGCATGAAACTCTGGTACAGATGACATAAACGGCTCGATAATTAACATTTAAGTAACTTTATTTGGTGTATCCTCGTCAACCGTAAATTTGTATTAAATTAGTTTAATAAGGGCTGGGGTGCTTAATCTCTTACCATTTCTTTTATTGTTTAAAGTTAGTGTAACCAGCCGTGTGTAAATGATATGTGTACGCAGAGTCTTAATAGCAGCTATCTTTTTGGTTTAATTTAAATGAAAACTCTTAACTTAAACGTCTCACTAAAGTTTACCTGCAACGCGACATCTTAACTAAAAGCCTGATCTATTGCAAGCAAAGCTGCTGCTAACGCACGTAACTATATGCGATAGTCTCTCTATTTCTATTACATCATCCGACTATTTTTGTTTATTTTTAAGATTTGTTTGTGTTACTGTATTGTATGTCTCTCTAATTTGTGTTCAATCTAGCATATTAGTTTTAAGTAAAACCTGTTAATCTCCTGTTGGTCGGTTTTATTTTTTTCTTTCCTCAGCAGGTGGCGCCTTGTTAGACCAGTATTCAAAATTCTTATAGTTGTTCAGGAATCCACGTAACTCTTCGACTAAGCCAGACGCTGCTGTTCTAACTACTATAAATATTTTGTTTATTCTCCACTAATTTAGTGTGCTACATCGAGCCAAATTCCCTTACCTTTTTCTTTCTAGGTTGTACCGCTAGATCCGTCGCTCTTTTTGATATTTTGTAAACTACAACCGTTACAAACTTAATGCATACATTTGTTGTTTCCGTCCCCAAAAAGGCTTCCAGTACTTCCAGAAGTACTTTCTGCCTTGCCGACCGCCCGCCATTAATAACAGCTGTCTGGGGGAAGGTAACTCATATCAACTGAAGCGCTGAAAGACTGATATATAAGGTGAATTTGAACATATTTTATAAGAAATAGTTTAGGGTTATTGTAATTTGTTATTATAAAATTTCTTGTTTTTGTTCATTTATACATTAAACATTTTTTACTAAATATTTTGAAAACTGTCAAGTTTAGATGCATATAAGTATGTCTAACGAAACTTCTCTACAGGGTTATTTACTATAATTTACCCACCCATTATTATTGTAATTATTGTTTGTAGAAAAAAAAGTTATATGAAAGTTGTATGGTTTTATCTGAATTTTCTTAAAATGCTACTAATAGTTCGGTTACTCGCCGTTTACAGGAAAAACAAAAATATGATGTATTTTTTTAACGTAACATTCTATATATTATTACATTTTTGAAGAGATCTTTTTTTTTTCTAATTTCAAAAATATGTCATATGTTGTTTTTATCTTTGAGCAGTTATTGTGTTATTAATCATAAAATAACACAGTTACCTAATTACGGAATTGTTAACATTGTCAAATTAAGCCATAAAAATAACAAATGTTGTGTTTAATAATTGAAATTTCATTAATTAAATCACCAAAATGGTTTATAGTAAAGCAGAAAACTTTGTATATTATGAGCAATAATAAAAACAATTAGTGGGTAATTTATAATGAATAACCCTGTACAATTAACCATAAAAACTAAATATTTTACTGTATACAGTAAATGACTTTTGTGACTACCCTATACTAATTATTTAGTAATAGCACAAAAGAATTGTCAGTTTTAATCAATTTTTGTTTGTCTGAGAAATTATTTTGTCGTTGCTATGGTAACGGAGATTTTTGCTGTAACATTAAATCTGGGGCACACTGTATACCGGGTGACCGGGTGAAAATTTAATTTCGTTATAAATAATTAAAATCTTGTCTGTTTTGAGTCTTTTAAAGATAGTATTTTATTTTTGTTATTATTCAAACCCTGTTATTGTGTAATATTTATTTTATAAATATCTTCTGCTTGAACTCTTCTCCGCCTGAAGTTAACCAAGATTAAAAATGTAAATTTTGTGTTGCGTTCAGAGCTATTTATCAAATAAAATTTTAAAAGTAGTTCGGGTCTTCAAAATGCCTATACCTGAGTTAGAAATCTAGACAACTCAAGCTAACAATTTTGCATATTTCTGCTTTTCTAATCATAATTATCTTAGTTTTCGTTTTGTTTATAAGTATGTTTGATTTGTTCATTTTATCCTATTAGAGAGGGTTAGAAATAATATATCGATAAATCCGCCCAACTGCCGTGGTGCCTCAATCTCAATAAATCTTTAAAAATGTAATTAATACTAGTTAGAAAGAAAACTAAAACAACTTATAGATTCTCTACTAAATGTCAAATAAGTTGACTTATAAATATAAACCTAGAAAATAATACTTGTTAAGCTGTGAAATTCAACCCTTATTTGTCACAGTAGAGTTGAAAGCATCCTTTTCACTTCAGTTTGTGTAAAAATTTTATAGGAAATACAGTTCATTTATTTAAGTGAGCCTAAAATTAGTGTAGCAGCCGTTAACCATATTCCGAAAGAATAAATGTTTAAGGTGAAAAAATGTTCGAGTTGTAAAAGTATGGAATTGACCAATTACAAAACCCTGATCATATCTTGCCGCTACATATCTTTGAGTCGATAGGAAACAAAAAAACTTATTTTTTAAATTATTGCATATTACTTGGTAACATAACTTACACTTACAGAATTAATTAGAAAGTTCTTCACAATGGGCATGTTTCAATTTTTTTTTTATTTGCTCAAGCGGTAGAGTGTATCTCTACGAATATAAAAGTGTATTTATTTTTTGTTTGCGTTGAATATTTATTTTTAAATTAATTTTTCAAAGTAGTAATTTTAGAGCTTGATTTAAAAATTGTACTTATTTACGTCATAAAGAGCAAATTGGACATGCGTATTACATTCTACGACGTTGCAACCTAGTGTGACATGAAAAGTAAATAAATATTTATATCTTAGATATAAGTATTTGAAGAAGTTTAACTACTTGTTAAAAATGATATATCAGTATAAGAAATATATTCGTAAAGGATAGAAAATTAAAATTTTTATTTTAAAATGATTACCCTTAGAACTGGCAACAATCAAGTACGTGTATCGGCATTGTTGTCGCTGTGACATGTGCGTTTTCCCGCGTGCTTTAGGAAGGTTATCGGTTCATGTAAAGTGTTTTCTTCTGTATTGTTAATATTATCTTAATAATAATAATGGTTGTAAAACGGTGTTTTGTGCCATGCTGTTCAAATAATTCATTGTCAACACCCAATAAATTGTTTATCAAAGTTCCTTTAGATGAAACCAGGAGGCAAGCCTGAGTAAAGCTGTAAAAGCAAAAGCTATCAAACCTTCTCAAAAATTGTTTTGCTGTGAAGATCACTTCAATGTAAGTTTTAAATCTGCTGGATCTTGTTTTAATTTGTGTACTATGTAGTTGCAGGAGGATGTGGAAAATTGGGGATATTTTAAGATGGTTGGCAGAAAACTTAGCATTAAAAAGGGGTGTTACCAAAACCACTGGCAGAAGTGCCCTTAAATTTATCACAGTGGTCACCAGAGTCTCGTAAAAAAGACTAGAATTTGAACAGCCTTCAACATCATATAATATTCCACAAAAAAAAGTTTTATTGGCAGATGATCCAATCCCGGTAAAAGCACTACCAACGCTTAAAAATTCAAAAGCCACCCAAACAATAAAATCAAGTACTGTAGATGTTGGTGTTAATACATCAAAAGTAATACAAAGTACTGCCATAATTGCTAGTGATTCTTCTTCATCATACTATTCGGAACCAAGTTCAACTTATGACAATTCTACAGCCACCAATTCATCGGTCGAAGTAGAAGTGCGAAAGCAAACAAACACTTTCGAACATGAAGTATGGAAAATACAACATAACAGTCGGCTGTATCTTGGCTTGCCAGAAGATGTGTATATTTTACTTACAATTCTAAAAACAAAGATAGAGTATACACATGTGCTAATGACATTAAAAAAAATCAGAACAGACGACTCTTTCAATCGAATGGCAACTGATTTTTGTAAGAGCAGTTCACTTATAAGCAAAGTGTTTAATAAGACTGTCCCATATTGGCGGCATATATGAAGCAATTAATATTTTGGCCTGATCTACATGTAACACGGGTTTTTGTACCAAGCCAGTTTCAAGCCTTCTATAATCATGTGGAGAGCATTATAGATTGCTTTGAAATTGAAATCCAAAACCCAGTAATGCATTACAACAAGCTTTAACATGGAGTTCATATAAGAACTGTAATACCGCTAAATTTCTTATATCGTGCACGCCAAATGGACTAGTGAATTTTATTTCTTCGGCGTTTGGAGGACGTGCCAGTGATGTAGAAATTGTGAAGAAATCGGATATTTAAATATCATTCCAAATAACACCATAATAATGGCAGATAGGGGGTTTAAGAATATCACCCCAATTTTAATTCAAAAGAACGCAAGCTTAATAAGGCCACCTTCGGTATCTGCAGGCAAAAAATGAGTAAAGCAGAAGTGCGTCAAACTAAAGTAATCGCAGCATTAAGGATTCATGTCGAAAGACTCATTAGAAGGTTGCGTGAATTTAGAATGTTAAAACCCCATGCTTGCATCAATTTAAATTTAATAGGTTTATTAGAATATTGTGTTCTTATTGCTTGTGGTGTTATAAATTTACAAAAACAATTGTTCAGTAATAAGTTTAAATAATTATAAATAATTAATTTCGAATTAGTATAGTAATTATTTAATTACCTTTCAGATTTTACATTTCGTACACCATGAGCAAGAAAATCACAATTTCTTCTATAAAACTCGTCAATCATTTCATAGTCTATTACAGGTAAATTAAACGAAGTTGCCTCTTCAAAATCCGCAAATCGCTTAGTCATGGTAGCAATAAAATTCCTTGCACAAAATTAATTTATTTTGATTTAAACAAACAAAACTAAATCGCTGCACTAGATTATAGGTTAGGAGGAGCGTGTTAGAAAATCTGGCAACGTCGCAAGTAAACAATATTTTGTTACTGCTTACTCATTGGTTAAGGGATATGGCGGTAAAATATTGCACATTTAAAGTTAATAATTTTTAAACTTTAAATAATAATTTGAAGAACAACCCAAAAATTCTAAAAATGTTGTTTTCGTAATACAATAACATCATCTATTGATTGTAATAGTAAAAAAATGATTGTGAAATCTTGGAAACATGCCCATTGGTCAAGATAAAACATTTATAAATTAAATTCTATTCAACGAAAATTTTTTCTTTCAACTACATTATTAAATTTCTCAGGAGAATTTGCAATTGTCGGCTTGTACACTTATCCTAGGACACCCCGTATAACCAGAAAGTCACACAAAGAATAGAATATATGGCTTCATTTTCTGCAGTATGTTAGTTACATTAACAGCTTTGAACCAATTAAATTCAGGAAGTTAAGAATCTGGTTCTTCCTTTGCTCCATTCTTGGAGGTGCTCGTCAAGGTGGCGTATTAGGCCTGTTACTCTTCTTATTTTTTTATAACCGACGTCTACTTTTTAGAATCTAGTCATGTTAAAAGCTGGAGTGGTGACACTACACTTGTGGTCAATTGAAACCAAGAAAACTGTTTCATCAAAATTTGAGGAAACGTATTAGTTGTCAGTCAACAACATTCTAGATTTAAATTTATCAAAAACTGATTGTATCTTCTTTAGATCTTTTTATAAATACTTAGTAGTAGCTACAAATGTATCTCTTGGAGGAGCAGAAGTTATCTAAAAATTTGGATCAAATTTCTAGGCATCCATATCGCGATCATTTGAACTGCAACTTGTAAGTGGATAAACTTTGTCTGAAGCCTTTTAGTTCTTGTTTTTTCTTAAGAAAACTTAAATGCATCGTTTTTCTTCTTGCGTTAATGTCAACGTATATTGGTCTTGTATATAGTAATATACAACCCTGCACGGGTTTGAAACTCAATCATTTTGAGGTAGTTGTAAAAGTTGATCCTTCATCACGACATCAGTTATCTATATTCTCTAAGTGTTAATCCTTCTCAACCCCATAATTGTAGAAACAAAACTGTCTTTCTGGATTAGATTATATCGACATGGTAACTATAGTACCCAATGTTTACCGACTTCTTTAGGGCAAAGATTTGAAGTATCAAAAACTTTAAAGACAAACAAAAATTTCAAATTGGTAGACTACTAAAAACCTTAATTCTAAATTTGTACACTAAGCTATATTTACACTGAGCAAGCAGACACCAGTTAATTGGTGAACTCTTCAGCAAAAATTGCTGTTCAAGCGACTTTTCACTGACAATAAATAAAGCACATTTTGTTTAACTTTCTAGTTGTATGGTTACAATCAACTATAAAACAGCATATATTTAGTACACGAGAAGAAACACAGATTCCATGCGAGTGAGTTAGCAGCGCGAGAGGGTAGCCCGAGCGCGGATAATCTCGAGCAATAAAAAATGATTTTATCCTTAAATAATACACTATGCATTTTTCACATAATATCTATAAATTCTATCAAAATTTTGTTTAAGACTTCATTACATATATTCTTATGAAATTATACAGTGATATACAAATATTAATTTATATTAACAGAGTGAGTAGAGGTGAACCAGTCTAGTAAGTTGTTAAAGCACAACTCCCACATTCGTGCAAAGACCAAGGGAAAAACCACCCAAAAAAAAAAAAGAAAGAACCTGGTCGGAGTTGATATTATTCTGCACAGACCGTTCGCTAAAGTCATAGTTGTTTCACATTGGTTTACCAATCCAGAGCAGCGGGTGTTACGAGGTGAATTTCAGGAAAACCACCTTCAAGTCTTGTAAGATGACAGTCTTCAACTATATGGCGAATTGTCTCATTAGTTACTCCGCAATCACACAATGAACTTTCTAAGGTTCCCTATTTGAAATCATGTTGTTACATCTACCGTGTCCAGTTCTTAAACGGTTAATTTGGCACCATACTTTTCTAGGTTGATTAAAACCAGGCACAGTTTGAACACAATTTTTGATTAGTTTTTTGTTCGGGATATCCGAAATTCTCCAAGCTACTTTCCAATCTTCGTTAACAGAAAACACTTCTATATTCACTACATTCTTCCAAAACGGTTTTCTCGATGAAAGTCTGTTGACAGGATTTTGGACATTTTTCCAGATAAGAAATTAGTTTTGGAAAGTCTTGTATTTTAACCATAGTTTTCTTAACGCAGTTTTTCTCCGGAGCTCTGGTGGTGCAATATGTGACAACACAGGAAACCAAGGTGTTGGTGTAGACTTGATGGTTTTAGTGATGGTGCGCATGGCAGTGTTCAGATGTTCATTGACTTTTGTCACGTGACTGCTATTTAGCCATACAGGAGCACAATATTCTGCCGTTGAATACACTAGTGCTAAAGCTGATACTCGAAGAGTGTTCGTGTTAGCACCCTATTCAAAACCTGCAAGTTTTATCAGAATATTTTTTCAAGTTTTAGGTTTTGCCTTAGCTTTTCTAGATGTTGTTTGAACGTTAATAAACTGTCTAATGTTATTCCAAGATAAACTGGAGTAAAATTATGTTTTAAGTGAGTTCCGTTAAAGGATACACGTAGTTTTCTACTTTTCTGACTATAAGAGAGATGGAAACAGCCAACTTCAGTCTTGGATGCATTTGAGCAGAGTCGCCACATTTTAAAATATTCACACATCTTGTTCAAATCTTCATTCAGACTTTGTTCTATTGTTTCAAAATCTTGATGTTGATACGCCAGTGCAATGTCATCAGCGTAGATGAATTTTTGAGATTTTGTGATCGGAAGATCGCTGGTATACAAACTGAAGAGAAGAGGAGATAAAACGGCACCCTGTGGCAATTCATTGTTCAAAATTTTAAATTTGCCTCTGTTTTCACCAATTAAGACTCTAAACTTTTTGTTGGACAACATATTTTCTATAAATCTGACTGTTTGCTTGCAAGGGATAATGTTGTACAGCTTGTGTACTAAACCATCTTTCCAAACAGTATCATATGCTGCTGTAAGATCAACAAATGCAACTCCCGTTTTCTGTCGTCAGCAACTTCTGTTTGGACGAAATCCAGCTTGTTTGTGAGGTAGTACATCTTCTACATCTTCACAGGTTCTACTGTACAACATTTTTTCCAAAACTTTGTAGCATACATTCAGAGGGGAAATAGGGCGATAGCTCAAAGTCTCATTTTTTTGGTTTGCTTTTCTTTAAAATTGCTATTACTTTAGCTTGCTTGAATTCTTTTGGCATCTTAGCTGAAACAAAAATATTATTAAAAAATGTTGTTAACCAAATGAACGCAGAAGATGTTTAAGAAATTCTGGAAATATGCCGTCAAAACCAGCTGCTTTTCCTCCTTTCAGGCTACTGAGAGCAATTTTTAATTCTTCTACATTGAAAGATTCCGCTGATTCGCTTGAAATTCTGAAGTTTCTTTTTTATTTTTGTAGTTTTTGCTTCATACTCCTCTTTCGATCCTTATCTAATTTAATCATTTTCGACACATGTAGAAGTCGAGATGCAACAGTATTAGGATTCATTGTTTCTTTTGTAGGTAGAGATTGATTTGCAGACCCAAGTTTTTGTAATAGTGCCCAACTACTCCTGCTTGAATGAGTAAAATTCATGTTTTCCATTAACTCGTTCCATCTCTCTTTCCTAACCTTATTTAGTGAATCTAATATTGCATTGGCATTGTTCTGAGTTAGATTAGATATAAAATTGTTATACAGATCGTTGGTCTCATTTGTCCAGCAAGGAATATATTCATTTTCAGACCTCTGGGCACAAATTGTTTGGCAGCTTTCTTGATAACACCTACAAATCTGTTGTAATTGTCAAAAATAGGTGCAATCCATCTAAGTCAGTGTTGACTTTCTTCTTATATTCGTTCCAATTGGTTTTTCTAAAATTCCACGATGGTTTCTAAATGGAGAGAATTGATTCCAAGTTGGTTCTGATTCGAAGAAGAACAGGTCTACGTTGACTTTGTGGAAAGCCACTCAAAACTTGTCTGTTGCATTGTAGAAGGAAGGAATTTTGATTTAAGGTAACAAAACAAAGGTCTGGGTTATATTCACGTTGCCATCTTGCTGAATAAAAACTTTTTCTAGTCTTTCCGTCAAAAATGAAATGATAATTATTAATTTCCATACAAGATACTAAACCAAGACTATTTTGATCGTCGTCGGAATATCCCCACAAGTTGTGTTGGCAATTAAAATCACTAATATAAACTGCTGGATGATTGAAATTCGCACTGAAGTTCTCCGGCCAAGGAGTGTTAGGTGGTTTATAAATATTAGTCATGTATATGTCTGCTACCTTTATGATGAGTGAATGAACACCGTTCAAATCAGATTTTTCGACGAATTCATAGTTGTTTATAGAGGATTTAACGTAGGTAGCAGAACCGTAAACTGCACTGTCAATGGAATCAACAAGAACAAATTCAGCGATGTTTCCTCTCCTTTGCAGGTCCAGAAGTAATGAACTATGTGTTTCTTGTAAAACAATCACATCAACATCGTGATCCTTCGCCATTCGTGAGAGAAAATCACACTTATCTTGAGAAATGTCTTCAATATTTAATTGACAGATTGTCAAACTCGGGAAAGTTTTGTTTAAACTCGGTAAAATGCGTAAATCTATTATCACTGTTTAATCGGGAGGATCTTGAGATCAAGGACCGGTTTTCCAAATGTCGACTATTATCTGGAGCTTTTAAAAAAGTCCATTCATTGTCGATTCAACAATTTAAAAAAATTGATAGGTTTATATTGGCTGGTTGCACCAACAACTTAAACTTAAGCTAGACTTAAAAACAATCATTGGTATGATTATAGCAATTGCATCTAAGTTTTTAAACCAACCTTTTTTATTTTCAACAATTAACAATAGTTATCAATTTTACTTTTTTATTTGTAGTATAGACGTCGTTCTGACATATTTTAGGGTTAAAAAAATATAAGATGCTTTTAATTCAAAAGAAGCGACTAATCAGCTTAAGCAACTGCTTTAGCCAATTGCGGTATAATAGTCCATTATAAAAGTAATGCTCATGATTTTATTGTGACGTGACTGTCCATCGCAGAGGGGTAAAACGGATCTGAAACTGTAGTAATGGTATGCCTTTTCAATGCAGTCGGACCCCATTTTTCTTCGAGAAATCTAAGTGAAAAGAAACGTGTTTTTCGACTTGGTAACACTGCGTGATGAACAATTTGCTTGATCGCTGATATCAAGTTTTGTGTGGGGCTTAGAAATGATGCAATAGAACATTCCAGATGCTTTCAGAGAATGACTGCATTTCAATGTCACAGCCAGGGAGATAGCACAAGACATTCAAGTCGAGCCGGAAGAAGATCGCCAACGAATTCTGTTCTGTACACCCAGCAACGGCCAGAACCAACCAAAATGGGGATAATGTGAACGAGGTTTTGCGTTCTAACTGCCAATTGTGCATCTAATATATCGCTGACACCTTAAACACATTTGCGTTTATGGGATAGTGACCGAGAATCTGCAAATGGGCAATGTCTGTGTCGGAAACCAGAAACAATTTCGAGTTTTGCGGTTAAAAATAAGAGTTTTTGTAGTTCAGAGTTAACCGGAAACAAATCCTGGATGTTTGAGTACGACCCAGAATCGAAATGCAAAGCAGCAAAATAAACGCAAATGAATAAGCTACACGGTCAGGCTTTACTATGACAAAGCCCCCAGCTACACGGCCTTTATTGTTAATAATTTTTTAGCTCGGAACAACATCCCGGAGGTCCTTCTTAGAGTCCCGATTTAGCCCCGTAAACTTTTTTGTTTCCCCAACTGATGAGAGAAAGCAAGGAAAGCATTGAGAGTACATACACAACATTTAAAAGCTTTTATAATAGACCCTATATACCGTGACTAGTAAAGAAATTTTTTTCTCCAAGGTTTCAAAAACGACAAGTTTTTTTAATGGTTTCTAACTCATGGAATGTCAAATTTTCATAACGATCGTAGAAAAAATATATTTTTTACTTGATTTGACTTATTTTTGTTGTAAATATGGGCGATTACAGTTTCAAACAAAATAAATTTATTTTAAGATAATATTTTTGAAAGTTAATTTTACATTTGATGTTATTAAAAATGTTATTGGAAAACTTAAAAAATAAAATTTTTTATTATTGAATAAAACGCATCATTAATGAAAATTTTGTAATAAATGACAATAACCGCAACCGGACGGTCGTACATGGGTTCATTCCATATCAAGAGCGAGAATATTCTTGTACAGTGTTGTAGAATCTAACTTATCCGCAATTGAAAATAGATCCTATTCTGGAATAAAAGTAAAATTTTGTTACACTTATATTTTGTTATTTTTTAAATAATATTAAAAGTATACTTTTCGAACTACTTTTGTCAGGAATAGTTTTAAAAAAAGTTATAGCAGTAACTCATTGTCAAATGATAATTTTATCAAAATTGTCAGTTTACTTAAATTTGTTTAGTTTATGTTAAACTAATTAATATTTGCGAACAGTCACTCAAACTTGTCCCTTGTTTGCCTGGTTTGTGGTGTATATATTAATTTATAAACGCTTTAAACTACATGAAACAAGGAATAGTTAAACTAAAACATTATAGTTTCTATAAAAATTCATGCCTTACTTTATACTGTATACTTTAACCTTTAACCTTTAAGATTCTTGTAATAGATTGTATTAAATTACGTTACTTAAATTTCTACAGAAAATTAGTTTTAATTTTGTGCGAACAAACATATGATTAATAAATAAATTTTAAAATTAATTAATAAATTCTGTAAAATTTATTAAACTTTTGCATAAACGAATGTAGCTCGTTATAGATAATAGCTGAAGGCTGTTAATGTTCATGAATATCCCACGCGTTTCAATTTAGTATTTTCTGTTTTATGAACATTTTTTCTAACAACAGCTTCAGTCTACAAAGCTAAATCATTAATTATTTTTTGTTTTTATTAAAACAAACTATTTATTTACGATATAGAGTTCTGGCTGAAGAAGTTTTTGTTAATATTGTACAATTTATATAATTGATGTTTTTGTTAACAGTGCATAATGTATTTAATAAATTGATGGCGATGTTTTTAAACACGAATAGATATTTTTTCATAATATTAATTAATAAGTCAGAACAAATTTTCCACAATAACGTCGCCATCGACTGAACATATTCTTTCAAGAGTTAATATATGCATAATGCATTCTCACTGAAAAAAAATATTTCTAACAAAAACTATAGTCTAAATTAAGATATTTTAATTTGGGGAAAAGTCTAAATGCTACTGCAAAACCAGAGTTAGAAAAATTAGTACCTACAATACATATTATTTTATTTGCGTATAGTCCATAAGTAACATTAATTAGTAAATCGTTGCGTGTTAAAGACTACTTTAAATAAATTGTAGTATAAACATGTAATCGTGTGTAAAAGTGCAATGTTAAATAAATAGGACTTTCATTATTAAACGATTTTGTTGACTAGCATGTCTGACAATCAAGCAACACGCAACAGTCCAGTTCAGAAAATGAAACCAAACCGTTTCGATTGTTGTAGTAACTATTACCAACTTTTCTTTCTGACGTAGATAAAATATTTTTTTGCTGCACGTGTATGAAGTGATTTTATGCACTTCTTGCGGTTAAAACCCTTTTATGTGACTGGTGCAATTTATGCATATAACACTTTGTACTATAAGAAATAAAAAAATGTTATTGTAATTTATAATAATATTTTATTATTTATTATATATGTTAGTATTGATAATTTTGTTGCGGTAGTCACGCTGTAATAAAATCATTGATCAGTCAACTAACAGTTTACTTAATGTTTGTTAAAACTTATTGTTTGCCTTAATGTGCGAGTAAGGTAATGCAAGATACCACCCTAAACTTACTTCGATAATTCATTTAGTAAAATCCATCTAAAAACAGCCTGAGATAATAGCAACAATAGTAAAAGAAGACACTACTCATCGTATCAACTGCACTAAAAAATTATATGTTAAAAGAGTAACCAACAGAAAATGATAAAAATTATTTTCAAATTTCTAAAATGTCCACCAGTGAGTGAGTGAGACATCTTGAATTTTGAGAAACGTTTTCTGAAAAATCCAAATCTTTTTTGTTCTATTCCTGAAAGGAAAGTGGTTGAGGGGTGTTCAAACATTTTCCGAAATAAATGTTGATACATAAACTTAGTGTTGTTCAAAAATTATTTTTGTAAGCTATCAATCGCGCTATAAATGTTGTAATGGCAATGCCTTAAAACACTAGAGGGTGTTTACTGACATAATCGCAAAGAAAATAATTTTCTGAAAAAAATAAATGCAATAATACAACAATTTTTAAGTCATTAAATAGACAAGTCAAAGCCCAACAACCCAGTGAAACTCCAATATTTTTTTCCATTCTAAAATAATGAATAAAAAAACTTAAAAAACGTTAAACTGCACAATAACCCAAACACGTAAACTCACCATATAGTATATTCCAAGCTATTTGTCCGGTAAAGGATTAACCCCTCTTTACTTTTGGGCACACACCGTGGTTTAAACTATTGTGAAATGTACAGCTTTGAAATCATTGGCTTTAGGGGAGACAAGATTCGTTATATTGCAGTATTAAATGGGTTAAGAAAAGATAGAAACATTTAGAGGGGTTAATCCTTTACCGGACAAATAGCTTGGAATAGACTAGAGCTGTCCAAGTGCATATGATACATTTTACATTCGAATCGGACGGCCGTTTGTGATTTTGTGATTTTTTTGTTAAGAACTTTGTTTTAATCTGATTAGTAATCGGAAATCAGTGACATTGATTGAGAAGTTATCATTAGCTCAGTTTTTTAAGTAAAGTTTCTAATCCTTAGAAAATGTAATCCCGTGGCATTTTATTGAAAGAAGCCATGTATTACAAAAAATCGTTGGTACCAGAATCTTAGGCGTAGCCGTCACCAGTTATAACGTTATCAAAGAAATGCACCGGGCAGGAAACGAAAAAATCTTAAGTCAGCGACATTGGTTGAGAAGTTACCATTAGTTCAGTTTTTTTAAGTTAAGATTCTAGTCCTTAGAAAATGTAATCCCGTGGCACTTTTACTGAAAGAAACAGGTACCATAGTTCATTGGAATCGTATGAATCCATGTATTACAAAAATCTTTGGAACCAGAACCTTAGGCGTGGCCGTCACTAGTAATGATGCTATCGAAGATGGCACCGGGCAGCAGACAAAAAATCTCTATATCTCTCATCACCACACATATCAATGCAAGGTGGATTGTAAGCGGCGCATTTTCAAGGTGATATACATTTGGTTTTCGTTCACAAACATTTAATTAAATTTAGTAGTGTTTTGGGTGCCACGGCAAGTCGCAAAGGGAAGGCATAAGATGTCCTTCTTCCATTGTCCAGCCATGACTTTTAGGAGATGACTTTGGCTTTGGCTAGTCATTTTTATTCCAAACAAGTGCGTGATAGTTGATTCACTTTAAAGCAGGAACAAATGCTCTCTGTGTTGGTGAAAGTTTTTCTCTATGCTTCTGTTTTTTGGAAAACTTCTACCATTGCAATTCTGTTAGTGATTCAATTTAGTGTTTAATTGATGAATGCTTGGAGTTTTGCAATAACTTCAATCTGATAATTATCCTTGTGTTCCGAGACTTTTAAGTCCAAGTAGGGTATCTTCTAAAGCTGAATTGAATCCCTTAATTTGAACTTTCCAGAATGTGTCCTGGGCGTGAATATCGAGTCTGGTTACGACCCTGTAGCCATGTAGAATTATCTTTGTATCAGTATATTATTACTGATATCTCTACGTGCGACCACATACAAGCCAAGTAAATTTAATATCCACGTAATAAGTTTGAAAGTAATTTTATTGAGATAGATAATGTTAATACATAATAATTTTTAGCCTACGTGCTAAACTGATATCATTGAACACGATTGATTTCAAAACATACTATCTCAATTCCCAGTTATTACGTAACGTGATATCTCTTCACCAACGTTCAAACACAAGCTGGGAACATCATCTTACTTGATTGACCCCGCGTTAACCCGATATCTACATTTACATTTTTAAATTATCCAACGCTCATCTGATGAGATAATCATCTATAGAAGCTCTGCATATAATTGTTTGTTTATATCGAGAAAATTTAGTACCTGGCAGGTCCCAAGAACTGTGTAAGAAACATTTTCTTAGTCCATAATGGGGGGGGGGGGGGGGGGGGGGGGGGAAAGCGCCCCCCCCCCCCCACTCGTGAACCTCCCCCCCCCCCTTCCCGCCCCCCCCCCCCTTTTCTTCCCCCCCCCAAACCCCCCCAAAAACAAAGGGTTTAAAAAAGAAAAAACAACCCCCCCAAAACAAGTTTACCAAAAAAACCCCCGGACCTTTAAACAAAAAAAAAAAAAAAAACAGGGTAAAAAAAGGGACAAAACCCAAAAAAAAAACAAAAAAAACCACAAAAAAGACCAAAAAAAAGCGTGGGGGGGGGGTGGGACCAAACGGGTCCCCCCCCCTGGTGTGGGGTCCGTCCCCCGCCCCACGGAAACCCCCCCCCAAACCCCCCCCAAAAAGGAAAAAAAAGGGGGGTCTCCCCCCCACCAAAGTGGGGGGTTTAAACCCCCCCAACAACAAAAACAGGCAAGGGTGGGTTTTACCCAAACCCAACCGCAAGGGGACCCCCGTAGACCCCACCCACCCAACCCACCCAGGGCCGGAAAAAAGGGCCCCGCCCCCCCCACCCAAAACCAAACCCCAAAAAAACCACAAAACAAACAACAAAAAAAAAAAAACAAGGCCACAACAAACCCCAAAAAACACCACCCACCACCCCCACCACACACCACACCCCCACCACACAACCCCCCCCCCCCCCCCCCCCCCCCTTTATATAGTAATAAAAAAACCATTCGGCATGATTTGGTAATGGTATAATTGTGTCGAGGAAATACGGATGAAATTAATGCCCACAGGTCAAAAATAGGATTTTTAGCCATAGTATCAAAAATACAAAGAATTCGGTACATACTGTAACGACACTTTTTAACGAGCATTAAATTACACAAGTCAACACGATTTTTAAGTCTGAGTTTTGTATGTCTGATTTTGATTAATTATGTGTAACTAATGAAAGAAAAAATACTTTTACCTAATAAAGTTTGCTTTTATAGTTGCCAGAACAAAATTTAATAATTTAAGATAATCTCTATTTTTATGTTTCATTCGTATGTAAAAGCAAAAAAAAATTTAATTTACTTGTCAGTCACTTTTATTTATAAAAACAATAAAGATTAAGCTTTAAATCTAGGAAAAAAAGCACAAAGAATCATTAAAAATGAATGTTTTTAGTTTCTCTTCTGTGTAGGCAGGGACTTTCTCGCACAAGATTCCAAATGTAGTCACCCATCATGTTCTTATTATATTGTCCTTGATAACAGTTTTCAAAGTTTATCACATCTTGGTGAAAACGTTCCCTTGCTTTTTTGAATATGCCCCCAAGTTATCTTTGAACTGGTCTAAGTGAGCATGTAGCATATGTACTTTAAGTGATATTCTACAACCCATGAGTTTAAAGTTATCAAGCATATTAGAAATAAGCTCTTTGTAATTTACAGCTTATTTATTGCCAAGGAAGCCATGGATCACTGCTGTAAGGCTAAGCCACGTTTGTTTTTCGTGGGTATTTAGTAGCACTGGAAATTCTTCACTGGCCATTATTTTCTTTATTTGTGAACCAACGAAAATACCAACTTTAACTTTAGCCTCTGACAATTTAGGGAAAAAGCTCTTTAAATATTCAAAAGCTTCATAGTCTTAACGAAGAGCCTTTACAAATTGCTTCATGAGGCCTAATTTTATATGCAACGGAGGCATCAAAATACGATCGGCCTTTACAATTGGTTCATTTTTGACATTATGTTTTCCTATCTGAAACTCGGTCCGTTGAGGCCATGAATGTTGCTCGTAGTGAAGTGCGTCGGCTCTGCTATCCCATAAGCAAAGATAGCATGGATATTTAGTATATCCGCCTTGCATTCCCACCAGATAATCTACCATTTTGAAATCCCCTATCACTAGCCAAACATACTCTTCATACTTTAAAGTTTGAAGTACCATTTTAACGTTTTCGTAATTTTTCTTCAGCATTACAGAATGAGCCAGAGGTAGAGATGGAAATTTGTTTCCATTATGAAGAAGAACTGCTTTTAAACTTTTTGTAGAGCTGTCGATAAAAAGACGCTATTCGGAAGGAACGCAAGAGATTCTAATTGTATCAAATGAACCTTTCACATTATTGTAATAACAAAGTCCATCTTCCTTTGTAAAAAATCCAGAGAATATTTCATGACGCTTCCTTTGATCACTTACTTTAACATCCTTCTTGAGCAAATTCCACTGTTTTAACCGTGAACCTAATATTTCTGCTTTAAGTTTAGGTAGGTTTAAGTCTCTTACTAAGCCATTAAACTCATCTGAAATAATGAGATGTGGTTCAACAGACTCTGATGTGAGTAAAAATTCGCTGCCTCCGCTTCTACTAGACATTTGTGATAGCGGTAGCTGTTAAGTTAAAATAAGCTTCACGGAATTTTATATTTGATGTCAAACCAAATTTTTTAGCTCTTACTTTAATGAATTCGCCACAAATGTAGCCAAAAGAGTCATTTTTACACTTTTTAGATCGCGAGCTACACAAATGACGTCGTTTCCATGTAATGCGCGCGCGCACACTGCCGGGACTACATGCCACCTCCCGTTTTGCACTCGTAACCCCCCTTCACCCTGTTCCTTGCGTCCTAACGCCGTTGCTACTCGAAGTGTTTGTCTAAATTTTAGAATATTTATTTTTCCTTGTTAAATGTACAAAAGCAAACTTTATTTGGAAAATGGATCCTCTGGTTACTTTTTGTTGTAGACAATCAGAGAATAAGCATTTTATAACAAACTAAAAAAAGTTTTTTTTTTTGTTGACATGTGTTATCCTTTCAACGAACTATAGTACGTTAAGCTGTGTTACATATTAACGAAGATACAGCGATTTTTTTGTTTCCTGGTTGTCACCAGCTTTGTTGGCGTCATAACTGATGACGGCCACGCCTAAGATTTTGGTACTAAAGGTTTTCGTAATCTATGGATTCATCAGGGTTTATCAGTAAAATGTCTCAATAAAGTCTACTAATTGAAAACTTTTTACTATACCTTTATTGAGTATACTTGTCTCATCTGTAATCTGTGTTTTCTGTAAAAGTAAAATATCGACCCTATTCCTCAAACAAAGGTTAGACAAGAAATCTGATTTGTCCTTACTCAACCCCTCAACATTAATTTGTAGAATATTTGTTGTGTTCCCTATATTAGTGTGTGATTGTGTTTTGTATAATATTGTATATTTTTTCATAATGATCCGGGAGGGTCTTGATGACCAGGTCCGGAAACCAAAATGATAAGTTTCAAGAACAACATGTTATTCTTGTTGATCATGTAGTACTGTAAGGTACCGATCACCTTCTATACGAATTATATTTGTATTAAAATGTATAAAGCTTTTGATTAAACGTAGTTTTATAGTATGAAACACTATTTGTGTTTTTTTTTAATGGAACTACATATATTTTTTTTGTAGAAATACTACTTCTAGATGGGCGACTATATTCTTAAAGAAGTTAGACAGTTAGACAAAACAAAGTCTCCTTTTCTGATGATCCTTATTTTACCTTCCACGTAGAAGTTTAGGTCTTCAAGTATAACTGGGACGAAATGCCATATTTTTAGAAAATACATTGAAAATCGGGTCATAAGAATCGATTAATTCAGTTTACATCCTCTTCTAATATTCTTTCAAGCATGCAAAAAGTTCTACAAATAATAAAGCAAGGCAAGCTTCGAGAACGAAAGAAAACAAAAATCAAGATCGCAGCAAATTAGTGAATAAATACCACAATTATGATGATAAGAAAGAATCGTGCGTTGACTTCAAAGATTATTTTGTACCTTTATAGATATAATGAATAATATCTACAAAACAATGGATTGACTAAAAATTCTGCATCAAAATTTAATTTAACTTTAAGTTAGACTACAGAAGGTCTTTTTAAAAAGTGGTTCCATAAATCTTTCTTAAAAAGCGTTACTGTTTCTCGATAATGTTTTCGAAAAACTAACATATTGTAGTGATACATGCATGACAAAATTTGAAAACAAGTCACGAGTATCAGAGGTGACAACTAACCTATGTCGTAGTACATAAATTAGAAGTCAGTAACCCACTCCAAAAATAAAGTTAATAAAATTTGGCCTTAACAAAAAGAAAGTTGTGATCGTCAAATAAATAAAATGGAAAAGGATCCTACGATGTTATTACTCTCTCTCTACTCTACTCTCTACAAAAAAATTGATAAATTGGATTGAATGAGAACTGATTCACTTTGGATAATGTATTATAAACCAATAAATTAAAATAAAACTCACATGCAAACCACAATAACATTTAATATTTAATTCCTGCATAGGCTGCTTACAAAAAGGAAAACCTGAAAAGTACATTGGACATACACAAATAACACACAAATCCCAAAGGCATAACACATAAAATGTCAATAATCAAAATATTAACCAAATTAAATAAAACACTGCAACAAGACATGTTCATGTTCTGATGAGATAAATAATCATCAAATAGCCTCATGGCTTCGATTGTCAAATGTTAGTAAAAACACAGAGAAAATAAAAAAAAACAACACATTGCATATACATAATAAATATGTCAAATCAAATCAAGATCATAAATCAATAGCCTCTGCTTGGATATTCTTTGTATCAGCAGGCAAATAATGAGTTCAATAACAATAAATGTCATAGTAAAAGTTTCATGTTAAATTGAGAGAGAGATAAGCTACTCCACTTGCATAAAACCAGCTAGGACATTAAGTCTACTAACGGTTCTTGCCAGGCGGCTTGCACCTCTCTCTTTCTGGCATTAAGTCGGGGAGAGAAATAAGCTACTCCACTTGCATCAAACCAGCTAGGACATAGTCAACCAACGGTTGTTGCCAGGCGGCTTGAACCGCACCCTTTCTGAC
The DNA here is from genome assembly GCA_030710515.1 of Abscondita cerata. NCBI lineage: Eukaryota > Metazoa > Arthropoda > Insecta > Coleoptera > Lampyridae > Abscondita > Abscondita cerata. The sequence goes on from JALBCR010000722.1 coordinate 348,423, forward strand.
GAACACTCCCCCACGTTTGTTAAATCAAAAATATCAAATAATTCCACGGTGGAGGTGTACAAGCTACACGCCACTTGCAACAAACCAGGTAGGACAATTAAGTCAACCAACGGTCGTTACCAGGCGGCTTAAAATACACCCATCCGATTCGAACTAAATCAATATATCAAAAAAACAACATCGATAAGAGCCTTCATTCAAAACGTTCCCCAACTTGTAAAAGTTAAGTACAAACGAATTCATGAGTAAGGTATCGTTTACATCCAGTTAAACTAAATGAATGCAGACACAAAAAAAATAAGAATCAACGCACAAATACACGAAGCTTTCCGCTTACATTTACTAAGTTAGCTTAAGAAGTTCTCATTAAACATTACTTTACAATCACTCATGGTAAAACTGCACACAAACATAATAAACTATCTAGTAACTTCTTAAGTTGAAGTTGACACAACAATTTCGTATACACGTTAATTTTCCGTATACGCAAGTGTTAGCGGAATGGTGCTAAACTTTGTTCTTAATTTTACGTACTTAATTAATTCAAAAGATGAAACGACCCTTAAACAAACGATTCTAAACAAATAATAATTTAGTAGGTTTCTGCATTGTTAGAAAAATCCCCTTCATATGTTCTAAAATATACTCTTTGTTTTTTTTTCGAAGAGCAGTATTGTTGCTCTAAAAAAAAAAAACTCCAATTGATGTTTTATCCGATTTTCATTTTTTTCAATTTTAGCATTAACAAATAGGCAAATATACACAGTCTTAATTCTCAATTCACAGTGTTTTTTTGTATAAACATTTTCTGTTTGTTGGGGGGGGTTTTTTTTTTTTTTTTTTTTTTTGTGTGGTGGTTTTTTATTGTGGACTTCTGTTTTCTGAAAAGTTTTTTTTTTTTAATTTTTTTTTTTTTTTTTTTTTTAATATTTATTTAATTTATTAAAATTTTAGTGCATCCCGTGTGTCCACTTTATTTTGTAGACTTCATTTTTCATCCAGCCCCATAAAGAAAAATCTAGTGGTGTGAGGTCTGGAGATCTTGCAGGCCAATTAATAGGACCTCCACGACCAATCCAACGCCCTGCAAAACGTTCCTTCAAATGTTGCTTGACCTGTCGAGCGACATGTGCAAGAGCTCCATCATGCTGATAGTACATCTGCATTCTAATATTTACAGGAACATCCTCTAGCAGGCCTTGTAATTCATTTTGTAAAAATGAGGTAGTTGTCTCCTGTGAGACGATCCTCCAAAATAAAAGGGTCAATTAAATAACTGTCAACCATACCACAACACACGTTCACAGAAAACAGATGTTGAAAATTGCTTTCGATTGTTGCGTGGGGATTTTCTTCTGACCATACATGATAGATACGGGTATTATTAATGCCATCGCGGGTAAATGTAGCACTGGGAAGCTTACCAGTCTCGCACAATTTGTTGAAAACTCTAATAAATACGTTTTTATCAAGATGTCTTTGGTGTAGAAAACGTTGACGATATTCTTCAGCAGCAGCTGTAGCATTTCCATTACAGAAACCATAAACAAACACCATATTTGCGTATTCTAAATTTGAATAAGTATCTAGCATTTTGCAACACTAACAATCACATAAATTCGAAATTAAATGTTCAGTTACTGTTCACTGTATACTGACAGTTCATCAAAACGTCAGAATTATCAAATGCCTTTGAGCCTCGAACATGGCATACTTTGATAATGTTAAAATTCAGTTAATAAGTGGAAAGCTAGATAAACATTTTTAATTACGCCATAACTTGAAAATAAATGAGAATAAAAAAAGAACATATGAGTTTTTTTACATTATTTTCACGTGTATAATACACTCCTAGAGTTTAGTGCGCTCCTTCCGACTCACCCAGATATGAACTCAATTTAAATTAAACCTTAATAAAAAAAAACATTTGATAAATCGGTGACGAACGCTTCATGAGGGCGTTTTACAAAAAGAAAATACGCGCGAGACAATTCTCTACGCAATAAATTTTCAGACAAATAGCGGTTCCTAATTAGTTAATTTTTCTATAATTGTGGTGTAAACAATCGTAAAAGGTAAAACTAAAAACGTCCAAAAGGGCAAACTTAAGCATACCCAAAATTAATCTAAACATATATTGATACCTCTAATAACGTTACAAGGTTCACACACCAGTGTCCCTGCCTCGCCCTTATTTCATTAGTTCAAACAAAAAAAAATTAAGGCGGAGAATTCTTTCGATATAGTTCGAGAGCAAAAGCGTACAAAAAAACTAGCGGTTTAATATGTCGTCTACCTTTCAGGGTAATTATACATAATTTTTTTTATTATTATTTAATTTTTAAGTCTGGAACTCTACAATATCAATAATTCTTCCATCGAATAGCACTGCACTCATCAAACATATAACCTTTATAAACAAGGATTAAAAGAGTGCACTACAAGAGTTTTTGTTAGTCCCAAGAGAACTTACGGTGAGATTTAGTCACCACTTCAGTGGCGCGCTAAACCTTTCTGACACTTTTGGCCAACTCACCGTTATGCGTCCTACCTTCTCACCATGAAAGCGTTCCACAATTCAAAAGAATGTTATTTTCTTTAATTTTGCAGAAAAGCTTCCCAAATCAGTGAAACTTCAGAAGTCACAGAAAAAGTCGAAATTTGAAAATCTGGTATTTAACAAATGTCGCAGATAAGATTATTATTAAGTTTCTACTACAATGATAAGTCGAGCCTGTGTTTACAAAGTACCCTACAAGTGACAAACGCAATGAAAGCGTTTGAAGTGGATATGCAATGGGCTGTAATTAAATTTTAAAATTCTAACGGACAAAAATATTTTAATTAAAATATTTAAGAAGGTTGTTAATTTAATATTTAACCTTGGACGAAATGTAAAAATATTTAAAAAATTAACTTCATTGGGTATACGAGGATGTATTGATATCTAGTTAGCCTAGACCAGTTCGTGGCATAAACAAAATATTGCGTTACTATAGCAACGAACAATAACTTATTAGAAGTGTCAGTGTAAAATTTGACGTCAAAAAAGTAAACCAGAGTCACGCAATAAATTAAATGGAAAAAGATGTCTACCGAAATTGTGAAAATCGAAGGTCTAGAGACGTTGCAAGTTCGCTGTAATAAATGTATCCAATTAAGAGGAGAATATGTTGAGTAATAAAATATTTTGACATTGAAATTTTGTTTGGTTCTATAGTAGGCTAAGAATTTTTCAATATATCCTCGTATGTGACATTGTCGGTCCAATAAGCTAATTGCCATTTTTTACCTAAAACGTAATTTGAGTTCCATCAGTTAAATTTAAGCATTACTAATCGCTCAAAATTACGCTTACGTCCAATTTCGATGAAAAATCACTTCCTAAATTTTTTAGCATAAGGTTGGAAATACTCTGCTCCAATCAAACACAAGAACATTTACAAACATTGGCATGCAACATAAATTTCTAATTGATTATCTATTTTAGTATGCTTAAATTATGTTGCATGTACTTCGAAAATACAGGGTGTTTCTGAAAGATGTGTACATAGCTTTACCAGAGGCTCAAAATAGACCATTTGACACCAATTTACCTATAACCAAAAGTGCACCATAAGGGCACCACAGGGCGTCAAACTTTCCAAAGAAATATTGTATATTGGGAATAACTCGACGGATTTTGTTCCGCTTTCGTATGCTGGTTGTTTGCTTCCGAAGACGTTTTTCTGTGTAATGTGGACAAATTTCTAATGCCAGGAAAAGTCGCTTTCATATCAACTGTCAATTAAATGATACCAAACCAAAACAATTCTGTCAAATATAACAAACAATTTAAAAATTTTCTTCTTTCTTGTTAAATTGCGTTAATGTTATTAGTTCAATCACAAAAAAATTAAAATCATAGCCCCGCAAGGCGCGTTTATACGCTTAGAAATTAAAGTAGACTATGCGATCAAATCTATCATTTCTGACATTCATTTCCGGATCTTCAAAAATTACTCACGTTTCTATTTTGTGATTAACTACTTGAAAAATGGGCTACACATTTGCCGAACAGACTGACATGATTTTAGTGTTGGGCTTTTGTAGTGGCAATTGTCGGGAGAGCGTGAGGGTTTATGCAGAAAGGTTCTTAAAAAGGATTGACATGATCGCATACCCTACTAGAAGTCTACTTGAATTTCTAAGCGTATGGAGGCGCCTTGCATAGATATGATTTTAATTTTTTTCTGATCGAACTGTTAACATTAGCGCAATTTAACAAGAGATAAAAAGTTTTCAAATTGTATATTTTATTTGTCAGAATTATTTTGGTTTCGTATCATTGACGGTTGTTAAAATATTATCATTTATTTGACAGTGTCCGTATGAAAGAGACTTTTCCTGGCATCAGAAACTTGTCTACATTACACAGAAAAACGTATTTTAAAGCAGACAACTAGCATACAAAAGCGAAACAAAATCCGTCAAACTGTTCTTGAGTTATTCCCAATATACAATATTTTTTTGGAAAGTTTGACGTCCTCTGGCGCCCTTATGGTACACTCTTGGTTATAGATAAATTGGTGTCAAACAGTCTATTTTGAACCGCTGAACTTTACATCGCCCCGATACTAATAAACGTCAAAGGCGAGTTGAAAACTCACTCTCACAAAACGAAAATAAAAACGCATTTTAGAAAAAAAATGTTTTAAACAGAAGCTATAGATAATAGAATTTCAAACAACTATTTTTCTTCAACTTTTTGTATAATTGATATTGGTGGAGATAGTGTTAAAACAATTAGTGTCACGATTGCTATATTTCAGTAATTACTTATCAAATAAAAAAATAGTTTAAACAAAATTTGTGTACTATAGTTACATTAAAAACAAAACTCATGTATAGTTACATTAAAAACAAAAGTGGTGTATAATTACATTAAAAACAACTTTTATTTTGAGCAAAAATGTGTAAAATAAATGTTTTTTTCAAATATTTGAAAAATTCAAAAATCTATGTAGATTAAACTCTCTTTTGGCTAGATAGATTGTAACAAACGTCAGAAGATGGTGTTGACGAGTATAAAGACAAGTAAATTTTTATGACGTCAACTTTTGTACTCCTCAAGAGCGACAATGCGTCTATTATTTTCTCACCGTTCTCTCCAGTACAATTTTGAGTAACAACGGTATAAATTCAATGTCTCCGGGCCAAAAAGCACTTACTCGTTCTGAGTTTTGCTCTCAGAATACCTTTCTCCGTATTTCGCAATCTGCTTTTCGATGCTGTTAATTTTCTTGAGTATTCTTGATATAATCACTCGTTAAATTGTTTTTGAACTTTTTTACTTGATACTATTACTTCTCTCTGTTACGTGGTAGTCTGGGGCAAGTAATTTAAATTGTTTTCTCCAAGACAATTTCTTACGACAGATTCTTCTGTTTTCTAAACCGCAAACGCTGTCAAGTAATTAAATTTGTTTCGCAGCATTTGCCGTTAATTATTCTATAATTCTCCGTTTCCTCGGTGTAATAGGCTCGGCTGAACGTATCGGTAGAGTCTGCTGCACCGTTCTATTTATCTTTTCACTTACTCTTCAACCACCAAAGCCTGTAAGATCTCCTTCACAATTAATCATTATATTCCAACAACAATCAGCTACTTACCAGGTTGAAGAAAGGGGTCCGAATACAATCTTAACGTTCGTTTACTGTAAACGTCTAAAGAAACCGAGTCAAAACCACCCCGGGAGTAAACCAGCACACAATCTGTATTCAATTAAAATTGCCTAATCCGATGCAATTAAGTTCAAAATTTCGTACTACGTCTTACTTGTATAAAAACCGTCGCACACAAATCAAATTAAAATAAAATAATTACTGGAGCAATTAAAATAATATTTATTAACGTTTAATTCACTGGTAAGTATAAGTCGACCACCGCTATTGGGGACCACTGTCTAGTGTATTACTAGTACCATCTGACCCATATACAGGGTGACGGAATTGCCGTTAATTTATGTTTTACTGTATCCCGTTTAATGTGTCAACGTCATTATTAAGTGTGTTAAAATATGTTGTTTGAACCTTAGATTATTTCATATCCAACTGAAGTTAACCGAGGCAATGAAAAATATAAATTATGTGTCGTACTTAGAACTATTCAGTAAATTTTTGTTTTAAAAGTAGTTCGGGTCTTCACAAGGTTATACCCAAAATCTAATAAAATTTGTGAAATTATAAATAAGGTCGTCTTAATATTTTGTTTACATACGGACAAACGGCCGAGAAGTCGGCCGGCCAGCCATCGGACAGAATTTTTTTTTGTTTCAACATACTAACTCTAACTTGTCGATAAGAGTAAACAAAAGAGTGTTAAAATTTTCAGTTTGAAAACCGTCGCATAACTCCCCATCTTATTTATAAGATGTAGAGTAAAACTAAAAATCGCTTACTTCTATTTGGGATATGTATCTTATATTTAACAAAGTATAATACAATTAACTTCACTTTGACATTGCTTTTGATGGGATATTAAGATTTTGTAATAGACATATTGCTACGATTTGATTTGTGTGACCGCAGATAACATTTAATCAGATAAGTTGTTTTATTAATAAAAATTAGCAATCACGTGATCAATTTAATTTTTCACAATGTTAATCCTGAATAAACTTTGTTTACTATTGAATTTATACTGTTTGGTTATCACCTTTTCCTAGAATTGTAGCGATGCGGCACGACAGGGGAAGGTAGGGTGATAGGACAAGTGTACGTCACTAAATGTACAATCACTACATGTTAATTTCGTATAAACTTTGATTATTCGGTAAGTTTATGTTACGTTTTAAATGCAATAAACCTTGCAGATTTCTTTTGTAACAAACCCTTTTTTATTTATATTTTATTTTATTTTTGTGTGTTATGTTAACTTTTAACAGATTTGTGACTGTACTTTCAACAGGAAATGCTTTTAGTAAACAAGGGCTGAAGCCATTTAACGTCGTGACCTTCTTTGGCGCTTTCTTACCTTGGTTAATATATCTATTGCTATTGACAACAATTTACTACGACCTTACCATTTCACGAAGGCAATTCTTTTCGCGACTTACTCCGCCCACTGAGCTACCAAAGCGCTATTTATATTACTTTGTATTTCAAAATTTGTCTTTCTTTTGCATGTAACGACAAATTATATTTGTTCACAATGTATTATGATTAAAAACCTATAAAAAGCAAATAATAAACAATAAAAAATTAATTAGATTTTTAAAAACATATCACAACAATAATGAACAAAAGTAGAATAGAAACTCTAACACAACTTCAACAACAAACTAATATTGTTCTCAACCAAAATCTAAAAACACCTTAAAAATTAATAAATACAGCTAATGAATGAATGAATGGTTTTTAAAACAAGCAAAAAAGTAAAAACCTTCTAAAAAACTAAACATCCTTCGATCGATTGTTTTAAGTATAATATAACCAAACTTACAATTTTTTCGGATTGTTTGATAAGATGACGAGAATTTGTTGCTTGACAATAATGACGAGATCCCGAAAAGTTAAAATAAGTAAAAGTTGTAGAAAATATTATTTGCATCAATTGTTCAATAATAATAGTATCCTTGATGTTAATTTAATTGTCCCGTAATTTTGCAAAAAAATGTATATAATGAATATTTTTGTAAATATTCCACACAAATTCTAAATTCACACTTCTCTAAAGTCCCCTCTTGGCTCATCTGATACCCAAAAAGTTTTATTAAAGAAAGTGAAAAAGATTTATTCTAGAAAAATGCTGACCAAACAAAAAGTGCAGTTAAAGTTACTTAGAACAACTTTTTTTACAATACTATAAAGAAATTGCTTAAATGAAACATGTGTAGTGTAAATTTTAAAATCTTTTATCTAAGAAAAAAATAGTACGAGAGAATTTTTTTAAATATTGTAAAAATAAAAATTCTATTTATGAAAGTGTCCTTTGACTTGTCCCGTGTTGTTTAAAAGTAACAAAAATAAAATCACTTAATATCAAATTATTAATTAATAGATGAATATCCTCGTAAAGATTCATTGAGGTGGAGGAATGAAATATAAACCACTACTGTGGTTTTAATTACAGTGCTATGTAAGCTTTATAAAATCTGTATAAGAACATTTTTCGACCAAAATTATTTACCAAAAAAAATTATATAAACAAAAAAAAAGTTAAAAATATCTTTAAAAACTAACCAAAACAGCAATTAAATAAATCTATAAATTCTCATTGACGTTACCTCGAAGAGTCAAAATAAATAGTTTAAATGAAAGTTGTAGAGATTATAATTTACATACATTTATTCAATAAGTAGTATTCGTGTTGTCTTGTGGTTATCGTAACTTTTATTTTGATTCTATTTCACGGTTAATTCACTTTTTAAAGAAAGATATGCGAGTACCTTAGCTACATGTTTAAAATTAAATTAATTAATACAAATTTCCAATATCTTAAACAAACGGACGCAATCTTTACTTAATATAAAGCTCTATCAAAATCGTGGAGTAAAGTAATTGTATCAGATCTATACTAAGTGACATAGAAAGAAGAACACCCAGTAATAATGAATTTATTTGATCAATTTTTGGTATACTAATGTATACGAATTAGATTAGTAAACAATCACAATTTGATAAAAATTAAACTGTTAACTTCTTTAAAAAACTTAATAATGTGTTGCTCCACCACGATGTCTTGTGCACTCATTAACACGTCTGGGCATACTTCTAATGAGGTAATCGATTTCTTCTTGAGGTATCTCATCCCATGCTATTTATGACTGATGCTGCAAAGCTGCTAGAGTTTGTGCAGGGTGAGGTAAATTGAGTAATCTTCTTCCCATAATATCCCAGACGTGCTCGATGGCCGAAAGATCGGGAGATTTTGGTGGCCAAGGCAACAAAGCAATTTGATTGACCTCAAAATGAGCCAAAGAAACCCTAGCAACATGAGGTCATGCGTTGTCTCGTTGAAATGTGCTGATGGGGATGGTCTGAACATAAGGTACAATATGGGGGTCTACGACTTCCTGGATGTAGCGCGCAGCGGTCATGTTACCTCTAATGAAGACCAAAGGTGACCTACTTCCAATAGCAATAGCTCCCCATACCATAACTCCAACTGTGTGGTGCACATGCCTATTCACAGAAAAATTGGGGATCTTGTCTTTCACCGCGACGTCTTCTCACCGGCGATCTTCGCGTTCTGTGGTTCTTCGACGACGTCCTGTACCTCTCGCTCTTCGTGTACGACCCTCTTGGTTCCATGCCCGAACACAGACTGCCACAGTGTTTAAACTCCGTTGCGTTCTAGCGGCTATATCTCTCATAGACAAACCAGCCTCACGCAATCCCACAATTCTACCCCTATCAAACTCGCTTAATTGCCGAAAATTATGGCGTCTTCGCATTGGAGGCATTGTGATTGAATTAAAGAAGCTCTTTGAAATGCAATTTAAATTGCTTAAATGACAACTGTACTTACAAATGCTTAATTCATTGTTTTAGGGCTACTTAATCGTAAGTGTTTTTGAATGACGTTAACAAAACAACCGCTATGGCAATATGGCTGAAAAACTGATCGTTTTTTATCTTAATATAAACAAATATATTCCCAAAAAAAATTTACAAAATATTCATTATTACTAGGTGTTCTTCTTTCAATGTCACTTAGTATATTAACAAACAGTTGGTGAGCGATAAATTAGGTGCAAAGGACAAATAATATGAAAAGTGGCGGGTAATAGAACACAGTATATAAATTAATCGTAAATATATAATTATTAATAGTAATGTGGGTTTAATATAACTCGATTACTTTTAATAATTCATTATATTGCACAAAAATTGTTTAAGCAGAATTTTTATTAAAAAAAAAATACAATGTGGTTTTTGGGTTAATTAATATTTAATTAAAGTATTGTAACAAAAATTTTCATTTTCTTTCGTTTATTTCCATAAATATTTATGATTTAATTATACATACAACTTTTGTCAACTTTATTTTACTTGAAATTTTTTCTCTGATTCTGTTACTAAAAAAATAATTATGTGTATTTCAAAGACTACTTAAAGATTTTTAAACATTTGACAATACCATGAAATACCAAATTTTGTTTTGTTACAATTAAAATTATATTTTGGATACTGTAATGGAAGTTACAGTTTTTTACACAATAAATCATGATGAAAGTGACACTTTTTTTACGATTAAACAAAATGCAAAACAAAATGCTTATCTCTGGAAATGTTTCTCATAAACGACGTGAATTGCTGCACCTTCTTTCAGATACATCTTTATCTTTTGAATTATTTTTAATTTGGCAGTAAAAAAAATTACGTGTGCAACTCCTGTGAGAGCATCATTTTTTCGTTCATTTGAAACTAATGAAAAACAGTATATTATACAGCAAGGTTGTGAAGTCTTCACAACTATGGTGTATATACTATTTTTTCCACTACTAGCACAATTTAAGCCAAAAATAAAAAATAAACATTTTTCTTGTAAAAATCAAGTAGCACAGGAATGCAAATAAATCAAAAAGGATTAAAACCTACATACGTTGACAAACCAACGGCAACTAATTCACTAAACACTTGTGTGGCATATTTCACCTTCATTTTCTGAAAATTATTCGGAGTAATATGTAAATTAGTTGATTTAGGAGCCAATCGCAGCGGTTTAGATTTGTCTAACATGTAGAAATTTTAATGTCTTTCCAAGATGCTTTTTTGTTATTAAAGATTATATCGCATTTAATCAAGTTATTTTACATCGACTTCAATAAATAGGGGACATCGAAGAAATAATAAATTTTCTTATCGTTTACGAGAAGGTATGGTTTTTCCGGTGGTACATCTATTCTTTTAATTAGGTTTCGAAAATTTTACTACTGCCCTAACATTGGCACCGCATTGTAGTTGTAGCTTTTCTATGCAGTCTAATACTATTGACTTCAATTTCTCACCTTTACATATCGTATTTGTAAAGATGTAGCACAAGGGTTGTTTAAATTTTTTATATAAAACTCTAACTATGATCACGTAGCAGATTGAGCTGGCAACAAATTTAAAACCTACTTTAAAATTAACATTTTAGGGCTCGTAAAATATAATTTTAGTGAAAATTGTTTGTATTCCTCTGTATATCTCCTGCTTCTTAGTGGTTTATTAAGTTCACTTGAGCTGTCACAATTTGTGCTCTGCTTTCGGGAAGTAATCGTTGGGAGATGTTAACTTCAATTGAAGTGCTTTCTTTTACGTTGCAATGTAAGAATGTTCCTCTGTAATTTTCTTTACCTAAGAATATTTGAGCTGCAAGGTTGAGTAGTTTTGGTATAGCTAGAGATGTTAACGGGCATTTATTGCTTCGCCAATATACCTTGCTTCATTTGAATATTGGGTTTCAGAAATTGACACTTGTAATTCATTTAGGAATGGCAAGTGTTCGCCACATACTCGTTAAGTTTTTAGAGTCGACATTTTTATGCAACAGATTGGACCTTCCAGATTCTGTTAACCATTCAAAATACCTACAACAAAATGTTTGTAATTTACTTAAAATTCTTTATGTAACTTAACTCGCCTGGTTAAATCTCCTTTGGGAACCCTGAAAAACTGATTCTACCATCATATTTAATAAATAAATAAATTCAGGTTATGTATTTGCGGTTATGGGATGGAGGCGCGAATTTTAAACTAATGGCATTTTTTTATTCAAAAAATTTTATCGTGTTAGGTAATTTTAAGCAGCAAATACGTTAAAGATAATCTCCTGGATATACAAAATTATGTTACACTTGTTTTTGTTAAACAACTATTCTTAGATTCTCAAAAAAATTGAATTTGTTCATTATTAACCTAGGTCAACAATAGAAAAAATTATTAACCACTAATAGAGAAATTCAACTTCTCAGTTGGCTAGGAGACGCAATAATTGTTCACTTCACAGCTAGTAGTAGGATAAATATAGTTTTCATCATTTGTTGTACAAATAACTATCTCTATAGTAACGAAAACAAAGTTCTTGATTTAATTTTAAAAATTGCTTGTACTAAAATTTAATAAAAGTTTTGTCGAAAAGAATACATACCCTCTGATGGAGACGACGTTTGGCGCCCTAAAGTGAGTGCTTTTTCTAGACCAGTGACCAGATTAATGGAGATGCAAATAAAATAAGATAATCAAAAACTATTGTTTTTGTTTTTTGGTATGTTTAGGTTTTAGTAGTTTTCCTAAACCTTAAAGTAAATGCTTTGCAAAGACGAACCAATCCACTATGCACACGGTTTCGTCACCACACTATACAGGTTTATGCTAATCTTCTGGGGCACCATACATACCACTTACATCACAATACAATATTTGTATAATGTACCATACGAATAAATAAATAAATTACAATTAAGTTTCACAAAAATGAAGTGGTCATGTATGTAAAAAAGTAATTACAAAATAAGTCTTAGATGTTACGTTATACCTTATCTATTTTTATATTTTTTGTGATTTGGTAAATCCATTTTTCTATTTCGCAATTTCTATAGCTTTGTTTCCGTATTGTACACGATACGGAAATAGAAGCTCTTTCCGTACTGTTTTAGGGATTTTATAAATTTTAGTGTATAACCAAATAATTTACAGTTTTAATTCTGACGTAAAAAAAATTAAGCGAGGTTTTGTTTGGTTAGTTCTTATTAAGTAGATTTTAATATTCAAAGAAAATTGAATGTTAATTTATGAAACACAACTTAACAAACAATATTCTTCCATCGACCGCGCATTTATGACTTACATTAATGTAAACAAAATTGATTTTAGTATAGGCAACTATAATACATATTGCCGTTTTATCTTCAATACCAAAACTATTTTATTTCAACAAAACAATCGAAAATGAGTATTTTAATTCTCCATCAACTTGGTGAGCTTATATTAAAATACTGTTGGCAATAAAAGACGAAGCTCTCACAAAAACGTAGAAACGATGAAGTTAGGTTATAAATTTGTGGTTGTGGTGCGTTCACAATAGCATTTCTTCTCTAGAATTATTAGAGTGTATAATTTTATTAAAATTACAAAGTACGGTCGACGGAAAAGTTTTGTAACTAACTCGTGAATTAAACGGTGATTAAAAATTTCAACACATTATTTTGAAGATAGCAAACTTTCAACAGCATTTGTTGCTAACTTTATTAGGATATCAACTACTTTACCAACATAGCTTTAAACCAAAAAAAACACTAGATCATATATTAACATTTATTTCTTGAAGTAAATTTTTGCGAAATAGAAAATAGTATGAAAACACGTGTCACAACTATTTTTGTCGCACTCCGACAATTGCAGACCTCGCTTCGGTCGGTCTGCAAACTTTGTCTTCGTGCGACAAAAAGGGTTGTTGTGATACTTGTTTTTCAATATATTATTGTGTATTGCATGAAATCGTATGAACTTACATTTTCAGACATTTTACAAACTTGTAGGTTATCTTTATAAACAACATAGAATTCCAAAGAAATATTTTCTTAAATGCGAATAATATTCCACTTTAGTTAAAAATTTGAAAAATATGAAAAATAAAAAACTATTTTTAATACCTTGTTACCGCATCTACTTTAAATTTTTTTTTAATTGTTTAAGAATTTATATAAACTAAAAGTAATGCATCACAAGATGTTTTAAGTTTCAAGTCACTTTTATATAAATTGATACTTACGTAAAATAATTATCTGTTCAAATATAATTATATTATATTACCAATCAATGTCGTGTTTTTGTTGTCAACACTATTTTCGTAAAGAATAGAATTTAATACGACGCAAGTTGACGTTAGCTAATGACGTCAAGCGACGCGTTGTCTGATATTAAAATGAAATCCGTTTGAATTTTGATATCTTAAAGACAAAATCTATAAATCTATGTAGTATAGAATATGTGGTGACCTAATTTACGTGAATTATTTAAAATAAAACCAAACTTGCACATATTCTCTTTAATGATCTTTATAAGCTCGAGTAATTTTTTATTTCAAACAACGAACACTGAAAAGTTGTAGTTTTATGAAAAAACAAACCAAAAGCACTATAAAATATATCCTGAATTATTGATCATTATTTTTGTTTGCGTTTTTGCATTTATATATGCCAAATACAATTTCATAAAGCATTCCATCGTTTTACTTGTGTTTAGTTATGATGTTCTAAAATTTAATCAAATGTTTTAATTAAGTCTAATTTCACGTTGTTTGATTGCAGATTCGCGTGACTAGAGAAACGAATTAGAATCTTCAAAGCGCAACAAATTGTAAGTTTTAATTAATTTGTTATCCAGAAGCCAATTATGTATCTAGTAGCAATTCATTACTTTTCCGCAATTATCACATTCGTCATACCAAATTATGCTTCCTGCTTAGTATATACAAATTTTAATTGCATTCGAACTTCAATCGAGTGTCACCGGTGTTACCACTCAAAAAAATCTTCTTTCGTAACGAGTGACAAAAGTTTTACTATTACTATTTATATAAACTTTTAATCCAAAGTGCTAATATTCAAATTATTCCATTCTATACAGAATGATGTAGCCACTCTGAGAGCGAATTTGTTTCCCTCTGATCTGTAGATCTTACCCTCTTATTTCTCTCTTCCGTTTCTGTTTCTGTTTGTTTTCTCTTGTATCTTCTAATTTACATTTTTCTTCATTTAATGTAGTTTATTTTTTCTTATTGTTAGTTCTTTCTTTGTTTTTTTATATTTCTAATTTTCGCTATTTGTTTGGTTTACTTTTTACTAAAATATCTGTAATGTCTCTTATGTACTTGTTATCAATATTTTGGTATTAGAAAATTCTGTACATAATATACTAATATCCATTAAACATTTGACGAAAAACTACGTTAAAACGAGAACGGGATAAATGCCAGCTGACCAATTTGGAAAGACATTGCGATCCCTCCAGCTAAAAGATTTAAATCTCGAAGGCTACTTAAGTCCGGCTTTTTCTGAACTTGTAGATTGGAGAAAATTATGGCCTGGAGTTGATGTTTTCATTAAACATCTTATTGATGATCCAAGTCCCGAGCTATAATCAAAAAAGAGAAATTTGGCAAAAGTAAATCGTATAAGAACAGTCATGCAAAATGCAATGGGTTGCGATTTCTAATCCAAATTGTGACTGTTGAAACGAACCAGACACCGATCTCTTTTGTTTTTCCATTATTTGGTTTTACTATTTCTTTTTAACTCACAATTCTTTTCGTCATTGTCGTGACTGGCGCTTGGATTGGTCCATTATATGTCGTCATGCAATTATATTTTAAGTTCTTATTTACAATAATAAGTTTTGTGACACCTAGTGTCGACTCGTGTTAACGATCACGTACGGTAAATTCATACACATTAAGCAACTATTCGACATATATGTAAAAATAAAAATAAATATCGCGAATCGCTGCTGTAAGCTCAGAAGAGGTTGAACAATAGCAAACAAACACCGAAAATCACTCGACAGCTGTTTAGTCCTTTTGGGACACCTCATTTATTTATTTATTTATCTTACTTGTCTACGAGAGTAGATAAGAACTTTCAAAAACAAAACAGTGTAAAATACAGCACAAAACACAAATTATAAATAATATAATATATAATAAAATAAATAAAAAAAAAAAAAAAAAAAAAAAATATTTTTTTTTAATTTTATTTAAAAAAATTTTAAAATTAAAAAAAAGTAGGTATATAACAACACGCCTGGATATAAAAATGTGACAGTAAGAAAAGTACTAAATGCGGAATTATTTTCTATTAATGAATTTGTCTATTGTGTAAAATGCATTGCAAACAAGAAATTTTTTAAGTATTTTTTCGAAATTTAGGATATGTGTATGCTCTTAAATTTTGTGGCAACTTATTGAAT
Source organism: Abscondita cerata (assembly GCA_030710515.1). NCBI lineage: Eukaryota > Metazoa > Arthropoda > Insecta > Coleoptera > Lampyridae > Abscondita > Abscondita cerata. The sequence goes on from JALBCR010000722.1 coordinate 364,358, forward strand.
ATTTCAATGCCCCTCATATTAGGAGACGCGTGTGAATGTTTCGGAACATAAAAGTCATTTTTTTTTCTTGTATTGTATGTATGCAAATCTGAATTTTTGTTAGTTTAGTTTTGGTCATGTATATGTAAGTACATATCTTATAAATATAAATTGTAATTAATGTTAAAATTTTGTTCCTTCTAAAAGTATCGCAACATGAGTCATTGTATTGCAAGTTGTACATTATCCGAATTGCTCTCTTTTAGAGGATGAATATATTTCTAGTATGTGGTGACTTACCCCATAACTAAATATTGTAACTTAAATGTAGATAAAACGTACCATAATATTCCGTTAAAAGACAACTGTTTGTTAAGCTATCTTTAAGAGATAATAACAGAAACATAGAATTATTTAATTTTAATCTTATGTGATTAATTTGGTTGGTCCAGGTAAGTTGATAGTCAAAATGTAAACCCAAAAAAGTATAATTCGTCGATGTCTCTATTGTATGGCCTTTAATATTAAATGTGATTGATGGTAATGGTTTTCTCAAAGTACCAAATTGCATAATCACTGTTTTTTAACATTCACCACTAAACAATTACATTCACACTACTCACAAAATCTTTTGATTGCTAATGCTACATTATCACTAGTTGTGATAGGATCATTTTCTGAAACTACATCATCATACTTTAGAGTTGAAATTCGCTCAAATGTTGGAATAGATCGTTGATATAAACTAAGAAAATTAGTGGGCCCAAAACACTGCCTTGGGGTATTCCCTGTCAGTTGTGTACTGCTTAAATTGAGATATTTCTATTTTAACAAAGAAACGACGTTGATCCAAATAAAATAAGATTAATTTATTAATATTTCCACAAATACCCAATTGGTTTAATTTTGTTTCTACGTAGGTTACGTTTAGTGTATCAAATGCACGAGAGAGTTAAAAAAATATTGCAAATACACATTTGCCTTTGTCTAAATTTTCAATGACATTTTGAAAAATGTCAGTCGTCGCCGTTTCAGTTGATATATTTTTCCAAAATCCGTATTGCGCATCACTAATTAAATTGTGATTGTTTAGGTAATCAGTTAGATGATTACTTCAGGAGTGAAAGAACTCTAGTGTAAGTTCACTATTGTACAAATGCATATTTGTCGACATAGTTGCTTAATGCGTATGCATTTATCGTTCTTGATCGTTAACACGAGTCTACACTAGGTGTCGAAAAATTATTGTTCTAATATGATGTGCCCTCCAGTAGGGAATATAGTTGACAGCACGCATTTGTACAATAGTAAACTTACACTGTAGTTCTTTCACTCCTGAAGAATCCCAAAAGGACGAAACAGCTGCCGAGTGATTCTTGGTGTTTGTTTAATATTGCACAATCTCTTGCAAACTTACAGCAGGCAATTCGATATTTTTATTTTTGCGAACATTTAGTTGGCTATAATTATCTAAGGATCGACTTATGTAACTGGTTTTACAGATCTGTTCTTATTTACCTTCTATAAGTGTTTATTCAATACACTTAATTAATATTATTACAGATGAATACTAAGGTGGGTAAGGGTTGACATGTTTAGGTTTTAGTGGTTTTTCTAAACCTTGAAGCAAATGCTTTGTCAAAGCGAACTAATCCACAATTGCACACGGTTTTGTCAGCATACTATTCAGGTATATACTGATCTTCTGAGATACCATACATAACACTTACATCACAATACATATAATAAATGTACGATACGAATAAATAAATAAACATAATTCAAGCGTTATTTGGTATTTGATAAAAATTTAAATTTACTGTACTAAATTAACTTAAAAATTATGAAGGGCTTTTCACAACGCTCAACTGAAAAATTAATCATAACTACCAACTTGTGCATGTTGTCACAACTCCCAACAAGTGTATACCACAACGACAAATTTTCACAACGCCTAGCTCTGAAACTGATCATAACTCATAACTTTTGCAAGTTATCACAAATATTTTCATAACTTCCAACTACGTTTGTTTTTGATAACGCACAACATTGTCATAACTCCCAACTCTGAGTTTGATCATAACGCCAAACTTCGTTATAACTTACAATTTTGTATTATATTATAACGCCCAACTCATAACTCCCAAGTACGTACGTCTCAGCTTTATCTATCTATCGACTTCATTTGGAATCCGTAATATCAATTGAAACGAAATGTGCTTACAGCCGTTGGTTTTGATTTATTTACACATCAGGGAATACAACAGCTATTTATTAGTAATGATTCATAATTTACATTAAGGAAACTATATGTTTCGCTATTACAGCTGTTTCAGTTGTAATATGCATTAAATGTTAGAAGGGCATCTAAAACCCATCATAAATTTTAGTAAATTACTATTAATTATTTATAGCAATTGAATTGGCATTCTTGGAGTGAGATAAATATCTAAACAAGTGTTTTTGCACAGAAGTCCACATCATTCTGATACTAATAAACGTGTGAAGTAGTATCGAAAGTGTGCGGCAATACAAAAGCAAAGAAGAAAAAATGCACAGAAAAAAAAATGCGCAGTGAAGCTATTTTAAAATCCAAATATAAATTGCAGTAGCGGCCAACAATTGTTAAATGTATCTAACTGGTAAGCCATTAATACAAACACTTTGTGCTACCTACTACTGTTTCTACGTAGAGACAAAATAAGGTCCGCGCGCACAGAAAAGAAATTTAGAAAAAGATAGTTTAAACAAAAGATAATGAAAATAAAATAAAATAATAAAATACAATAATATTCTTTTTTTCTTTCATAACTTTTTTGTATAATTAATATTGGTAGAGATATTGTTAGTGTCAGATGTTAGTCTTACCTCAATAATTACTTATCGGATCAAACAATAGTTTAAACAAAAATTTTGTACAATAAAATTTTAATTTGAAAAAAATGTGTAAAATAAATATTTTTTAAATATTCCAAAATTTTGAAAATATGTCCGCACTATGATGAATAAAACCAATTGAAAATTATAAATATCTGTCTGGTGGTTTTCTTGATTTCTTGTTTACATACGGACAGACAGCCGCCAGACCGGCCATCGGAAAAAAATTCTTCATCAATTAACTTATTTTTTTACTTCTTTGTATAAATAATATTATTATGGTTTACAAAATCTACTCCGGCCATGGAAAACAAAACTCTTAATATTCAACAAAAGACAACGCTAAAATATTGAGGTTTCAGTTGTTGGATCTTCCAAGAGGTATGAATGGTGTAATTGTGAGAGATGGTAAAACGTCTGGGCGGACCCTTTTGAATGGAAGAGATGAAATAACTTGTTAGTTAATGGTTTAAAGCGACGTTTTGCAGCTAATGTAGTTGCTTCTTCAGGCTTAAGCCAAAGATTGAGATAAGTTTTGTAGATATTTGAATTGATCATCAACAATTCACAATAAATAAACTTTGAAAAACCGGACACTTACAACATGCAAACATTCAAATGAAAAACCAACTACAAATTAATTGCGAAATGTCGCCTTATACCATGAACTGACAACTTTTTTTCCATTTAAAAGAGCCCAGACGTCTTATCATCTGGCACAACTAAACCACTAAAATGTCTATGATTTTCGACACATATTCGACACATTTTCAACACCGAGTTAACCTATGAAACGCTTCCTGTAGTTCCTTGTGGTTTGTATATGATCACACATATACGAGGTTTTTTATTATGCCAATGACAAAAAAGTCTAGATGTAAAAGATCTGGAGAACGTGCGGCCCATATAACTGGTTCATTTCTACCAATCCACAAATTTGGAAATATCTCGTCCAAATATGTTTTGACCTGTGCTTAATAGTGGGGGCTGCCCCTAGCGTCGTGTTGAAACCACCGTAAGTTTGTACGGGCTTGTAAATTTAATTAATTTGGCATATTATTAAAATCTTTCATAAAAATTAAATATATCGATTTTCAGTTAAAGTCCCATTAAAAATAAATGGCCCAACAAACGCGTTTTGGGGTTTTATTTATACAAAGAAGTATATCAACCTTTATATCATTGAAAAGAGAATAAAATAAGCTAATTGATAAAATAATTTGTTCTTCGTTGAGAAGGAGCATAAAAAATATAATGTTTTGTGCAGCAGAATGTGCAGTTCTTCAGGCCTTTAAAACAATAAAATGGTCTGCCACTTGAAAAATTATGATATTGTTATCTAGTCATTCATGTTTGTTCCTTTCTACGTATAGAGTGTGTGTTTTATTAGAGATATTTATTTACATTTAATTGTTAATTTATTTTGTGTTGTTTAATGTTTATGTAATTTTTATACTTATTCAAGTGGCGGTCTATTTTTTTGTTTTAAAGGCCTGAAGAAGTGCATATTCTGCTGCAAGAAATGTTGCCTAAAAAAACGACATAGTGGTTTTTGGTGTGCCTCTTTAACGAAAAACAAATTATTTAAAAAAAACTTCTAGGAGGAAATATTGACCTTTCATCACTAATTGATGAAGAAAATTGATTTAAGAACCATACAACTTATATATAATATATAACTTTTTTTCTACAAGCAATAATAATGATAATAAGAATTGGGTAATTTATACTAATAACCCTGTACTTCGAAAAAATGCATTGTTTTAGCCTAAATCAAGCGTTGTCATAAAATTTTTAAATTATTGATTGTAAGTGAAGTCAACGAAAAGATAATGCTAAGACGTACGTAGTTGGGAGTTATGATCAAGTTGGGCGTTATGATAAAATACAAAATTGTAAATTGTAACAAAGTTTGGTGTTATGATCATACTCAGAGTTGGGAGTTACGACAGAGTAGGGCGTTATAAAAAACAACCGGCCTGTTGTAAAAATAGTTGGGAGTTGTGACGACATGCACAATAAGTTATGGTCCTTCGCCTAATCAACTAAAAGTGTTTTATTTTACAGTAAACTTTTATTTTCGGCCACCTCTTAAAAGCGGCCATCCTTAAAACCGTCCAAGTTTTCCAAGTCAAAAACCAATTATACGGAAATATCCATATTAAAGACCCTCCTTATAGCGACCACCTCTCGATAACGGCCACGGACATTTATTTGTAAACTTTCTTGGAAAATACATGTAATTCTACCTCCCATTTCCGGCCATTTTTAAGTAAGGTCATTAGTAGACAACAATTGTTTCATTGTGTGAGGCGTAAGTAATTAATAATAATAATATAAATGTATTTCTTATTATATATATATATATATATATATATATATATATATATATATATATATACAGCAAATAGTATACAAGAAATACGTCATATTTTACATATATTTAAAATTCATTTAGATCATATGGCTCAAGATTGATTAAATATTGTTTGCATAGTACTTTAAACTGCTCTACATTAGTTTGCGATTTTACATTTTCAGGCAACTTATTAAATAACAATATACATTTATAATATGATCTATTCTTATACAAACTAAGATTATGGTTCGCTATACAATAATTATCTTTGTGTCTTGTGTGTTGTGTTGTTATGGATATAGGTGTTGCCTTTAAAATAATTCCTATACTTAAATAAGAATAGAGTACATTCCAGAATACACAGTCCATAGAGGGTTAATAAGTTATACCTTCTAAAGGTACCCCTCAAACTTGTTTTTTGACTTATATCTAAAATTATTCTTATGGCTTTCTTTTGGATAATAAATAAATTATTACAATGTACAGAACCACCCCAGACCAAGATACCATATCTCAATATCGATAGAAAATTTGCATAATAAATGGAAAATATTTCTTTTTCATTTATTAACTGTATGCTGTACATGTTTGAAAAAATCCATATGTTTGTCAAGATGCACACCTAAAACTTTCATTGAGTTACATGTTGGAAGACTCATGCTAACCCTTCCATTGGCGTAGAAGTTAATTGCATCTGGAGAAATTGTATTTGATTTATTTGTCCTAAATATAACACAGTTACTTTTACTTTGATTTACATTGAGGCCATTGTTTCTAAACCATTGAAGTATTTCATTAATAAAACTGTTATTATTATCTGATATCGTATTTATATCATGGGCTTTTATTATTATATTAGTATCGTCGGCATAATTAATGATACTACAATGTTCATTATTGGATATCTGAATAAATAAATCATTTATAAACATGATGAACAACAGTGGTTCAAGCTTACTGCCTTGTGGAACACCACGGTTTATATCCAATAAACTCGATTTATATGATACTCCCTGTTGGCATATTTCAACATATTGTTTTCTGCTGCTTAAATAACTTTTGAATAGCTCCAGAGCTATACCCCTGACTCCATTACATTCTAATTATTCAACATAAGGTTATGGTTGATGGAATCAAATGCCTTTGATAAATCCAAAAACACTCCACATGCAATTTCCCACCATCAAGAGCGTCAAAGACTCTATGTACAATTTCAAATAAAGCTGTTTGTGTGCTTCTACGTTCCAAGAACCCATGTTGGTTCCGTGCAAAGAAACAATTTGATTTTAAAAACTTTAATAAACGGGTATACATAATTGCTTCGAGTATTTTACTAAAAACACTTAACCGGCTTATAGGCTTAAAATTATTTGGGGAAGATCGATCACCTTTATTTTTATAAAGCGGTCTAACAGTTTAAACTTTTAAGCACTCAGGGAACTGACCTGAACTTAATACACTATTTATGATATATATGATTAATAATATATCAGCTATTATTGGATATATTTTCATTAATAATTTAGGCGAAATTCCATCAACTCTAGATGAATGAGTATTTTTAATATTCAGAATTACATTTCTCAACATTTATTGGTCTCACCAAAAGAATTAACAAAAAATTGTTAAATTCATTTACCACATTATTTGGATTATCAAACAACGTTGTATTTTGTTTTTTTAAGATTAGTATTATCATTAACAATTGACCAAACCGTTTTATTTTTATTACTAGATTCATTAATAACATTGCTATAGTAATCCATCTTTGCCTTCACTAAACTGTTATTGTAGTCCCTTTGAGCATCACAATATAATTTTTTTATGGCTGGATTAACTTTGGCCATATTATAAAGTAGATGTAATCTATTTTTAAGATGAAACAGATTGTTGGAGTACCATTTTGTCTTTCGACTTTTTACATTGATTTTTTTTACAGGAAAGCATACTTTAACGCAATAACATATGTTATTTATAAAGAATGACCAACTTAAGTCAATATTCGGTTTTAGTACATCTTCCCAATTTATTAGTGAAATCAAGTTAAAGAATAAATGCATATTTTTATCAGAAAAACACGCACTTTCATATTTTCTTTATTTTGTCCAGTTTTGATTTTAAATGAAATAAGCTGTCCGATATGATCAGAAATATTTGCATTTAAAGTATTACACTTATATTCTAAAGTGAGATTGGTTATAATGTTATCCAAACAGCGATCATTCCTAGTTGGCTCTAGAATTGTAGTAGTTGCATGGAAAGATTCACATAGTCCACGTAATAGGAAAACCTCATTATGGTTCAATAAAAAGTATATATTAAAGTCACCCGCGAGAATTACAGGTTTGTTTTCATATAATGCTATTTCAAAAAGCTATTTGAAGAAGGTTCCAATGCATAGCAGAAGAGAAAATTTTCTAGTCTGAAGGTTTAGAAATTGACCGAGTAGTTTACAATTGCTGATATTAACCTGGACACTGTTGAAGTTTGGAAAGCAAAGCTGTCAGTAATATTAAAGAAGTATTTACCCAAAAAGGTGTACATTGCTGAGGAAACCAGACTTTTTACCTTGCGATGCCACAACAAAACGTTATCTTTAAAAACGATAAATGTAGTGGTAAAAAAGTTGCAAGACAAAGATTGACAATTTAATTTTGTACAAATATAGAAGGTGATAAGGAAAATCAGTTAATCATTGGAAAAGTAAACACCCAAGATTCTTTAAAAGCTCTCATATCAACAAATTGCCCTTAGAATAGGTATCTAATAAAAAAGCTTGGATGACGGTAGAGATTATAACTTCCTGGCTAAAAAATTTGATGAAAAATAAAAAAGAAAATAGAAAAAGCTTATTATTTCTGGATAATGCCACGTCTCATCCCAAACCGACTCTTGAAAATGTGAACATTGTTTTTCTACCCCCAAACATCACATCCCATTGTCAGCCACTGGATCTAGGAATTATCCAAAATTCACAAATACCGAACGTCATTTTGAAGATGAGGAAAAAAGTGTCAATTTAACCAGCAGTTTAATTTGGATATCAGTAGCCAATTGCTAAATGTTTTGCGAAGCAGGGTTTTCGGAGAAGATCCTTTAAGAGGATTTTGATAAAGAAGACAAAATTACACTAGCTCAGTTTTTTCCTGTATTACTAGAAGGTAATCAACGTGTAAGCCTTGAAAATTATGCATTTATTAATTGTGATATTTTGACCGAAAGCCCCAATTTAAGTATTCATAATATAATCAGTGAATTAGACTATAGTGGAAGCTTTTACGTCAAACATTAAAGATATGGGTGAAGTGTGTGAAAAACTAAGAGATGTGCAAAGTTTTCTATTTTCTAATGATAAGAGTGAGCTAGCGGTAGAAATGCTTCAAATTTTATCAAAATGTGAATCTTGCTGTTTTACAAACTAAACTTAAAAATGTAAAACAAACCTCAATACAAAAATATTTCACAAAAATGAAATTTAATAGTATGTATATGTATGTAATTAATTATTGTAATAAGTATAACGAACAATTAGAAAATAGGTACATTTTATGTAAATGTATGTATTATGTATTCAATATGTATAACTCTTCCATTATTATATCGTCTAATTATTTAATATTGCATCAGCACATTTACAGTTATTTTTAATGCAGATATATAGTACCCTATAGCGACCCGTATTATGTTCCATACTTAAAAGATTTTAATAAACAACGCATAGAAATTAATTTTTCTCCCAATAACATCCATCTTCATATTCCTGTTAGTTTTGCAACAAATTTTAGTGACCGCTATTTAGAAGTTTTACTGCAATACAATCAAAAAAAGTACAAGGTACAAAATATTATAACGAAAACGACAATAAAACCCAAACATTATTGAATAATCATTTGAAAGTATTTTAACAAATCTTGTTGTGCTACAAATTTAAAACTAAAAAAACATTTTCAGACCACGCAATAGAAAAAATAATAAAACTTATCTCTATGATTCAATTTGTTCTGCTAAATTTCATGTTTAGAGAAGCATAAAATAATAAAATTATTGGCTTTATCAGAGTAATTTTAGCAATATTTGAAATAAACAAGAATGTAATAAAATCTCAAATTAATTAACCGTAATAATTGCTGTTCCATAATTACACTGTTTAAACTAATAAGCTCAATAAACAATAATAAATTTTAAATTAGAAATTGTGCCAATCTGCTTTTTCCAATGTGGTACGTAATTTTTTGTATTATGTAGCACAGTTTATGTTTTAATTACTAATTAATTAGTTTTTTGTTGCGTAGGTTAATACTAATTGGATGGTATCACATTCTATTCAGTACATTTAATTTCAACTCACACAAATGAAATAAATGTTGCAAAACCACGTCATAAGGAAAGCATTTCTATCATTAGTTCATCTACACAACCTTCTCTCAAGAGACGTTTCCCACGTGCTATAAAAGATTGATAAAATAGATATTAAATCAGTTTCTATAAATTCTGTTATTGATACAATAATGTACTTTTTAAATCTAAAAGTTAAAGCTTTAAATTTGATTTCTCAAAAATATTGTTTTATAAAATAGGTAGAATCAGAAGTACTTTTTATCATGCTTAGTTTAATTTCATGATAAAAATATAGGATCATTAACATTAAAAGCAAAATAATGAGAGATTTTTTTTATAAAAGGAAAATAAAATTCTGTACATTTTTGTACGACATACATATTGTACTAAAAGAAACAATTTTAAACATTGTAGTAAAAAGCGTTAATTCCAAATAAATTAGTAGAAAATGTAACGAATTCGAAAACATATTAGCATATTAGTTTGCATTTTATTTAAATGATAAATTATTGTGGTATTTTTGAATTTGTGCTAAATTTGAGCTGAATTTTAAATCAACCAATTGTTATTATGTACATAATTTTAATTCTACAAAAAAAACAAGTTTGTTATAAAATTCCATAAACAATGTTTGTATTGATGTTTGTCATAAGATTTAATCAGTACATTAAACTAAATCGCACTTTTTTCTAAAATATTTAACTGTCCCTCTATGTTACAAAAATATGTGTAACTAGTCACAGGTTATGTCACATAAGTTTTTGATTTTTCATTTTAAGCGTTTGAAATATTTTTATTTTTAACTTCAATTAAACCATCATTTCCAATTAGCTTATCCGAACTTGCGGCTAAATGCGAATTATTGTAGAAATAAATAACCACAAGGTATTGCTTTTTAATTGATTTTTCTCATGTAGTGCTACGTTTATTTAATTCATTAATCTATAAACAATTTCTTAAGTTTTTAAGTTTGACTAACTGTACAGGGTGGCTAAATTTCGATCTTTCAATAGAGATTTTTGGTACTATAAGAGACATTTGAAAATGGATTTAAAATCTACAATCTATTTTTTTTTTTGAAGAAAAATGATGAAAACCTACCAATTTTGAAAACTAATTGCGGTTTTTAAAATGGTGTATTTTATCAATTGGGTGTTTCACTTTTTTTCAAAAATTAATAAAAAAAAGTTTATGAGTATCCACCAACACTGTTAAAATAAAAAAAAATGGTTGACCGTTTTCGAGAAATTACTCTTAGAAATTCAAAAAATAATTTTTCCCGTTTAAAACAAATTACGTGTGCACGTAATTACAAAACACCTCGCAAATTTACAACATGAGATTCAAAGCCCTGTTTAATTTTTGTTTTGTTTACATGGTTACTTTAACAAAAAACATAAATATCTAGAGGTCACGGATGACGGTAAACCCGGGCTTGCTGAGATAAACCAGACGTTGTTGTGGCAGAACGGAAGACGATGGAAACGAAAACAAAAAGTCAAATAAAAATAATTATTTTTAATAATGCCAGAAACTTGCACGTCGACACAAAAAAATTCTTTTTAATGCAACATTGCAAAACTGGGTAAGGACTTTAAATTTCTAGTAAACTAAATAGAAATATCCGCAGACTTGCCAAACGGGAAAAAACACCCTTAACTAACTTCAAACTCGAAATTTATTAATTCCCAGTACGTGCTTTTACACACTTAACTAAAATGAACTATACCCGATTGTCAACTGACTTAAAACGGCAGTTGTGGCATTCTTATAATCCCTTATGCACATACCATAATAAACATTTAAATTTATTTAATTGCCGTTCTGGTTAGTCTTTAATAATAGCTTTAACATTAGTTTTAAATACTTTAGAACTAAATAGTATAGTGTTTTTTTATGAGGTTTTTAAATTTTATAGACAAACTTGGTTTTACTAGTATTAGATCTGTTGGATTAAAATTAATTATGTTTGTACATTTACCCACTTGACTACGGGACATAGATCGATTAGCCGACGTTTTGGTCAAATGAATCTGATTTTAATCAAGGCTTCCAAACGAAGAATTGGAGCAAATAAATTTGTTCTTAGAATTGATCCATCACAATTAATTACTCATTGCTAATCATCTCTGTTTATTGCGTATGCTTAATACACAAACTATGTGCTTATGAAAGCGGTACCTCAATTGAGAATGTATAAACCTAAGAAGTATGTGTTATTGCTCGATTTGTATTACTTACTTTTCAGATGTTAAGTATTGTTATTTATTGCTATTTTAACAGTTTCTCAAGGTTATTATAATTTGATAAATAACAAAAATTGTTTTATTTTTTAGTAACACAAAAACAACAAAATTGTTTCATTGTTTATTGTTGCTATGATTGTTATTAAAAATGTTTGATTTTTTATTTTAGTTGCAATCAAAAATCTCTTTTATAAGTTAATTTATTGGTTGTACTTTTTAACCAGTTTTTAGATTTGAGAGTATAACAAATATTGTGATGATTTTGACAAATAAATTAATGGAAGAAATGTGACACTTAAATTACTTTTGGTCATCACTGTATAAGTTAATTATAAATACACAGCACCACAAGTCGGTCGCCCCCCCTCCTTCAATTTATGTTAAGGACGATACACTATCATTTTTTACAAATTTTTACAATTTGACTTATGTGTCAGGGCGATAATTTTCTAGTACAATTTGTGCTTTGTTAAGAATCAATTCTTAAATGTCTCACTATACTAGGGAGTTGAAAGCAAAATTGGACGTCATGTGAATACGGGTCATTTAAATACTTTCAAATTCGATGGTTGATTTAAAAATAAAAATACCTTTAAAAGGTGATATCACTAGACCCCTTTTTTCATAAGAATTTTTTTTTGAAATACATTTGGCATTTGGACACCATCGTCATCCAATTTAACATAAAAAAATAGTATTTTCAATCTTACATTAACACAAAAAGTTGTGCAACAAAAACTATCAACCGTTCAAAAGTGTAAGGAAGGCCAATGAAATTTGGTTCCCACTGTATACAAGGTGAAAAAATGTTAGTAATTATTCTTTGTCGAAAAAGTAATGTGAGTTTTTCATATAAAGAAATGTATATGAGCAACAGTTTTGAATTTTTTTATTGAAAACAAAAAATGAACAAAATTTAAAATAAATTTGTTTTTTTCTGAACTTTTTTTCATATTTAATTATGTAAGAATTTATTTCAAATAGCTTGATTTTTTTTAAACCAATAAGGTCTCTCGTGTTTTTTTGTAGGATAAACTATTTTTGAGAAAAAAAATGCATCATTAAATAGATCGCATGATTTAGGTAGTCTGAAATTTTTTACCGCGTTCGTGTACAGGGTGTTCTGTTTTCGACACTTTTGCAGGGTATCTCCGTTATTATTGCAGTTCAAGTTTTGGGGTTTTCGCGAACCTGTGTCACTTTTTTGTAAAACAAACGATGGCGCAGACAGATTTATCATCGGTCTCTTCGTTTTTGAAATACAGAGTGAAGTTGAAAAGTATGCATTTTCAGACACCCTCTGTAATTCAGGTATCTGATAAGTTATTGACTAGGTAAAACGGAATCTTACACATTTTTTATGCAGAATCCAGTGACGTGCTTAGTTTTTTTCTAGGTGTCCCCATTTTTGAGAAAGTTACCAAAGTTAGGATTTTTTAAATGGGACACCCTGTATGTCAATTTGTATTTACATTCCACTCATTAAGAGCTTTCCAGAAATGTATAATAGTCGGCACTTTGTTCCTAATCGAAGGTTAGAATCTTCTTTTTTAAAATAAGCTTAGAAACTAAAAGCCAAACAGATTTATTTTTATTAAACTTATAGTAAAAACCAATAACCAATAACGCGAAAGTGACTATTTTCAATTTTTGATATGATTTTATTTAATAATTTATTTTTAGTTAAAGAATGTTTCCAATAAAAATATTAACATCGCAGCCGCCTACTAGATAAATTCTACTAAAATTCTAACCTAGATCATTCATACGATGTTAAAACATTATTTCTCTCAAAAATCGTTGATCCTGCCAAAAATAGAAGAGACCTTACTTAAAAAAACATCACTCTATCTTAAATAATTTTTTTAAATAATTAAATAAAGTAGTAGAGAAAGTAATCTACTGCTTGAGATCCACATCTATAGAGGTCAATAACATTAGTTGTAAAATGTTGCAGATTTGTTGTCAATTTCTTTTCCTATACTTTACCTATATGATAAATTACTGCATTTCAGAATCTGTCTTCGCGTCTGTCTGGAAAACGCTGTAATTGTACCATTACTTTAAGTGAGCAATTCTAAGGAATTAAAACATCTCCGTCCAATAAGTATCTTTCCTGCACTATCCAATGTATTACAAAAATCTTAGAAAAGTAAATAAGAAATCATCTAATCGTTTTGATATCTTACCCAGCACCCAGTTTTGCCATAATACTGCACTAATAAGCATATTTGACGACATTATCACAGGTACATACTCCGCCAAATTAACAACTCTCATTCTAGTAGATTATTCTAAATCTTTTGATACAATAAATCACAAACCCTTGTTAACAATCTTACATTCTGTGGGCTTTGGTAACTCTGCCATAAGCTTCCTACGGAGCTATTTATCAGACTGCGCACATACAAAATAAAAAATCTAATAAAATTGATATCTCTGAAGGAGTTCCACAAGGATCAATTCTTAGGCCTATATTGTTTTCAATTTATACGTGTAACATACAATCTAGAATTAGCCACTGTAAATCCATATGTATGCAGATTATACGCAAATCTATTATTAATTTTATATAAATCAACTTGATCAAGCAATAAAACTAACGAAAGAAGATTTATCGAATCTGGTTGAATATAGTAAACAACATCTTCTTTTAATAAATTCTCTGAAATCGTCAGTAATGCTCTTCGGTAAAAAGAGAAAAGTCTCCACTAATATTCAATTTAAAAATTAAGACACAATATTACCTTTAAACAAAGTGACTAATAACCTACGGGTGTTATTAGACTCTTTACTTCGCTTCATACAACATATAGCGTGTAACAAAAAAGTACGTCATAAATTAAATTACATATTCTGGGGCTAAAAATAACTCGATTGAACCTAACTTACCTCAGTACAAATGTGCATGAAAAAAAAGTTACAGGGTGTCAAAGTTATAATTTTTGAAAAGTTTTTTGGTAATATTTTCCTTAATAAAAGCACGACTTCAACGAAATTTGGTATTCAGCAGTTTTTCACAATTTTAATGTACATTGTAGAGGGAGCGACCAGCAGCGTACATTAAAATGTTCATAACTTTTTTGCCCCTGGGTATATTGGATTGTTGTTTGAAGATTTTCATTTCTTGATGTAATGAGCTCAAAAAAATATACATGAAAGATGTCGACACAGCAAACTGTTTCCAAGAAAATCGACACTGAATCTTCAGTTGTTATCGAGATACGGCTTTTTTTCATTATACCACAAAAATTTCGAATAATAAAAAATAAAGTATAAATGAATTTTTAAGTTATTCGCAGGTCCCAAAATTTTTATTTAATCTTACTTATTTACAAAAAAATTATAACTTTGACACCCTGTAACTTTTTTTGCATGCACATTTGTACTAAAGTAAGTTAGGTTTAATCGAGTTATTTTTAACCCCAGAATATGTGGTTTAATTTATGACCTACCTTTTTGTTACACCCTGTATATTTCCCTATATCCAAAAGGCTTACATTAACTTAAAAATGCTATGTGCTCATCGCTTTTCTCTGAACGGCGAGATGAAAGTTTTGTTATGTTATGCACTTGTTCTATACTAACTGGCTTACTATACATTATTCACAAGTATTTCTTGCAAAAATCATCATCTTGCGTGAAATGTGAATTAAGAAAGTTGTTTTACATCGACCAATAAAGTGCATTCTACTTTCAATAACATACTTAAATTATTATTTCATTATATATATATTTATATAAATATTATTTTTTAAATAATTACTGTACATATATTTCTTTTTTTTTGTATATATTATTTTATTCAGTTTTTTTCCTCTAATTTATTTTATAATTCATCGGATACAGGGCTCAGTGGAAGAACAGTTGACCTTGATCATGAACTAAACTGAGTCCTTTCTATAGCTCAACAAGCTAAAAAAATTCTCTATAAAAAGTAAGAATTCTTCATTTTTATTTTATATTTTTCTATGAATGGTTTTGTTTCATAATTTTGGAAATAAAAGTATTATTATTATTATCAATATTATTAATAAATCTAAAACAGGAAAAAAGTTCCAAAACAAACTTTAGGGGGTAGCTTTTTCTCCCACTTGGAACGACAATATCACAAAAATATTCATTTAATACTTTTTCGATAACAAAAAATGTTAGCTCATTTTAAATTTTCTAACTTTTTTGTTTTCAAGAAAAAAACCATTTTTTGGAGGATATTTAAATGGCTGTAAATAAGCACGGGTCGCGCTAATATAAAAGACCCACATTATTTTTTGACAAAAATTACCACTTATATTTTTGTAGTTATTTATTTACATTTTGTATATTTAAAATTTAGTAGCAAAATATTTGAAAATAAAGAAGGGATTAACCTAAATAATAACTTTACTTCTACTAAGAAAAACCTCTGCTACAGTTTTATTTAATAATTGTGACAACGTTACTGTAAATATTTATAATGAAATACTATTCCAAACTCAAATATTTATTTTTGCAAACTAATGTTACATAAATTCTACATAATATTTCTTCTAAAACATCGTTTTGGAGCAAAAAAAATGGGCTCATGGCTTATTTGACTTTTTAATGTAGAGTTAATACTGACTAATATTGATATGTCCTCTTTGAAAAATAATACAACAGAATACTAATAGATGCAATTTTTTTTAACAATTGTGTAATTTTAAAATAATTCAGTTCGAATGTAAGTTGATAAACATCACACAAACAACAATAGTAAATTTCATGGCATAAACTTTTTTTCGAATAATAGTCACACGTGTCAGTAAACCAATGCATAATATACATATTATTTTACTAGAAACAAACAGAAATAATTAAAGGTATTAATAAATGTAAAATTAAATAAAATTTTAAGGGCAAGGATAACTAAAACATATCCCAAATTAAACAGCACATAATCAGATGTCTCTATCTGGTACGAAAGCTCTTACATCAAGCTCATTTACAATTCAAAACTTCAAACAAAATTTTATGTAAACATTAATCTTTTTTGCCACATGTTGTTTTTTACGATGTTTAAACAGAGGTAGTGATTAACAGTTTTTACGTTTTATTACTTATTTACCATGCCCTTTAATACTCAATTAAACCTTAATCGGTGTATAATAAGTAAATTCTCAATGATGATCTAAATAGAACTTTAAATAATTTGTATTGCCTACAGTGGAATAGTAAAATACCATTTGCGTTGTGTATTGAATTGTATTTACATAAAGGGTGATGCAATTAGTATTATAAACGTAAAATCAGTTATCGTAGAATATACGAATACATTGATGACGCAATTCTAATGTAACTTATGGGGATCACGGAAACGGTAATAGATACAAAATCGCTTAAATTAGAAAAAAGTTGTGCAATTTAAAGCAAATTAATAAACTGTTTTTATACTGGCTAAATTCCGAATGGTTACAAAGATATCCGGAAAACAACCCAATTGGGTGGTTTGCAAATAACGCTTATACGGTTACAGTTAGACGAATGAAAGTTGAGAACTTTATAGCAATGTTGCCAGTTTTTTTGTTAAGTCCTTACTTTTCGAGATAAATTGTTAAACTTTTAATTTTCTTATGAGTGCAATATCGAATAAGTACATTTTTGAAATCGTCATGAAATTCTCTTTTCAGTCATGTTTAACATTTGGTATTTCTCTCAGAAACTTCATGAGTTATCGCCATTAAGACATTTTTTGATAAGTAGGCCATGATTTTGACTTATAATAAGGGCAGACAATAAATAAACAAATGCTATAGAAACGTCAAAAATATTGTAATTAATATTATAACTAATAAATTATAACAAATGTTCAAATAAATCACCATTATTTTCCAAGCATAAATATGCTCGTTTCACCGTTGCATCTAAAGCTCTGTTTAACATTTCTGGGGTAATCGTGTTGAACCCTCTCTCAAACATATTAGTAATTGTTTTTCATTTCAAAACTTTGAGTGTACACTTTGTTATTTATGTAACCCCAGAGAAAAAATCCAATGGAGTTATATCCGGAGACCGCGCTGGCCACAAAATGTTATTGTGAGTCCCAATGCATCTTCCTGGGAACTGTCCAGTAAGATAATCTTTCATGATCCTCGCATTATGTGCTGGAGCTCCATTTTGCTGAAACCAACAGTTACGAATTTCCAGCAATGGTAAATTATCGAATTCATTTTCAAAATGATGCTGCAGTATGTGGATATACTAGTCTGAAGTGAGAGATTTGACATACGTATGCAATAGTCTGCTTAAGTTGTTGGATGTGCGTTTTCACTTAATTACAAATACAAACCATAAAATGTGTAATAGTTTGATTCTGCGTTCAAGTTGAACTTTTCTTCAAAACATGAAATTTGCTAATTCACTGAATTGACCACATATAAAGTTTACTCAATAACTGGTGTTTGTAACTGCAATTAATTAATATTGTGTAGAGAAACGACACAAAGAACCAAAGTGACATATACAGTGATGGGCAGATGTGTGATTTTTTTTGGAATTGTTAAAGATATCAAAATAAAATTTGGAAGGTTGGTATTACAGTAAATCGGGTGTTTGTTTTTAATTTTAAACATCCGGTTTTACAGAAGTAATGTCGACTATAATTTTGTTATAAAACACCCTGTATAATATTTTAAGTTCGAATAAAGCATTTCGTTTCGAGTACAAAATCATTAAGTGTGATATTTTTTATTTTAGTGCCATATCTAAAAAAAAGTTAATAATATCTAGTAGTCTGTGAAAATTATTGTAGCAGTGACAGTAATTTTAAAATAAGTAAGTATGAATTACTATCACCCTCTTACCAAATGTGCAATTTTCCTTCCATGTCCAAAGCTATCGGGATTGTAGTACACAATGAGCAAATGGTATGTTGCAAACACTGGCCATTTTCTCATGTCCCTTTCCGAACCCCCCATTTTCTCCCGCAATTCTATGCTGATTCCAATTATATAGTTAGTTGTAGCCTAAGACCTACAGGTACTGAGTCTGTAAAGGACCTTACAAACACACAAATTTTTAATATTAGTATAACGTGTGTCCCGGAAAATCTGATGCATTCTGTTTAACATAGGGAATTTGAAAAGTCCGATTTATATGTCCCCAAAGTGTTTTTAAGATATTTTTACTATCAGAATACTTAACAATGTGTACTACAAAACGTTTTTCGTAATAATTTCTAAACTTTAATCAAACATATTAAAAATATTTGAAAAAATATTTCACAATATTTTAAAACGTACTAGAGTTCAAATCCCAGTATTTTTTTTTAGTTGTATTATTAGTACAGCGTTTAATTTCCATCGGTGTAGAGACATTATTAAAATTTTACTTATTTTACTTGAAGTGGCAGTGGATTTATTAGAATAATATTCAATTAGAGAGTTTTTGGATATTACAAAATCAAACCCCAAAATTACGCGAGTTTCTTTTTGCGCATGTGTAATAACGTATGCGCATGCGCAGAAGATATTACGATGTTCAAAAATTCCCTATTAAACAATTAAATTAGATCATAATGTGAATATTCTAATAAACTCATTGCCAGTTCAAGTAGAAAAAATTGAAGCTTTTGCCTCTTTACCGGTAGAAATTAAACGCTGTTCGTTTAGAATAATAATACAACTAAAAAAAGAAATCTGACTGGCATTTGAACTCTTGTACCTACATTTTAAAATTTTAAATATGTTTTCAAATAGTTTTAATATGTTTAGTTAAATTTTAAAAATTATTACGCAAAACGTTTTCTAGTAGACATTGTTAAGTGTTCTGAATTTCCCATGTTAATCAGAATGCTTCAGATTATCCGGAACAGACGGTACAGATAGGTCAATATTCAACTGAATTAGACGTATTTCTGGAAATACGGTAGCTGATACTCCTTCGTGAATATCAATAATATCGTTACCAAGCATAGGTTATCTAGAGCTAAGCCAAGAACAGGAACACGCCTTAGAACTTTTTTTATCATCCAATTTCTCTTCTCTAAAACTTCACAATGTTCTTCTGTCTGAAAATAGATCACATTAACAAATAATGTATCATCATATCTTAGAAGTAAGGTACTGTTGACTCCTTGCAGCCTACGTCCTTCACTAATGCTTACGAGTTTCAAACTCAAATCAGACTGCTTTAACCATGTTCAGAGTTTCGAAGAAACACTTTAACAAGTTGTAGAGTCTCCAGTATCACAGACTACTTTAACCATGTGTAGAGTTCCGAAAAACTACTTTAACAAGGTGTACAGTTTCCATCATAACAGACTACTTTAACCATGTGTAGAGTTCCAAAGAACTACTTTAACAAGGTGTAGAGTCTTCATCATTACAGACTATTTTAACCATGTGTAGAGTTCCGAAGAAACACTCTTAACAAGGTGAAGAGTCTCCAGCATCACAAACTACTTTTAACCTTGTGTAGAGTTTTGAAAAACTACTTTAACAAGGTGTAGAGTCTCCAACAACACAGACTACTTTAATCATGTGTAGAGTTTCGAAGAACTACTTTAATAAGGTGTAGAGTCTTCAGCTTTTAAAATTAAAAATAAAATAAAAGCACACCTTAGAATCAGATTCCGAGGTCATTAAACTATCTAACACTTCCATGCAGTCATCAGGACGCCATTCTTTGCTCTATAATTTTATATGGAAAAGAGTGGCTGTTGTTACTCTAGTGGACTCTGATAAACTACCAACCTTTCGTAGCTGCTAACGATCTACATTCACCTAACTACGATTTTATAAGGAAGAACCCAGCCAGGCTCTAGTTTCTTTGCTAGTAAGCAACTAAATAATAACTACAATAATATTTAGCAAGGCCGGAGTAGGTCTGTGTTCTATGCTTTTTAATAGTAAACTCCAGACTGGCACCTTGGACATGCTACGTTTTCTTACACATATTGAATTATTTGTTATGTGTTATGGTCATACTTAATTTATGTGTCTACATTCCACAGTGTTACCCTATTTGAAGAGTGACATTCTATAAATAAACATATGATGACCGATATGTTAATATGCCCTTTTCTTTATGATGGTAAACCTTCTATACTATGGTATATTCTTTTTTTGATTATAGTTTTGTTTTTTATTAAAATCCTGTATTTTTATTAAACTTGTGTCAGCATACATAAAAAAATCTGTCTTATTCTCTCTTCTTTTTCCTTTTTTTTTAAATTAAATTGTGTTTTTTAATTTTTTCGTCGTTCAGAGAAGTTTTGTAATAGTGGAAATTTTAATGATTGGTAATGTTAAAATGTAATTTACAAAAATTAAATTTAAATATAAATTCTGAAAATAAAAACAGTAATACTTAAACAATTGTAAAAATAAAAATAACAAAACAAAAAATTTGGTATATAAACCACACACTACAATACCCCTCTCTAACACATTATCGCAAAAAAATTCAAAAATGCGCCGAAATGTGTAAAAAAGAAATATTTTTTAAAATAAACAAAACAGAATTAACATGGGCTTTCATAAATTGATAAAAAATGTTACTCGATTTTATTTTTAAAATCACTAATACAATATTTTCTTAGTAATAAATAATCACCTTTCTTATATAAAATAGTTTTACTTTGTTTTTTGTTTAATTTATCTTGTGCTTTCATATGAATATTAAATAATTTTTTTTGGGTTTTAATTATTAAATCGTTAACATCAAATGTGTCATTATCAGAAATACAAGAAGTATAAAATACTATAGGAGTTGTTTGAATAGTTGATGTAGGAGTAGAGATTATTATTTCTTCAACAATTTTAACATAAAAATTCTACAAATCATGTGAGTCAACACAAAGGATTCTTAGATATTGAATTAATTCCCTAATGAATATTGCCGAAGGATTACTACAAGGATGTCTAATAGATGTAAAAGTATACGAAATATTATAGTTAAACATAAAACTAAGTAATTTAGAATTTTTGAAACATTTTCCATTACCCATTATAATTATTTTAGGTATTCAAATAGTTTGAAAATAATTCTTTAAACAATTAATTACAACATTACCATCACAATTACCTATTAGATAAAAAC
Source organism: Abscondita cerata (assembly GCA_030710515.1). Classification (NCBI taxonomy): domain Eukaryota; kingdom Metazoa; phylum Arthropoda; class Insecta; order Coleoptera; family Lampyridae; genus Abscondita; species Abscondita cerata. The sequence continues at coordinate 386,216 of JALBCR010000722.1, forward strand.
GGACCAGTTTAATAAAACAATCTAATACAATTAATATGTTTTTATATCCTTCAGAAGGTAAAAGATGTTGTAAAAAAATCTATAAACAACATTTCCAAAAGAGTGGTGCTTATAATAGATGTTCCAGAATAATAAAGTGTACAATTTTTAATTTTATAAAACTGGCAAGTATCACCTTAATAATACACTACTGTTTTAACTATAATTTCCAATCTGACCTAGCTATACATTTTTCCCTGAATCAAGTGTGTAATCTTTTCAACCCGATATGACAAAATGAACAATGTAAATCTTTCAAAATAGTTATAGCATGTAATTTTAGAAAAATTATTAAATATTTATAGTTTACTTTCTTCATTAACATACCATCATACTATAATCGTTATCCAAGAATCTTATTTAATCCTAATTTCTTTAAAAATATGATGTAACTCTTTGATTGTTGATAAGAAAATAAATTTTGTATTTGTAAATTCGTCGTTTAATCAAGAGATAAGATCATTAAATTAAAGAGGTAAATTTATAAATCATAGAAGAAGGAAGTGGATATTTTGGTTATAATACATACATGGTGCGGGATTAGTGCAAGGTAGCTCGATATATCCGTTATCATAAAAAATATCAAAAAAATGTATTTAGATAAATTTTAGACATACTAAAGATGCATGTTTTAAAATTATTTACAATTATACAGTGTGTTTCATTACATAGTGGGTAGCGCAAAGTTATGTTTTTTTAAATAGAACAATACGTGTTGGAATTTTTTTAACAAATGTTGATCTTTGAGGTAGTAGGGACGCGACACCGCCGCGGCGTATTCAAAATTTTAGCAGACAATTCTGGAGACGGATTAACAAAACTTTTTTTCATATTGTATAACAACCCAAAATTTTTAATTGCAACTTTGACACAATGAGAGCTGTTATTAATTGAGTACGCATGTTTTGGATTTGAGTTACCAAAATAAATAACAGAGCATTTGTCAAGGTTTAATGGCAGATGCCAGGTGTTACTCCAGTCAGCTATATACTCTTATGCTAGCCGAGGTTGTAATACTTTGCATATGCTGCGTGCGGAGTGCAAATGTTGTTCAATAAATCTGATGTAAAGATAAAAATAATAATGGGCTCAGAACTGACCCTGTGGCACCCCACTGCTAAAAAAGGACCTATCTGAAACATTTTATTTATTTTAACTGCAAATGATATGTTTGTTAAAAATGCTGTTATCCAATTTAATAAAAGTCCAATAATGCCAAACCTCTCCAATTTAAATAGTAATAATCTGTGTGACACCCTGTCAAACGGTGACATACAAAAATTTTTGGAAGTTCCATATCAAATGTCTACATTTCCAAAGCTAGCTACGGTAAAGGAAGCCAAAGAGGTGAATCAAAACTGACATCAACTCAAAGAAGTCTCCAGACTTTGACTTAATAACAGGTGCGGTACTCAAAGAAATGCCTCGTAAAGGCATGGTAATGCTTACCATGCTATACAATGCAGTTTTGCGAATGGGATATTATCCGGTGCAGTGGAAGGTGGCTCAGTTAATCCTGATATCAAAACCAGGCAAACCGCCAAACGAAGTAAGTTCTTACAAACCAGTTAGTTTGCTATCTGTATTGGGTAGAATTTTTGAAAAACTCATCGTTAGAAGACTTATGATTGTCGTTGAAGACTCTAAATTAATACCTGAGCACCGGTTTGGATTTAAAAGAGAACATTCTGCAATGCAACAGGTACATAAAGTGGTCGATTATATCAACCAAGCCCTTGAAGAAAAATCTTATTGCACAGCAGCCTTCCTCGACGATGCTCAGGCATTTGACAAGGTATGGCATAATGGACTCCTCTTTAAATTAAAAAGTTCACTTCCACACGCTTATTATGTTATACTAAAATCATATTTAGAAGAAAGGTTTTTCCAAGTGAAATATGGGCAACATCTCACAGAACTTTATCCTATACAATCAGGAGTACCTCAAGGCAGCGTCTAGGACCTCTTCTATATAGCATTTATATAGCTGATATGCCTACCAATGAACAAGTACTAACAGCCACATTTGCCGATGGTAAAGCTATCATGATCAAACATAAAGAACCAAAAATAGCCGCTAAAATGCTACAAACACATTTAAGTCTCATTGACAGATGAAGTAAAAAGTGGAGAATAAAGATAAATGAAGCCAAATCTTTTTATAACACCTTTACCAAATGTAGAGGAACTTTACCGAACGTATTCATAAACAACATACCACTACTCTATGTCACAGAGGTCAAATACCTGGGAATGCACTTAGATAAAGATCTAACATGGAAAAAGCACATAATGAGTAAGAGAAAACAACTTGGAATTAAATTTAGTAAACACTACTGGCTGCTTGGCAGAAAGTCTAAGTTAACACTACAAAACAAGCTATTATACGTATACAACGTTGCGTTTAAACCTATTGGTCATATGGAAGTCAGCTGTGGGATACCGCAGCGAACTCTAACATCGCAATTATAGAATGATTTCAAGCAAAAGTATTACGAGCTATGTGTGACGCCCCTTACTTAATTAGAAATGTTGACATTCTTAGTGATTTGAGAGTAAACTCAGTTCAACAGACAGTTAAAAAGTGCAGTGAAAACTATTTAAACAAGTTGGAACAGCACAGTAACACATTAGCCATTAACCTGCTTGATAATAACACGAACATTAAACGACTAAATAGATACAAACCACTGGATTTGCCAGACAAGTTTTAAAATAGTTGTAATAATTTGCAGATTGCAAATAGTAAATAAAAATAAAAAAAATTATCGTAGACAGGAAGTTGGTTATGGTAGACCTCCCTGGTAAAAACCCATGTTGGTACCGAGGAATAATATTATATCTAATCATATGGTCAAGTATATTATTTGCTACTATTTTCTCCATTCTGCACACTATTGAAGTGAGACTCACTGGTCTATAGTTTTCAACACTACTTTTATCTCCTTTTTTATAAATAGGAGTGACAGTAGCCTCTAGCCATTTGGCCGAAGCATTCATAATTATAATCAAAGGACCGACCAATGATCTTTTTATGATCCTGGGAGTTAAATCATCTGAGTCCGGTGCACTATGTAATGATAATGCCTCTTCTGTAAAATGTAAGTCTGACAGAGTGCCATGCACAGTTGAAAATTGCAGAACATGATTGGCACTGCTAGAAGGAGTTGTAAAAACAGAGGAGAAAAACCTACGAAATACATTAGCAGTTTCTATGTTATCAGTACATATGGTGCCTGATGAATTTCTAACAAGTGGAACAGTTACGCGAGAGGCTTGATGCTTTCGTAGATGACCATAAAACGCTTTCAGATTTTGCTGTTCTCAAAAAGACTCCTTGCAGTTTTTAATTCAGTTCGTGCTGTATAAATGTTCTCATCATTAGTGACTTTAAATTGCTTCCATAATTTATTTTTATATTTAATTTTATTTAAGAAGATATATTTAACCCAGGGTTTATTTACTAACCGTTTAGTTTGTCTAAATTTGGATTATTGGTTGATGTATGAAGAGATCGTTGTTACAAAATATTCACATCCCTTGTCAAAAAAAAATAATTTAAATTTGATCAATCAATATTTTTGAGCGTACTCTCGACTTGGTTACAATTAGTTAATTTATAAGTTTTGTGCTCTATTGTGCCGCATATTTCATTACCTAAAGAACAACATTTATTGGCAATGGTCAGACAGTCCAACAGGAGAACTAACATGTAAGTGAGAAATTAAGTTGACATCTTGTACTAACACAAGATCTAAAATCGATAATGATTGATCAATTCTAAACTAAGTGAACCCTTTAACCAAATTTGTATAATGTTGTTGTTATTAAGCATGTTAATAAAATTATTTTCTGTATTACTTAAACCCGTGTAATTAATAGATCCCCAATTTATATTCGGCAAATTAAAATCTCCCAGGATAATTAAATTAAGCAAGTCAGCAAATTTTAATTCAATTGTATTAAATAATTATTATCTTTAACTTCTGAATTTAAATTGGAACCATAATGTCGTCTATAAACACAACAAATCCGGAAAATTGCTCGTCGGCAATTGCTCGCCGTTAATTGCTAGCCGTCAATTGCTCGCCATGAATTGCTACCCTTCTCAATTGCTCGCCACTTCAATTGCTCGCCACTGCAAAATTTAAAAGCCTGTTAGCGTTACCCAGGAGACACCACGTGGAGGTCGGCTTTTTTCGTCTCCCAATTTTTTTTTTTCATATTTTTTGAATTTTTTTGTATTTTTTTCTGTTTTTATTCTAACTGCATCAATATGCGATATTGTAGGCTATCGCACGGAGATATTCCAACAGGTTTTCTCCATTGTACGATAGTGCCATGCTTTGGAGCCGTTCAGCACAATCCCTGTATTTTTTCTTCTGTTGATGGACATCGCCAGCAAGTAGTTTTATTTGTAGCTCGTTTAAGCTTTGTTCTTTCTGGATACATTTGATGAACTTCCAGATATTTGGGTGGTGCCCCGATACTTGTTGTTTAAAGGCTCTATGCCATCCCTCAAGAGAATTATTTGTTTTGGGCATCCCTTGGCAAGCAACATCATAACAATTCCAGCGATCATGCGAGAACTTTGGTGGTCGTCGACTATGTCTTCTGTTGGGTCGCCCGATCCACGTGTCTTCAAAATAATCGAGGACCTCTTGGGCGTCTTCGTAGATTATGTTACCATCACACAGTTCTTCGAAGGCTTCGGTAACCGCTCCCACTGGCACAAATGCCAAAGCTGGTAACATCCGCAGACTCAGGGCGAAGTCAGCGTCAATTTCATAACGCTTCTTTAGACCCTTAGCTTGTATCACCCGGAATATAGCTTGACATAGATGGAAAAGCACCCTTGGATCCGTACATTTGGAAAAACAGATACTATTCCGTTTGAAAGGGCCATTTCGAAGTCTGTGGTTATAATCCTTGGAGTGACAGTATTTTTCAGCACTTTCAACTGGGTGAACAAACGAATGTATGTTTGTTCTGATTTATTGGGCAGCAGTGCATATAGTAATGGTATTGAAAGTTTGCTTTTCAATCCATGGACTGTTAAGAGTTGGTAAAAATCGAGGGCACTGTCTTGAATGTGCCATCGACACCCCAATGGTCACTATCCGATAAAATTTGTAGGTTCTTCTCGGTACAGAACATCAAAATGCGCTCATCTTCTGGGCCGGAGTCGAAGCAAAGGAATTTTTCTCCATTTAAAGTGGTGGTAAACTCCATTGGAAGTTGGAGATCCCTGCGATGGTTAACAATTGCGGGTAGATCTTCATTCCGCTTACAAACGTGCCTTATAGTTCTTTTTATGTTTTCGATTCGGGGTAGGTGCGGTGCGACAGCCTGGCTGCATCCAACAGAGGCATCCGAGATTATACAGTGGGGCATATCTCTGGTATTTTTGCAGCCTCGCGAATCGAAGTCAATATCTTAGTAACCTCCACTTTTGCTGCGTCGGCAACGTGGTTATGTTCTTTCCATCGTTTAATAATCTCGTCGCCTTTGGTTGTGACGCGAGCGGAACACTTGAACTTTTGGAATGTTCACATTTCCAATGCGTTTTATCCCCATTGTCCTTATCTCTAATATAGAGATGGCCTTCGTCGTAAAGCTTCGGCTTTCCTTTTCGGATTGCAAAACTGCAAAGCCATTTTACAGAAATGTTATCTTCGTCAAAAGGGTTGTATTGAAAAATAGTTTGTAAACTCGTAGCAATCGGTACGCTGCTTAGAATGCAAATGAAGCGAAACTTTCTAATATCGCCGACTTTATAACAACCGTCTAGTAATGAACGCCTCGTTACTATTATCTGTTTTTAATTGCTCATTTTGTTTATCGTTAACTGCATTTTCTAAATAATCTATTATCTGTTTTTAATTGCTCATTTTGTTTATCGTTAACTGCATTTTCTAAATAATCTATTATCTGTTTTTAATTGCTCATTTTGTTTATCGTTAACTGCATTTTCTAAATAATCTATTATCTGTTTTTAATTGCTCATTTTGTTTATCGTTAACTGCATTTTCTAAATAATCTATTATCTGTTTTTAATTGCTGGTAGGTAGGTAGTAGGTACCTAAACCTTTATTATTATTATTGGATTTAAGTATAAATCCAATAAACGAATGCAAAATGTTAAAATGGAATTGTTAAATGGTTTCTAACAATTGATTTCGAATAATTAACCGGAACATATAAAACGAGAAAACGAGCAATTGAAGTGGCGAGCAATTGAGAAGGGTAGCAATTCATGGCGAGGAATTGACGGCTAGCAATTGACGGCGAGCAATTGCCGACGAGCAATTTTCCTATATCCACTATTCCTGATGTACGGGGTGGAACAATTTCGATGGGATTGCAGGGTATTTCAGTAACTATTACTGTTACAGCAAAACTGTTCACGTAGCATTAGGCCAACTTTTTGAGACAAATTAAACAGCGAAAACAAAAATTTTCCATCTTTTTTCATTTTTGACGCAGGGAACAAAATTGGTATTTTCTAAATTTCGATAAGGTGCCAAATCTAATCTGTTGATAAAAATTCAGGAAAACGTGTAAAAACATTTCTTGTGCAGTTTTTAGCGTAGAATCAAATAGAATAGTCAATTTTTAACTTTGGTCACCAATAGTCGAGATGCCACATAAACTTAGTTTTTTAAATGGAAACCATAGTTGTCTTTAAAACTTCATTAAAATCCTTTTATGTAAGCTTTTCAATAATATATAGCTTATAGAGGTTATTTTAAAAATTACGGAATTACAAGCGAATTTGTTAGTTTGCACTTTTATAAGTAGGCGATGCAATTACTTAAAACAATGAAGCACAGCACATCTGTCAAAACAAAGTTTTTGTTTTCGCTGTTTAATTTGTCTCAAAAAGTTGGCCTAATGCTATGTGTACAGTTTTGCTCTAACAGTAATAGTTACCAAAATACCCAGCAATTCCATCGAAATCGGTCCATCCTGTACAAACACACACCTCCTCTACGACATGCTGTACGATCTTTTCTGTATACAGTGTAAAAGCCTATATCATTGAAACCAAAAAAAAATTAGCATTTTTTAACATTAATAGAGCTTTATACACAGACGTTAATGTCTCAAAACATGAACGTGCATAAATGAACGCGCAAACAACAACGTGCAAACTGCTGTGACTACAGACGTTCGCACTAAATAATAGTTTTGTTTAGGTATTTGTATGATGACCACGGAAGAGGAATCTTTACTCTTGTGGCAGTGGTTGTTTTAATTTTTCTTTTTGAGTACATAAGCGCACGCCACAACAGTAAAGATTCCTCTTCAGTGGTCATCATACAAACACCTAAACAAAACTATAATTTTGTGCAAACGTCTGTAGACACAGCAGTCCAACTTGTGTGTATAACTCAAAAACAAAAAACAGTAATCAATTTTTGATTTCACTATTAGGTTGTTTATTTTTTCATATCTATTATTATAGTTAATGAGATTCCCTATTAAAACATCAAATTTTGGCCACCCTCTATATACGTAAAAAGAGATGCCAATGAAATGTCACTGTATGTCAAGTAAAAATTGCCTTTTGAAAAAGAAGCTTGAAGATTGGAGAGTCACAAGTTGAGATCTTGCTGAGGCTGAGTCGTCAACTCGAAAAATTCCGGTATTTGACATAGTTGACACTTCCTTTATGAAAATGATTCGCTTCAAAATTCTAATGTGAGTTGTAAAATTTGCAATCGTCGCTTCAATACTAGAAGAGGATTAAATATTCAGTTACTCATAAACATATAAAAGTTCTTTTTCTCAAAATGTTTTTTCGCAAAAGGATCATGACTCTTTCTGAAATATGGCTAAGTAATCAAACTGACCCTGTGTATGTAACAAAAATGCTGTCTAGACTCAAACAAAATATACGAATTTTAAAGCGGATCCCTAATAGCACTTGAAGTAGTATTGCTGATGTACTTGCAAATATCTTAAATTCTTGTGTTGAAGAGAATTCTACATCTAATTAGATAAAACTCTTTCTTTTCCCATATACCGTACTTCTATCCCTTGTAATTGTTACTATAAGAAAATTTAGGGATATGGAGAAATGATGTTTAGTCTTATTGAAGAATTTTTCTTTGTCATGTAAACAGCAGAATCGCAAAAAAAATATAATTTAACAAGTTTTAAAAGGTTGAAACCAAATTGTCTGATGGAGATATAAGTGGTGCAATTCATACTGAACCTAATAGTAATGCTCTTCTGAAACTGATAAAAAAAATACAGCAGCTTTAAATAATTCTTTTTCCATATCCACCAGAAGAAAGCTGCGAGTTACCCAACATCTCCCACTGCAAAATTGAAAAAACCATTGTTTTATTTGCACCAGGTTCAGCGGGTGGTGTTAACTCCCCAAAATCTGAAGGATTGGGATTATCTTCAAAGAATTTAATTAATGTCTTAGTTTTAGTAGGAAATTTAATGCTTGGAGGGAATGCATCTAGTAATATTTGTCAAATAGGTTGTACTTTAAGAAGGTTTATTTCCAAGACTGTTTGTTGTCAAATTACAATCACAAGTGTTGAACTATTTGCAACCGTTTCAATTTAGTTTTCTAATAAAATACGGAGCTGAAGCAGTAGTTCATTCTGCACATAACTACGTTTTCTTTCCCCATAGTTCTGATAAAGTAATTTTGAAAATAGATATTTTCAATGCTTTCAACATAATTTCAAAGGGTACTCTTCCATCTAGAGTTAAAGAAGTATTACCGGAATACTTTTTGTTTATTGATCAACTTTACCATAAACCAAAGATATTTTCATACAGAGATGATACAATTATGTCCCAAAGAGGTGTACAACAAGGAGATCCTCTTGCCCGGTTTTATTTTGCCTTTTTCTCCAATCCATTATTTCATATTTACAATCTAAATTTAATACCTGGTTTCTTGATGATAGAACATTAGGTAGTGCCCCGGAAATTATTCTTGAAGACCTGAAACAAATTTAATACATCTCACAAATTTGGTCTTTCATTAAATTCAGGTAAATGTGAAATAACTATTCTTTCGGATAAATGTGAGCCAATCGACTTTGCCTGTTCGTTTGGGAGGATTAAGAATCAAAGATGTTAGGAGTTTATTGTATAATCTAAAGCTCGCTTACTTGCGGTTCATACACAAGGATCTGATGCATGATCTATCTTTGTCTTCACTAGAACACTTGAGGAGCAAACATGCAAAATCAGATAAGTTCATTTTCATCATTTTTGAGTAAATTGCCAAAAACCTCTAGTCTTAAAACCACGACAATTATTGAAAAACTTGTTATACAAACAGTTTAAATTTACATTAAAGATATTGTTGTTAAAAATGTGTATTAATTACTCTGTTAGACGCGTTTTTTCTTACTTTTACATTGGACTTATCTGATTTAGCACATAAAACAGAGTAATACTGAGTTAAATTAGATTAAAAATCAAAGTTTATCATTTCAAAACCATTCTATTATCAAAGTATTACAGTATAAAATAGAATAGATAAAAAATGTCAGTAAATTAACAAAAGAAACGACTCTGTCAAAAAATATAAACAAACTTGAAATCAGATATGTAGACCTACATCTTCTTTAAGACAATCACATGTCTCGTTCTTAGTCTTCTCCGTCTCATTTTCTGCTTCTCCTTCTTTCTTATGTTCTTTTCTTTCAACGGTTTCGTTGAGTATATCCCTGTAATATACTAGATCTTCTGAGTCCATCCAGTTGTCTCCAAACTGCTGAATCATAAGATAACCCAAGGACTTTTTCTTCTTTGCTGGAATAGCAAAGCACCTTTTGTGGTAAATGAAAATCTTGATCTGTCTTTCCTCTTTCAAAATTTTTTCATACTTTTCATTGCTACTGAATCCATAGTTTTCAAAACAACAAACTTTCACCTGATCATTTTTGTCGAACTTTTAAGATAGATTCTCTTTATTAGCAACCTTCCACTAAATTTTTTTAAGCCATTTTCTAGTTCTTTCACGTTAAAAAAGTGCCAGTCTTTACCTAAAATTTTTGCTTCCATCACTTCCCGGTAAAGTTCTTCATATTCTCCCTTTGAAGGAACCGTTGGATGTCTTCGTAATATTTTCTCGATTCGGCCCCGTCTGGTGGAATAAATGAGTGGCTCCGTACAGGAAAAGTGATATGAACTTCTGTCACCTGTCGAGATGCTTTGAATTTTAGCCAGTAGTATAAAGTATGTATAATATGCTTGTTTTGTTCCCCGCATCCATCGCAGAAGAGGCGAAGAACTTTTGTGTCTGTAAAATTCAAAGACTCAAAATAACTCATTAGAGATGACTCTGCTTCAATAGAATTCCTGCCGGCTTCATCTTCTGACTACGTGTAAAAAATAGGTTTATCCCCTTTTATTCCAACGCAGTAAAACACGTAATAACTAATTTGATGCGCATATAAAGCATCATTAATCGGGGTGCGAGGTAATGGTTAAACCTGCTGCAGGTCGAAACAAAAGGTTTGTGCATTTGGAGGATTTGCTTTTAGTCATAAAACGCATTAGCTTGTTTCTTATGTTCTATAAGCTGTGTCTATGTTCTGCTACAATTTTTTTGTGTTGTTCTGTCTTGATTCTGTACTTCATCCATTGTGACGGTATGATCTTGATTATTGTCCACATAGAGCTTATGCTGCTTTCCTATATTTAAATTAACTGGTAAGTAAATTCTATTAGATTTACTCCTATAATAATGACTTTCTTTCGCCGTGAGACTGTTGAGAAATTGTCGCACTTGTTGTTTTTTCTCTGAAGATTTATTCGACACTCTGTCTCTACTTCGGTTTTTTTTGGATACAGCTCCATGATGTATAACTTTGGCAATAGAATTAATTCTGTTTTTTGATAAGTTCACAGCATGAAGAAAAAAGTCTTGATAGACCCTATATTTTTTACGTTTGGCGGATCTTTTGATGTTATTGCAGTAATACACAGGTCCATTGTTTGCCCAAGACACCGTCTGAAGCTTCTCAAACACGCATCACTATCTACATATATGTAAAAAGTTAAAAACCTACCATAAATCAATCAGTATTGGCGAGTTTATGCAAGCTGAAAATGTACACAAACACAAAACAGAATTTCATTCACAAATTACAAGTTTTTAATGAACTATGTCTTGTGTTTATCACGATGCTTCATTTCAAGTTACACGACTTCACAGTTACAATTCACATGGACAAAAATTCGATTTTACGAGGATATATTGAAAAATTCTTAGCCTACTATAGAACCAAACAAAATTTCAATGTCAAAATATTTTATTACTCAACATATTCTCCTCTTAATTGAATACATTTATTACAGCAAACCTGTAACGTCTCTAGAGACCTTTAAAAAAAAATGTTTCTTCTTGCTCTGCAAACCAGACCTCCACAGCTTCTATTACCTCCTTGTTGGAAGAAAATGTACGAACTTTTTGTCAGTTGAGGAAAGAGGTGATAGTCGGACGGAGCCAAATCGGGTGAATAAAAGGGGTGTTCTTGTAATTCAAATCCTAAATCACAAATTTGTTGCATGGCAACATGAGATTTGTGTGCAGGGGCGTTGTCCTGCAAAAACAAAACACCTTTGGATAGCTTTCCGCGTCTTTTCTCTTTAATATTTTCCCGTAGAGTGGTCAGTAATGTCGAATAGTAATTTACAGTTATTGTTTTACTCTTATTCAAAAAATCAATCATGATTATTCCATGGCAATCCCAAAAAACTGAAGCAAAAACTTTTCTAGCAGATTTTTGGACACGAATGTCGCCATTCCATCGATTGTTGCTTTGTATCTGGATTGTAGAAATGTACCCAAGTCTCATCCATAGTAAAAATTCGGTTTAAGAAGTCTACATCGATTTCAAATCAAGCACAGATCGAACACGATGCTTCTACCCTTGCACGCTTTTAGTCAATATTCAAACATTTGGGGATCCATTTTGCAGCAATTTTTCTCATGTCCAAATTGACGTGAACCATATGATGAACGCGTTCGTATGAAATATTCAGTGCTTCAGATATCCGTTTTAGCCCAATTCGACGGTCTGATAAAATCATGTAATGAACTGCATCGATATTTTCGGGGGCTGACACAGAAACTGGCCTTCCCGGTCGGTCATCATCTTCAATGGAAAATTTACCTCTTTTGAAGCTTGCATTCCAATTCTTGACGGTCGCATACAAAGGACATTGATTACCAAGGGTATAGGGCATATCTTCGTAAATCTGCTTACCTCTTAACCCTTTTAAATACAGGTACTTGATGATGGCTCGATACTCCAATTTTTCGATTTTCACAATTTCGACATCTTTTTTCATTTAATTTATTGCGTGACTCTGGTTTACTTTTTTGACGTCAAACTTTACACTGACACTTCTAATACGTTATTGTTCGTTGCTATGGTAACGCAATATTTTGTTTATGCAAGGAACTGGTCTAGGCTAACTAGATATCAATACATCCTCGTATAACTCACCGTGTCTTTTTTAGTTTTTTCTTTTGTTTTATTTTTATTTCGCTTACATGTTCCTTGGTTTCTTTCGTTAACACTGATATTTCCTTCTTCTATTATAATATAAACGACACAATTTACTTTTACCGTTTGTGAAGCAAATCACAGTTCAGGTGAAATTCTCAGGTTATGTTTGTGTTGAACGGTAAAAAAGTGAAGTAAAATGAACAGCATCTGAAACTGCACAGGCTGCAGTACACTTAACATGTATTATAGAAATGTGTACATAATTTAGTTAAAGCATAAATTACCAATACAACGATTACTAGATAGACGTCCTTATATTGGGACTTTTTGCTTGCTTATTGCACTTATCTGAGTTTGCATGGAACAGTCAACTTTGAAGCAGATTTACATTGTCACTTAACTGCTTTTGCTCGAATCTGAATGTATTCATAGATAGAGCTCACTAAAGTTGAGAAGAATCTGTAGTTTGTTCAAAATTGAATAATTTGGACTTATCTGGTTTTGCATGTTTGCTCCTCACTTCGCGACGATTCTACGTTTTGAATCTCCATTGGCTTAAGAACTGGGCACCTTTTTGCGAACCTCAAAGATGTATTTAGCCATCATGGCTTTTCTTGCCGTAAAAGCAGTTAATGAAATTTTGAAAAGGGCTCTGGCTTCTGCAGAAATGCTTTCCGTCTTAGAGCCTCTTGGTTGCTTCAGATATGATGGTAAAGGAGCTTAATTCCATGGCAACAAAACAAAGTTTTACTTTGGGATGCGACCTGTCATAACACTCTGGCGAAATCTTATGTTAATTCCAGTAGAACCAGAGTCAGTGCTGCAGCACATTTGAGTGAAAACCATAATCGAGCCAAACATAGAGATTTAGAGTCTCGTTATATATTTGTGCTATTTTCAAATCGAACGATAGATGGGTGTCAATATTAAACTATGTACCTAATAATAAATTTATACTTACAAATTTGTCATTGAAAGTATTGTATTTACTCCTAATAAAACAGTAAACTATTGGTATTGTCAGAATTTTTTTAACGACTAAAAATAAAAAATAATATTTACGAATAAAAAAACGACACTACAATAGCTAAAAAGATACCTACAAAAATAAACATTTATCGCTTTTTCCTTTACAAAACTGTACCTATTAAAAACCCGAGAAATGTAGATATAAAAATTTTTTTTTTTAGTTATGTATAAAGTAATTTTCTTTTCGTCTAATCTTTGTGCGTAAAAGCAAACGTTGGTATTTAATTAATTTGGTTCGGTTACCATACAAGATACGTTAGCAAAATAAAATGAAAAAATAATAAAACAATTTATAAAAGCAAATAATAGCTATTTATTGTATATGTGTTTTAGTAGGCAGATTATCCACGCAAGAATTTTTAATCGCGAGAACGAAGTTCGAGCGTTTAATTTTCTCAATGTAATAGCAAATATTAGAAAATTTAGTGAAACTTTGGGCGGCTTTGCATTATTAGTTGCTAGGATGCTTGTTTATTAAAACAATATTTGTGAAAAAATTAGAAATCGTTTGTGTGCGTCGTTTTGAAAAATGTCAGAAAGTGATTCTGTGCCGGTAGAAATTAAAGCACAAGCTGAAGAAGTAACCCTGCAACTGTTGCCGGCCAAATCTAAAGATGCATACATAACAGAATTTGCTACCTTTAATGAATTGAGGGAGAAAAGAGGTGCGAACATCATAAACGAGGACATCCTGTTGACTTATTTTTTAAATGTAAGAAGCAAGTTTGCCTCCTAGTCGATGTGAACAAAATATTCAATGTTAAGAGCAACTTTGAATGTGAATAGAAATATTGACATATCAAACTACGGCAAATTAATTGCTTATTTCAAGAGCCAATCAAAAAACTACAAGGCAAAGAAGGCAAAAGTGCTTGAGAGAGGACACATCAAACAATTTTTGAAAACAGCATCTGATGAAAAGTACTAATGATGAAGGTACAACCAATTTTGTTTTCTTTTGTATTGGTATTATTTTAAATATTTTTAGGTTGCTGTCAAAATGGGTGTTTGTGGAGGTTTACGATGCCATGAACTGGTATACTTAAATATTCATCATGTGAAAGATAAAGGATCTTTTATCTACGTGTCCATCCCAGAAACAAAGACCAATATGTCAAGAAGTTTCACTGTATTAGACGAAGGATTCTCTGTTAATGTTATGGAGATATGCAAGAAATACATACGCCTACGTCCTAAAAGTACTATTTAGCAGGGAAGATTTTTTTTTGCGATATATAAATTCAAAATGCACCGTGCAACCTGTGGGAATTAACACTATTTCCAGAATCCCCTCACAGATTGCTTCTTTCTTAAAACTTCTAGACGCTAAATCCTACACGGGCCATAGTATGCGCCGTTCCTCGGCGACTCTGTTGGCTAATGCTGGTGGTGATATCCTCACTCTTAAGAGGCACGGAGCGTGGAGGTCATCTAGTGTTGTTGAGGGGTATATAGGAGAAAGCGAGTCAAATAAAATCGATACTGCTAGAAAAATTAAAGGAAAATCCAGCACAATGCAAGAGATCTCCGCGATGCAGTCTTCCTCAAACGTGGTTTGTGTAAATGTAAATCCTGATATTGCAAATAAGTTTACTTTTGATGTTAACGTGAATGTTAACATTAATGTTAATAAATAATTACTAAATTTTCTGCAAATTTTGTTGAATTTTAGATATTACAAAACACTAATGTTTTATGCAATATAAAACACTAGTGTTTTATAGGTGTTATAATACGTTTCATAACGGCATAATAATAGCTCTATAATATGGTGATTGTGGATAAATATACTATAAAGTAAAAAATAATTGTCACTTTGCTTTTTAGGAAATGAAATCGAATTGTATTTCAGCAACCGCTCAAAATGTAAGTTATATTTTTTTTTTACTTAAAAGTTATTTTATTAATACTTTGGTAATCGGTTTATAAGCGTCTTCAAAACATGTTCACTTCGATAATTACTTTGAGAAGTTTCATTTAAAAAAGGAAAACAAATAATGAATATTACGCTTTCAAATAAATTGTGTTTTTCGATTTTCGTTTCAAACATACATCATTCATTTTTTTACAAGAAAACTTACATTTTCTCTCATTCCATCTAATTCGACACTCAATGTTGTTGCAGAGATTCTTACGATGAATTTCGAAGGCTGGTTTTCATTTATTATTTTATTTCTTACTTTATTTTTTTAGAAATCATACTATAACAATTTTTTATTTTTAGTCATTCTTTAATATAAATAATTATTCTTAATAAATATTTTTATTTAATCAATGTAGGTAAATTGTGTCAAAAAACAAACTGCAAGATGACGTGTATTTTACATAAACAACCTAAAAATAACCATTAAAATTTGAAAATAAGTTATGTTAGTAGTGCACTGAACTGCAGTTTTTCAGTATATGGCAAAATGCCAAATATAATTTCAGACTAGACGGCTGCAGGTTTCCTTCACATTTTAACCCACTTAACGTGTTTTTAAATAATTATGTGATCTTTTGATTGCGTAATATCATAAACGATTAAATTTCATAACGCTAGGTTTTGTATACAGCTAACGGAAAATTTTATACGACTAAGGAAATTTCCACGGCCTTAAAGTTTACCTTAAACGCAATGTTAATCAATATCAAATTAGATTTACGTCGAGATAAATTTATTTTGTTAAAACTAACCAACTTAACATTTACAGTAATTAAATGTTGTAAATAATGAAAAAAATGATTTAAAACGGTTATAACCTTTTTACGTAATATTCTAATAACTTAAAAAAACATACTAAAAATAGAAGAGACGCAAAATACAGAGCCGTTGTTTAGTAAACACTTGTTGTACGGATACTGTGGGTCTTTTTCAATTTTTGCAATGTAAGGTTTCAATTTACAATAAAAATTCAATTTTTCATTTTAAATGTATTCGGTTTCTGTTTACTGAAATATCGATGTGTAATTACTGTTTCAATACCAATTTGGAGATTAAATAACTCCACTAGTGGGTCTTTTTGAGGAGTAAAGGAACGGATGCTAAAGAGAAACTTGTTAATTCATTCCACCAACGTTTCGACCATCCAGATGGTCTTTATCAAGGTATCTTTTATTAGAATTAACAATTAGTTAATGTAGAAATACATCAAAAAAACAATTTCTACTAGTTTAAAAATTATAAAAATTTTTAAATATCACAAATAATTATCACTAATTTAATCTTATTTGACTAGAGACAAAGAAAATCTATTATAAAGCAAAACTTACCGGAATAATTAGTTACTGAAGAGAAGACCTATACACAACATATGTTAACACCCCAACATCCTTCAGACAGATTAATTATTGGCTCTTCAACAACTAATTATTCTGGTAAGTTTTGCCTTATAATAGATTTTGTTTTCTCTAGTCAAATAAGATAGTGATATTTTAAAAATTTTTATACTTTTTAAACTAGTAATTGTTTTTGATGTATTTGTACATTAACTAATTGCTGATTCCAATAAAAGATACCTTGATAAAGGTCGAAACGTTGGTGGAAGAAATGGAGTTTCTCTTGAGCATCCGTTCATTTACTCATCAACAAGGCTCACTACGTAGAGTTATTTAATTTCCAAATTAGTA
Organism: Abscondita cerata; assembly: GCA_030710515.1. NCBI lineage: Eukaryota > Metazoa > Arthropoda > Insecta > Coleoptera > Lampyridae > Abscondita > Abscondita cerata. The sequence goes on from JALBCR010000722.1 coordinate 403,393, forward strand.
TTTAAACATATACACATCAATATTTCAGTAAACAGAAACCGAATACATTTAAATGGTTTCTGTCGAGTGAGTGAGTTTGAGTGGATGTGCTGTTCCGTGACCGCTTAAGTTATCGCCAGTGCACGCTCTTGTAAATCAACAAAGATTACAATTATTCAAGTTTTGCACTAAATGTGTAAGTTAAAGACATTTATCGTAATTTATAAACTTTACTTGTAATGTAAAGTAATGCCCCAAATGTGTTTGCGACTCAACCGCAGCTTTCCTAAAACACACAACAACCCTCATTTGGAAAACAACAACCAGTTCAATTTGGATACCTACCATTTCTTCAAAACAGTACTTTTATATCGGCACTTCCGTATCAAAAATATACCCACACCGCAAACTTATACAAATATAAACTCTTCTGAAACATACAACAGTCGACGAATCCGACGAGGATTCTACACAAAGCCCACACAAATGACAACAAATTAAGAAGAACAAGAGATTAACCCCAAAATATTCACAACAGAACAATGCAAACCACACCATCACTAAAAAATAGATTTAATCCTCTGCCTAACATAAGCACAAATAAGGCAGCATCCTCCCACAGTGAAAGCACTGTGAAGAAAGTAACCAAGCCCCCACACAGATTTATATACGGTGTTACCAATTATGCTAAAATGGTTGACAATTTAACCACCGTTATAGAGAGGGAACAATTTAATACTAAGGCCTTTTCAAACAATACAGTTAAAATAAATACAAATACTTCCAATTCATACAGAAAACTAATTTCTCACCTACACAACGGAAAAATCATATATCACACGTACCAGCTTAAGGACGATAGGACATATAGAGTGGTAATCAGAAATTTGCATCACTCTGTTGACATCCAAGAAATCAAAAACAAATTAAAGAAGCATAGCCAACACAGTACGTAACAATCACTAACATCAAACATAGAGCAACAAAAGAGCCCCTGCCTATGTTCTATGTAGATCTCAAACCGGCAGAGAATAATAAAAAAGTGTTCGAAATAAAATACCTAAATTACCAGCAGATTAAAGTAGAATTGCCAAGGAAGAAAAACACAATTATTTAGTGTACAAGATGCCAGGCTTATGGACATAGCAAAAGTTATTGCACTAAGCCCTTCCTTTGTGTTAAGTGCGGAGAAGAACACAATAACATATCTTGCAAGAAAACAAAAAACACTCCTTCCAAGTTTGTGCTGTGTCAAGGGGCACACCCTGCTAACTACAAGGGATGCAAAGTGTACCAAAAATTGCAATTAAATAGAAGCAAACATGCCGTTCTCCCAATATCAAAAGATGCTAAAAACGTAAATACACCAATAACTGCGAAGTTTGCATACACCTCAAACCTAAACAATGCTAGCTAAGCACAAGTAGCATTATTGCAGTGTAATAACAGCCAACCACAAAATCAATACAATAGCGACATCTCTCTTTCTCAGTTCCTGGTCAAATTTGAAGCAATGTTTACACAACTTATGAATCAGAACAGCATGATGTTAAATCTGCTCACCAAGCTAGTTAACAAATTACAAGAATGGATTCTTTACGAATTCGATTATGGAATGCAAATGGAGTAGCCCAGAGTCGTTTAGAAGTCGAGCTCTTAATCAAACAACAAAAAATTGACGTTTTCCTCATTTCAGAAACCCATTTTACAGAATATAGCTACTTCAACATACGCAATTATACAACATACTTTTCTAACCATCCCGTCGGTACGGCCCACGCTAGCTCAGCAATTCTCGTAAATACAAAAATTCCTCATCATGTATTGGAAGAATTTTCCACCGAATTCTTACAAGGCACTATCATTAGTGTCAATGGTTTTAACGGTTCTCTGGTGATAGCAGCTATATACAGCCCACCCAGACACACTGTTCGTCAAAAACAATAAAAACAATATAAACTGTTTTTCCAAAAACTTGGGAATAAATTTATTGCAGGTGGGGACTATAACGCAAAATATCCAGTTTGGAGATCTCGGCTAACCACCACAAAAGGACGAAAACTGTTCAAAGCGTTGCAGGCCAACAACTATAGCCAATTATCAACTGGTGAGCCCACATACTGGCCCTCTGACCAAAATAAGCTCCCCTACGCTGTAGACTTCTTTGGCATCAAAGGCATATCCTCGAACTACTGCAAAGTGGAAAACTGTTAGGATTTCTTCTTTGACCACTCTTCTATAATTGTCACACTGAGCACCTCAGTCATCACCAAACAAATGAAACCTTCCTTATACAACAGGTACACGGACTGGGAAATGTTTAAAGATTACCTAAACGTCAACATAGAAATTCAAGTCAGTCTAAACACGGAAGACAAAGTTGACAACGCGGTTGAGCAACTAAAAACTAACATTATTGATGCTGCCTTTTATTCTACACTAACCGTTCACTCAAAAATCGAACCTAGTGATAACTATCCATATTACATCAAAACCAAGCCTGCTAATAAGAGGAGAGCCAGGAAAACCTGGCAACAAACTAGACATTCTGCTGACAAAAACGTACTAAATCGGTTAACGCGAGAACTAAAACTGGCATTACAAGAATGAAAAAATGTAACTTTCAACGAGTATATAAGCAATCTCTTGCCCTCCGCATATAACGAATACACACTATGGAAAGCTACTAAGAAATTCAAATGCCCCAAAAACCCTATTTCACCATTTCGTAAAGACGATGACACATGGGCTAGAACAGATGATAAAAAGGCCGAGCTATTCGCAAGTCATCCATCAACTATCTTCCAACCGTACCCATCTGAAGTTACCCCTAAAGAAGACGACGAAATACTAAACCATGTACAGGCTCCTTTTCAACTAAGCCCGCCCATTTAACATTTTACTCCGACAGAAATAGTTAATGAAATTAAACACTTAAACAACTCCAAAACACCGGGGTATGATTTTATTACCGCTAAAGTTTTAAAAGCATTACCCCACAAGGCTATAATAGCCATTACGCAAATATTCAACGCCGTCATTAGACTCCTGTATTTTCCAATCCAATGGAAATGCGGCCAAATAGTTCTTATTCATAAACCGGCTAAAACTGCACACAAAGTCACATCTTACCGGCCAATAACCCTGCTGCCGTTATTATTGAAAGTACTAGAGAGACTGATACTAAAAAGACTGGTTCCTATATTAGAAGATCAAGAACTAATACCCCAACACCAGTTTGGCTTTAGACAGAGTCACTCCACTATAGAGCAGATCCATAGAGTGGTGAATGTGATAGAACAGAATTTCGAAGAAAACAGATATTGTGTAGCAACGTTTCTAGATGTTAGTCAAGCCATCGACAAAGTCTGGCACACAGGCTTTTTGTATAAAATTAAGCAGTCACTGCCCTATCAGTAATTCCTTCTTATCCAGTCATATCTAAGAGAACGCATCTACTAAGTCAGACAATTGCACAGCTTATCCAGCCTCCATCACATTAAAGCAGGTGTCCCTCAGGGCAGCGTTATGGGACCAGTCTTATATCTCCTCTTTACGGCTGACTTCCCACTCCAGGATCAGGTAGTTATTGCTACATACGTGGATGACACAGCTTTATTAATCTTTCACAGCGACAACATTTATGCCTCAGCTACACTGCAAAACTATCTTAACACCCTGGAAACATGGCTTCACAAATGGCGCATCAAAATTAACGAAACCAAATCAACAGCCATAAGCTTTCACGACAAAGCGTGGTACCGCTCCTCCAGTTTCTCTAAACGGCCTTCTCCCGGACTATTACGAAAAAATTAGCATATTAATAAATAAATAAATAATTATAGAACATACCAAACGTATTTCAAATACAGAAAATACTTTTTCACAAATACTTATTTAGTTCGAAAAATGAAAGTGCTAGTTCCAGAAACAAACAGTTCAAATAAATGTTGTAGGTGATGCCTTTTACAACAACTTTTCTTTTAATACTACTTGGATAATAATAATTAATATTCTTGAAAAATTTTTATAAACCATAAATGTTTTCTAACTCAGTAATTAATTATAAGAATGTCTGAAAAAGTCTATCAAAGTACCATAAATAGCATACATAAGAATGTTTGGTTGTTGTTGCCCAAAATCTATAAGAAATTCGACAAATTAAAATTGTAAAACCAATTTTTACGAACAAACAACATTGTCAAATTATATGTGCATTGAGTGAAAGCATTACATACCATTTCTTAATTAATAACTAGTTTTAACCGCACAGTTCAATTTCTAAAAAATGAAAATTTCACAAGTTTAGCTAAATATTTAACTTAGGGTCAGTTGCACCAATGCCGATTAAATTTAATTGTAGGTTAGAAACAATCTATCCAAGGATTAAACATAGTAACGATTGTTTTAAGGTACGGTTACATTTTAATCGACTTTAGTGCAACTGGCCCTTAATTTATTATTTTCTTGTTTATAAATTATTAAAAATAAATACAAATCTTTAAAATAAATCACGTTAATTAATTAACGCTCATCTCTAGAACAATAATTTCTTTACAAATTTCTATTAAGAAATACTTCGTAAGCTACATTACTCCCCCTCCATGTCCAACGCCTCAAGATAAGGATTTTTGATTGAAGATTTAAATATTTGTTTTAGAATTTTTAGTAAATTTAACGCCTTTGAATAAGATTAAATATTTTTATCGCGGGGTAAAAACGCTGGTTGAAGCTTATCAATAGAGACCATTTTTATCTTTTAAGCTGTCTGGAGATTACTGGAGTAAGTTCTTCGTATGGAGGTTGAAATTGGTAAAATATGGTATCCTTACGAATAAATATGTAAGAGCAACTTTGTAAATCTTTACTAATAAGTAATTTATTGTTACTATCATGTGAAGTTAAAATCGGTTGTAGCATAAACATATGAGAAAGTTCACAAGAAACAAACGGAGAAGAATCAGTTTTAGAAGGTGAAGAGGTAAAGAATTCACCTGGAAGTCGAAGTGTCGATCCATAAACGAGCTCAAATGTTGTACAAACCAGATCTTCCAAAAATGTCGATCGTTAGCTGAAGATGTCCGCCCAGAAGTTGGTTCCGTGAGATTTAATGGTTGTTTTAGTGTTCTATGTCACCGTTTAATAGGGTTATTTGCTTGAGGATGGTATGAGGTAGTACGAATGCGGTGAATTCCAAATAATAGTGAACAGATATAATAGTTAATAAAACTCCAACATGGGCGATCAAATAGGAAAGAAATGATTCTAAAATAGTTTCGGTTTTGATGTCAGAAATGAGGAATGCTTTTACTTATATTGAAAACCTGTCGATACACATCAAACAAGAAGTATAACCTCTAGAAGAAAGAAGATGTTCTGTTATGTCAATGTCGATGAGTGAAAAACGTTCTCCCGGAATTTAAATGTTAATAACCGGAAATTGGGTGTGTCTTTATTTTTTTGGTAAGATAAACATTTTTTAGCCCAAAGTTTACATTGTTTTTTTAATAAACGGTCAATCAAATGTGTTCTTAATTAATTTTATGGTTGCCTAAATTCCTGGGTGTGCTAAAGAATTTAAGATATTAAATGCTTTACGTTTGCAATTTTTCTTTAAAAAAAAGGTTTAAAAATATCGGAGAGGGTTTCACCATATATTTTTATTACATTCAGGAGTAAGAAATTTTTAAGTTTTAGAGAAGAGAATTGGATGATAAAAAAGTTCTAAGGCGTGTTCCTGTTCTTGGCTTAGCTCTAGATAACCTATGCTTGGTAACGATATTATTGATATTCACGAAGGAGTATCAGCTACCGTATTTCCAGAAATACGTCTAATTCAGTTGAATATTGACCTATCTGTACCGTCTGTTCCGGATAATCTGAAGCATTCTGATTAACATGGGAAATTCAGAACACTTAACAATGTCTACTAGAAAACGTTTTTGCGTAATAATTTTAAAATTTAACTAAACATATTAAAAATATTTGAAAACATATTTAAAATTTTAAAATGTAGGTACAAGAGTTCAAATGCCAGTCAGATTTCTTTTTTAGTTGTATTATTATTCTAAACGAACAGCGTTTAATTTCTACCGGTAAAGAGGCAAAAGCTTCAATTTTTTCTACTTGAACTGGCAATGAGTTTATTAGAATATTCACATTATGATCTAATTTAATTGTTTAATAGGGAATTTTTGAACATCGTAATATCTTCTGCGCATGCGCATACGTTATTACACATGCGCAAAAGAAACTCGCGTAATTTTGGGGTTTGATTTTGTAATATCCAAAAACTCTCTAATTGAATATTATTCTAATAAATCCACTGCCACTTCAAGTAAAATAAGTAAAATTTTAATAATGTCTCTACACCGATGGAAATTAAACGCTGTACTAATAATACAACTAAAAAAAACACTGGGATTTGAACTCTAGTACGTTTTAAAATATTGTGAAATATTTTTTCAAATATTTTAATATGTTTGATTAAAGTTTAGAAATTATTACGAAAAACGTTTTGTAGTACACATTGTTAAGTATTCTGATAGTAAAAATATCTTAAAACACTTTGGGGACATATAAATCGGACTTTTCAAATTCCCTATGTTAAACAGAATGCATCAGATTTTCCGGGACACACGTTATATTAATATTAAAAATTTGTGTGTTTGTAAGGTCCTTTACAGACTCAGTACCTGTAGGTCTTAGGCTACAACTAACTATATAATTGGAATCAGCATAGAATTGCGGGAGAAAATGGGGGGTTCGGAAGGGACATGAGAAAATGGCCAGTGTTTGCAACATACCATTTGCTCATTGTGTACTACAATCCCGATGGCTTTGGACATGGAAGGAAAATTGCACATTTGGTAAGGGGGTGATAGTAATTCATACTTACTTATTTTAAAATTACTGTCACTGCTACAATAATTTTCACAGACTACTAGATATTATTAACTTTTTTTTTAGATATGCACTAAAAAAAAAAATATCACACTTAATGATTTTGTACTCGAAACGAAATGCTTTATTCGAACTTAAAATATTATACAGGGTGTTTTATAACAAAATTATAGTCGACATTACTTCTGTAAAACCGGATGTTTAAAATTAAAAACAAACACCCGATTTACTGTAATACCAACCTTCAAATTTTATTTTGATATCTTTAACAATTCCAAAAAAATCACACATCTGCCCATCACTGTATAAGTCACTTTTGGTTCTTTGTGTCGTTTCTCTACACAATATTAATTAATTGCAGTTACAAACACCAGTTATTGAGTAAACTTTATATGTGGTCAATTCAGTGAATTAGCAAATTTCATGTTTTGAAGAAAAGTTCAACTTGAACGCAGAATCAAACTATTACACATTTTATGGTTTGTATTTGTAATTAAGTGAAAACGCACATCCAACAACTTAAGCAGACTATTGCATACGTATGTCAAATCACTTGCGACAATCAATGACTTTATTTTATTTTGTAATTTTAAACCAATCACCAAGACTTATATCGGTAAGTGCATACTATGCACTAACCGTTTGTCTAAAAATTTTTAATAGATACACCTCATCAAAAAAAATTAGTGTACTTTAGAAGTTATTGTAGAGATAAAAATTATCTTTTGAGGTGTTAAAGTCTGAGTACGGTCCCTAATAAGAACCATTCCCGTTCCCCCAAAAATGTTGTACAAGACGTCCGAAAAATTTGGTTCAAACTTTGACATCACAAGTACCTGTAATCTAATTTTTTTTAAACGGAAACTACTATTTTTTGTCACTAGTAAATTCTCTTTCAAAAATCAATGGGAAAGTATCTAACATGTCCAATACCTGAAGTAAGCAGTTTTTAATTTATTCGATAAAATCCTATTTTTTTATAAAGTATACTACAAGAATTGGAATAACAGGTTTCTTATGTCAGTTTTTACATTGAGAAAATTGTATAAAATACAGTTTCAGCCTTTAAAGAAGGGACGAAACGTCAGAAAATTTTGCACTAAAAGGCAAAAGGTTTTCTTTTTAACCTCTACCTTGAAGATCCTTAAAATGAGTAATATTATAAACAAATTTAAGTTTTCCGTAGGTAAGACCGAATCGCGCCATGCCGAGTCCACAATATAGAATAAAATTGCAAGAAATTATATTACTAAACCAGCGATACACGAGGTGCAAGTGTTTTTTATTTAGTTGCAAAGCACCCATTAGAAGATCGCAGTAGTCCACTTTACAAAGAAAAAATTGATTTTATTGAATAAATAAAAAATGCTTATCATCGGATATACTATATGTTAGATACTTTCCAATTGATTTTTGGAGGAGAATTCACTAGTGACATAAAAAGGTAGTTTCCATTTGAAAAAATTGAGTTTATAGGTATTTGTGATAGCAAAGTTTGAACCAATTTTCTCTCTGTACAATATTTTCAAGCATTAAGGATGATTCCTATTAGGGCCGTACTCAGACTTTAACACTTCACAAAATAATTTTTATCTCTACAGTAACTTCTACGGTACACTAATTTCTTTGATATCATCTATCAAAAATTTTTAAATAATGGAAATAATTTAAAAACCGCTGAAGCTAGGGAGATGAATTATGGGTCAAATGTACGCAAAATTACGAGTTAGTCGACGGTAAAAAAATATATAGGGTGTTCCATTAAAAAAAAAGTCGACTTTGGTTGACTACGTTTTTCTGAATCACCCTGCTACTTTTACTCTATTTAGGAACCCTGCTCACACTGTTTTTGGACAAGTAGTCTGAAAGCCCATAATTGTACAATTACACACTAAATGTACTAATTAGTTCTAGAAACTAAATACCTACAATTTAAAAAGATTTTAGATAATTTAAAACCTCCAAAGCACTAAATGTTAAATTTAATAAAAATCGTTTCAGTGCTTATTGAGATATTGTGTTAACATATGCAGAGAACTTTACATTCAAAGCTTAAAGAAATACTAACAGCTTTGATACGGACTTAGCAGACTTTGTTTGCAAAATTCGAGATTTCAACATTGAAACCGAAGACATTCTTGTACGCTTTGACTTGGTCTCGCTATCTACCAAAGTACCACTGAAGGAATGTCTTGATGTCGTAACCAATACATTTTTCACTGACATTAGCACTCAGTCTAAAAGTGCAAACTAATAAAGACTCTGACGCAACGAACTTTAAGGATTTGTGAATGACAGAATCTTCAGGCAGAACACGAACACCTGAACACTGCCTTTGGGGCTAACGGATATACTCGGAAGAAGATTTGGATTATTTCCGATAGATCAAGAGCACCGGAATTTGAGAGTCAATTCACTACCGCTCTTGCGTATCTACCTTTCATATTCAAAGTCACCGACCGCATAGGAAAAATTCTAAAGAAGCAGAACATCAAAACTATATTCAAACCAACCAAGAAAATTTAGCAGAGAAAGGACGAAAGAGACCATCTTTTAGCTGCCGGAATTTACTGCATACTTCTCGTTCTTGTGACAAAGTATACGTAAGAACTGCCAAAAGGTTGATAGAAAGTACTCTTAAAAAACATCGAGCAAACTGCCGTTTGGGACACACCGAAAAGTCAACGGTAGACGAACATGCACTTCGAGAGCTCCAAGTAGGAGCAGCGGCTAACGGTTATCATAACTGATTAGATACCATCAACATTCATAAGTATTCATAAGGAAGATCTGAAATCCAATCTTTAAGAACATACGAAAAAAACCTTTCAAAAACCGAATTTGTCTGGATCCATGCAAGCCCCGCTCCTTTGGAACCACCCGAATCTAATCAGAAATGAAAGTAATAACACGTTAAGAATTTGATCAAAAATTAATTTGAAAAGATTAAATAATCTCTGTTGGCTCAAATAGATGATTTAAAGAAAAATAAAAACTGAAGAAATACTAGAATACTAGAAAATAAAGAAACCGCGTTAAAAGTAGAACGTAACTGAAGAAAATCAATTTTAGCTGGAAAAAATGTTAGTAATGAACTGAAGAAGTACTTTAAGCATAAAACAGAGCAAAAACTGAAAAAGTGATAAAAACTGTGAATGTAAAAGAAGAAAAACATAAATTGAAAGATAACAGTACAAAATACAGAGAATAAAAAAAGAAACAAAGAACAATTAATAAAAAGTTAAAACATAAAAAATAATGAAATCCATTCAAGAAAAGTTATGTGCAGACAAGAAGAAGTTCTCCAAAAAAATTTTGTAAGTACTTATAATTGCTATAACAATAAAAACAAGACAGGATACTAAATTAAAAAGGAAAAGTGGCTATGAAGAAATAAATTAAGTTAGATCACAAAATTCAACAATGAGAAGAGTTGTAATAAGATCGAAAGCAGCAGCAAATAGTTTCAATAAAAAAGGAGTGCAACTGACGATGAGAGAAATAAAAATCAAATCAATAAATTGGGTAAATAAAATGTTTAATATTTAAAAAGAGGTTTCATAAAGTTGTAACAACGCTTTTTGGCGTCCAACAACACCAAGCGACACATTGTAAGTATTTGAAAATTGAGAACCATTTTTGTTAGTTACAATTAATGTGGCCGAAAATGAAGGAGGAGAATAAGAGGTAATTAATAATATTAATGAAAAATTGAGAAGACAAATAAAAACAAAGTCATAACAATTTATTTAATCGTACGGTACATTTTAAATATTGTATTGTCGTGTAAGTGTTATGTATGGTGCCCCAGAAGATCAGTATAAACCTGTACAGTGTGGTGATAAAACCGTGTGCAATTGTGGATTGGTTCGTCTTGGCAAAGCATTTGCTTCAAGGTTTAGGAAAACCACTAAAACCTAAACATGCCAAACCTTACCCACCCTAGTATTCATATGTAGTATGTGATTGTGTTTTGTGAAATTGTGTTGTACATTTTTCTAATTATCCGGGAAGGTCTTGATGATCAGGTCCGGAAACCAAAGAGGCGATTCTCAGGTACAACATGTTTTTCTTGTTGACCATGGTGTACTGTAAGGTACTGATGACCTTCCATATTTTATATTTGCCCCAAAAACCTCTAAAAAAACACACGAAAAAAAACTCTAAAGAAAATTGACGTACGTTTTGACGTGTAATTCCGGAAACCAAAGTGGTAATTCTCAAAAACAACATGTTTTCTTATTGACCATGGAGTACTGTAAGGTACTGATCACCTTCCATATTTTATATTTGCACCAAAAACCTCTAAAAAACACACACGAAAACACTCATAACAATGAAAAGAAGGCAAACATGGAAGAAAGTAATAAACTTTTTCAGATGAAATTTGGAAGGCTAAAAGAAAAGAAACTCTTCAAGGAACGGATAACACATGCATTATACTAAATTGACCTTACAAACTGTAAAATCGTTTCGATTAATATGTGTCCGCAAACGCACCGTTTTGGAGATGCAGGATGGTAAAGTTGAAGGAAAAAAACGTTTTTTGCGGTTATATTTGGAACCGTTGGTCGTTCAGAAAGCAGCTTTTAAGAGAATAGCCTCTTTAACAATGCATTTTTTTGTGCGAAATGGTTGATTTTGCGTAACGTAGTGTCGGAGATTTTGGGGTTGTCAAAGTTTATTTTGCCTTTATCTTTTACGCTACTAGGAAAATGACATTTTCAAAAACTTTTACGCAAAAAATTACTCATGGCAATTTTTTGGTCAAAAACATGGAACTTAACACGGATAAATTTTTATTAAGTTCAAACAAACATTTACACTAGTAATGATAAAGTACCTACCTTCAAATACATTGTTTTCAATGCGTGAGATTTTCTCTCATTACAACAGTAATGACTGTGGTACGAAAGACGACCAGTCTAAAAGGCTAAATTGAGTTCATTATACATTGTTAAAGGAAATGTCTTCAAAACAGGGAGATTTGTACCATCAGTTGTTTTTGGCTTATAAAAGCTCTCATGCGGACTTGCCAGCGCAACTATGCCAAAAAAATACCACCCAAATTTGGAAAACGGCTAAAAAAAAATTAAAAAATAAAGAAAAGTTTGTAGAACATATAAATGATGTTATACGAGAGTTTAAGGTGAAGGCCACAAAGAAGAAAGCCACAATGCTTAGTTATTTTACACAGGTAAGTACTGTTAAAAATGTAATAATTATTATTTAACCTAGATTTTGCATAAAACAACTAGTCATAGGTAATTATATATGTTCAGCTACCTATCAAGATATCGAGCACACCAGCAACATCAGCAAGATCCAATGTCCCATCTACTTCGCGCACTTTTCAACAAAAACTGGTGCGTATATGCACTTTTTCAGTACAGTTTTCTAGGTTTCGATGTTTATATAAACAATATGTGTAATCATTGCTCCGAGTATAATTATAGTTTTCCCCGAACAAGCTTTGGGGAAAACTATAATTAAAAAATTAAGGAGTTCTAACGACGCGACGTTCATTAAGGGAATTCTAGTTAAAATCTGCTATCGCGAGTACACCGGCATTTACTGTATCAGAAACAAAAACTTTATAACAACTGTCATGAACATGAAGCGGTCTGGAGTTAATTTTGTTGACTTTCACTAAATGTTATTACTGTTCTGACCCGATAGCTATTAAAAGGGAATGTTCAGATGATAAGCGCTCTACGCATGTAGTACACGTCCAATACGTGATTTTGTATGTAGTTGTACATACGTTAGCAAAACGTGCGGTGAGCTCTCATCATCTGAACGTACCTAAAGAGGTAAACACTCTTGCACAGTTGATGTGTCGAACTTAGATGTTCGTAGAACCACCTATTCAAAGGAACGGAATTGATAAATTTATAGGAGCTAATATATGTGTATTTGATATATCGTCACCGACTCCGCAAAACCTCGTATCTAACAAAAAAATCATTTTGAAGTATTATACCGTATTTGATTCGTATTTTAAAACGCGTGCGCTGGCAAAACACGTATTGAGAATAAATATTGTATAATAGAAAATACGTTAAAACAAATCCAAGTATCTACACAGTTAAAAATGTCATTGCAATACCACGTATCGGCAGTGCGCTGGAGTTGTTTACGCTATTAACACGTGTTATCACTTAATATTACCGGTAAGTAGTAGAAATATTCTAGATGTAGTAATTGTTGTCTGTTCTAATGCATGCGAAAGTCGTACTTTAATTATGTTATCAAAAGTATTGGCATTATTGTAATTTAAAAAGTTTATAACGTAATAAAAGTGTGTGCATGCAGATACGTGTTTTGCCAAGTGTTTTACAGTATTTATTTACAGATACGTGGTTTTATGCGTATAAATGGAGCGATACAATAAGGAACGATACGAATTAACGAGACCTCTTACTCAAGCAGAGATAGAAAAAATTATCAGGGATGAAATTTTGTCGATGAAAATCTTGACCCCATAATTAATCAAGCAAAAGAAGTGGAGAAAAATTATCGAAAATGCAAAATATAACAGAAAACATTCAAAGCACTAATGAAAGTGAAAACGATATAGACGAAGCAATTGAAGAACAAATTCAAGAAGCAATTGAAGGTATCGAGGCAGGAATTGAAATAGGAAATGAAGATGCAATGGAAGAAGAAATTGAAAAAGGATCTGAAGAATGTAGTCTGGATGATAAAACTAAGGAAGCTAACACTAAAAAAAAAGAGAACGAGCGTTTCAAGAATAAATTGCTAAGAGAACACGGAGGAAAATATCAAGGATATAAGAAAATGGATAATAAATTTTTAAAACATGAAATTAAGAGTGAGAGAAAAATTGGTCCGATTTGTGAGTCAGTTCTTTGTAAGAAAGTAAAAATAGATATTGTGAAAAATTTACCAACGGTAGTATTAGAAAAAACTATTTAAAATTTCTGGGCAATGTCTTGGGCAATGAAAAAAGTTTATGTATCGACTCTGGTGACAACAACCCAAACTAGAAGACAAACTAAGGAGAATTCGAAGAGAAATTTGTCTTTTAAATATCATTTAAAACAACAGGAAGTGCCATACCAAGTATGCAAAAAAACCTTTTTGAATACGCTTGGAGTAAATGAATGGATGGTTCGAAACTGGTGTACCAAAGGATATTCTGGTATGCACACAGATGACAGACAAAAACATTTTCCAACTAAACAACGAACTAGCGAACAAAGAGATAAATCTCTTCAACATTTAACACTTTTTTTTGATAAGCTACCCAAACTTGAATCTCATTATTGCCGTGCTTCAACGTCAAGGATGTATTTAGAACCGTTGTTCCATAATAAAATTGACGTTTATAGACTATATGAGGAGAATTGCAAAGAAAATAACATAAAACTAATTGCAATAACTCGCTTTAAAGAGGAAATGAATAAACGCAAAATTTCAATACACAGCCCTAAGAAAGATCAATGTGATCTATGTATTGGTTATAATGCCGGAAATATAAATTTAGACATTTATGAAAGTCACATTAAAAGGAAGACTGAAGCTAGAGAAGAAAAAGCTAGAGACAAGCAATTTTCCAAAGACAATCCAGAACATAGTGCAATATTTACAATGGATGTACAGGCCGTTAAGTTGGCGCCAGTTCTACTTGCATCCGCAATTTACTACAAGACAAAATTGGCGGTCCATAATTTTACAATTTTAACCTAGTAACAAAAGATTGTTATTGCTACCTGTGGAACGAAGTCGAAGGAGGTCTAGAAGCAAACGTATTTTGTACAATCATCACAAGATTTCTAGAAGATTATCTAGATAACAACAAGAACACCAAAAATATAATTTTATACAGTGATGGTTGCGGTTATCAAAACCGTAACAACGTGCTAGGGAACGCATTGTTACATCTAGCAACATTAAGAAACATTACCATACAACAAAAGTACCTTGAAAAGGACATACTCAGATGGAAGCTGATAGTGCACATAGCTTCATAGAGAGAAAGCTAAAAACCGCACTATTCAACTTCCATCTGATTATCTACAGTATTGTGAATTGGCAAGACCAAAGCAACCGTTTATTGTAAAATATTTATCACATGATTTTTTTTAAACTTTTCTGATATTTTGTATTATAAAACCATAAGACCAGGATCCAGAATAAAAGATCCTACAATTGCAGACATTCGTTGCCTAAAATATCAAAATTTACAAATAAGTTATAAGCTTAATTATTGCGATGAATATAACACGCTTCAAGAAAATCAATTGTAACTACAGAAATTAACTATGAAGCAATATGCCCTCGCCTTTACAAGGGCCCTTTGAAAATTAAAATTGAAAAGTTTAATCATCTTCAAGCACTTAAAGCAGTCCTACACAAGGATGTGCATGCTTTTTATGATAATCTTCCACATTAATTATTTAGACGTAATTTTTAAGTTCTTGTTTTATGTAGTAAGTAGTATTTTATGTTTTGTATCCTTTTTATAATATAAAAAAATCAGAAACTGAATTTTATTGCATTTATTTGTTTACCAGACAACTATTTTAAAAAATTGAAAACCTCGTAAGTAACTAATTTATTCTTCTTTTATGTTACAAAAGCACGTATCTAACTTAATTTATTTATTGTTAAAAGTAATGTTAAAACAGTTGCTTAAATAATCTTAATTTGTTTCGAAACATTGAAATTACATAATATGAAATCATTTGGATTTTTCTCTCATAAATATACACTTTTTTGTGCCTCCTGAACAATTTATGTAATGACCGATACGAGGTTTTGCGAAGTCGGTGACGATATATCGCATGTCTCTATAAGTTTATTTTTAATTTATGTTCACTTCGTTTTTATAGGATTCGAATGCTGTAGCTTCATCCGCGTGTTCATCTCTTATGGGATCGATTGTCAGAGTCGGTGGAAGCGAGAGCACTGCAGTCAAACTAAAGATGAGCGAAATATGTTCCAAACAAACCGGCTCAAGAAACTCTTATGAAGAAAATTAGCCTACTTCAACAGAGAGTAAATGTTCTTACTAAAGCAAGAGACACTGTTATAGTGAAAATTGGAGTTCACGACGAAATAAAAAAACCAAGGAAGGAATTGAAAGCAGAAGGAAAATGTTTAAAGAAGAAAAGAGACAGTGCCAAGCGAGCAAAAAAATTTCGAGCCAAAGAAAAACTTGAGAAAACTGAACGTCAGAAAAACAATCCTGCTGCAGTAAAACCTCGATCTGGTCCTGGGCAGCCCCCTTTGGTTCATGGCAGCGCTGCTGATGAACGCCGCCGAACAGAGATGATTAGAAGTTATCTGACTCTCTCCGATCTGCATGAGAGACTGTTGTCGACGGGATTTTAAATTTCTCGTAGCGGCACGTATCTTTATTTACTTCCACGCGCTTCTGATACTCAAAAGGGAAGGAGACACGTATGCACCGTTCCCGTAAAGTTAGCGAGACCACAGACCGAGATGCACAAAGAGCATGTGGATGGGGAATTCTGCACTGCTACAATCAGGTCCTTAGAGTCTCTCGCGTCGCTTCTGGGACTACAGCAAGTATTTGTTCTGTCTCAAGACGATAAGGCCCGTGTACCAATAGGTTTACCGGGAATGAAAAGTCATAGTCCTCTCTTAATGCATATGGAGTACAGAGTACTTTTACCTGACCATGACTGGGTCGTAGCAGAGCGACATAAACTTATTTCTTCTGTGTACGCCGGCGTCAATGTGGATTCTGACGGTTTCGATAAGGAAGAAGCTGTTGGTTACAGCGGACCAACACACATATTCATACAAAGTGGGAAACACGCATCCTCTACAGCAAACACTCACGCTTATGATTTCGAATCACTTTTATCAGTGTCTGCATTCAAACCCGTAATGATGACAGAATCGAACACCGTGAAGCCAGTGATCATAGTTTTTGTAGATGGTGGACCGGACATGGCCCTCCTTAGCAAACGACTGTCAGGCGTTATCCTGCCGCATGAACATTTTGGTTCTCATCTCGACAACAAAGGAATTGCCATTGATGATGATTTGGAAAAACGCAATTTTTAGCACGCTGGGGAAACACTTGCTAAAGTCTGGAGGGAAATGAAAATTGACAACTACGATGTTTCGGCGGAATATAAAAAGCCTGAAGATAGCTTGCAGGATCCAGCAGAACCTAATCTGGCGTGGTATAGCGCTAACGTCCGTGAACTGCAATATTTCTTGCAAGTGATTAAATGCGCGGATGAATCTTGCTGTTCCCGCTTGAGGAGTGCATTAAAATCTGTTTTTCCAGAAAGTTTCCTGCCGCCACCCTGCCCAATCCTTCGAACCGGAAACAAGCTCGTTGTACCTAGTCAGGTAGACAAAGGATCGTGCAAGTTTTCATTACTTCTAGTGAGGTTTTCTGTTGATCTGTCGGCTCCTCTAGAAGGGTTTAAGCAGATGCCTTACGATTTCTTTTGCCCATCGGTACAATCCGATCTAAAAAACCGGATATGTGCAACCTGTGGGATTTATTTCACATCTCACAACAGTGTGCAAATGCACAATAGTTACCTGCATGGCAAGACTGCCCAAAACCGCCGTGAAAGTCGAATACGGCCACAGCGACTTGCTGCAAGAAGGGCAAATGAACTTCTCTGCATTGTGTGCCGGTGTGAAACATCGTCTGAAGATGCCGATTGGCTCGACCAAGACGAAGTTGATGAAAGCGGGTTAACAATTTTGGAACCTTCTTCATCTGCTCTCCGAATGCCAGTCATGAAAGAATCTGAGTGGCTGACAAACCCGTGGACAGAGGAGCAGTAACTCCAATTTAATTTTTTTTACAAACTACTTATTTTAATTATGGTTGATTTTATTTTAAATGTTTTGTTAAGAATACGATTATATTTTGACAAATATATTTTATTTCAGTTAGGTGTATGTTTGTAATTGCATTGCCAAAAGTAAAACTAAATTCGTTATTTTATTTTAATAGTTTATTAGTAAAACGCTAAAATTGAAAAATGCATGAGAGGAACAATAGCGGATAAGGCAAAAAAGTGTGTAAAGGACACGGCTAAGTCAGGAAAATGACGTAATTAAATGAAGGATTAGTAGTAAAAACACATTAAAACAAAAAAACATTTGAAACCTCTTGCTTTTAAAACAAAACATTTTAAATGTTAATAAATATTATTTATTATTACCGCATACAATAACAAAGGTATTTCCGGTACTTAAGCCGCATAATTGTCACTTTTAGGTAAAATGACCATTTGGTGGTTACGTAATGTTTTACTGGGGGGGATACATAAAAACGTTACGGTGCGTTACATGGGGGAGGGGGAGGTGGTGTCCAAAATCTCAGAAAATTGTGTTACGTAATACTTGAACGCTCCCTGATTAGTAACTTTGCGCACACTAGTTTGTGGATTGTTTTCAATTTCTTGCAAAACTTGGGCTTTCAAGTCCGGGTTTTTTTTGCAAGAGTCTGCCACGAGCAATGGCAAATGTTAAAATGGCGACGAAATTGTCTTTGAACAACAACAACTGAAGTAAACTAAATAAAGTTGTTAACACAAAGCATACGATGCTCCACTGGCTAATCCTCCATTTTAACAACTGTCAAAACATGTCACAAAATTTCCAAAGCCTACTCGTTAAAAATCCGTATTCTTATCTTATACAACTTAATAAATTTTTAAAATTCTTTAAAATGGGTAATACATTTGCCGGACCCAGTATAAAATTTTTTGAAAATTTGAATATTTAGAGATTGTTGTGAAAAAAATCAGTTGCTGGGAAAATAAATGGTTGTTGACCAATTTGACGTAGTTGCCCACTATCGCAAGGACGTCTGGCTAATTAACCCAGCATCCGACACGTGGGGTGTGACAAACCCCAGAGTTCATTAACTTCGGCGCAAATAACGAAATTTTGCAACTATGGGCAGCAGCACTTTAGTAGGTTTCAGTTGCACCCCTACCTCTCATGTGGTGTAAGCGACTAAGTTGGCTATTAGTTATTGACGGTGCAAAATTAAATTAAACTGCTCTAGGGTTTGTCACACCCTACGTGTCGGTATCCGTTAGTTTATTTTTGTCGATATATTAATTTTAGTAAGGTTGATTTTCTAAAGGTAAGCTACAATTTTTATTAATTTTTTTTTGTGTAGTGTTTTTAGGTAATCTAGAGAAGAAGAAATAAGCAACGATGAATTTATGGACATAGATAATGCATCGGAAAATGGTGAAGAGGACCACGTAAGTGTGTGTAGTAACTATCCAGATTATCAAGATGGTGAAACTGGAGAGGAGCAGAAAGATGAAAAGAGAGCAAGAAGGTGAATTTGAAGAGGAGCAAAAGTGTCAAACTGCAGATGCACAGAAACATACATCCCAAAGAAAAATTAAGTACTTTCAAGGAAAAAATGGTACAAAATGGTACAAACAATGTGGAAACAGAAATGTGAGAACTAGAAATATAGAAATATATAACTCATTTACTTTACAATAGTTTTAAAACTATATTTTATTTTGAAAATTCATTATAGTAAAAAATAACAAGAAATGTGTAAATTTTCTAACTGTACAATTTTTTTTAAATAAAAAATAATAATAAAGTGTAGGTTTGTATAATATTATTTTACAAGCGATATGTTTAAATCTTTAATAAAAAACATAAAAACTGCCCCTAAAAGTTTCAAACCAAAATTTTAAGCAGTCATTTGATTGATTGAAATGTGGGTTTAATACACCCACATGTCGAAAATAAAGAGAAAATTTCACCTGTTGGACGCCGGGTTAGAATGTACCTCCGTAGAATGTACATCATAAAACGCTTGTTGATAAATATACTATTAATGATATTTATCCAAATTAAATATTGTCGAATAGGGTTTTATGCGGGAAGTTAATGAGATTATTTATTTATCATTATATTTGATCAATTATAATTTCACAAAACACAATCACATACTAATACATATAAATACTAGAGTGGGTAAGGTTTGGCATGTTTAGGTTTTAGTGGTTTTCCTAAACCTTGAAGCAAATGATTTGTCAAGACAAACCATTCCACAATTGCACACGGTTTCCTCACCACACTGTACAGGTTTATACTGATCTTCTGGAGCACCATACATAACACTTATATCACCATACAATATTTAAAATGTACCATACGATTAAATAGAAAATCAATTATAAGATTTAAATTTTTTATTATAATTTCATAACATTGTAAAAAAAACCAATCAAATTTTAAGATTTAATATGCAAGACTAACCCCAAATTTAAAAAATAAATTTAATTAATTTAATTTAATGCATGTCTCTCATGATATGCTACTGTACAAAAATACTTGGATTTATTGGAACAAGTGTGTTATGCATTCTAAGTTATCGCTTAGATAACGATTTGCATTTAAACATTCAATCGTCGTTACAGTTATCTGTTGGCATTACTTAGTTTATACTATTTGCATGTGTTCTTTATACACGAGATGTTGCGAGACATGCACTTCACTTAGTCTCTGTTTCAATTTTAAAACAGGTTTTCTTAAAAGATATTATGCAATTTTCTTACCGAATACTACTCGTGTGTTGATGGAGTCTGGAAATATTCTCAGGAAATTCAAAAATACTTCTAGAAACAATTAACACACTCAGTTTGTTAATCGATAATTTGATAATAATTTGTATCGGTTTTAAGATATTTTTGTATTTTCCAAGACAACGCTGAACAATAGTCTCACACTTTTTACTTTTATGTAAAAGTTATGTATTTAATAATACGAATATTTTTATTTAAACATTAAATAATATTGCTGAAGTCGTATTTCAGAAATTGTTCTAATACTCAAGTTGATTAAAACGCAAATACCCGTATCGTTTTTGACAAATTTCCCTCGCTACGAATTGGAAAATTAAAACGAAAAAATTTTGCGTCAATAAAACGCTGTCTAAAGCACTTATACAATAAATAAATATATTATTTCAGGTATAGTTTAGTTTGATTATTAAACTAGTTTAGTCTGTAAAAAGTTTGAAATTATCATAATCATCTTTATATCTATGAAACGTGTTAAATTCGAATTTGGATTATAAATACGTCTAATCAAATATTTGCATTTTCCGTTATCACTACTTTACTCAGCAAAAGCATAAGCATTTAAAAGTTTAATAAAATATAAACAAAGTAAAGTTTTATCTTGGTGAAATAAATTTATTAATATTAGGTACTTCCAAAATTATTTATGGTAGTTAGACACAATTTTGACCAATATTTATTTTATAAATTTTTGTTTGTTTATATTCGTTTTAGTCATTATTCAAATTGTCTTTGTTGAAATCAGGAAATACGATGTCTTCTGAAAAGCGCTGTCAAGCAAGACGTTTGAATTAGTTATCTAAAACTTCAGACTAAATTTAAATAAATTAAATAATATTAAATTAGAATATAGAATGCAAACGTAAATAAAATAATTGATAGTTACACATTACTTTAATTTACATTTATTGATTTTGCTTCATTATTTTCACTTTTGGTCTTTATTAATGGACTTAATTGCAGTGTTATTTATTATTTTAAATTATTCAGTTAAATATCGGATTTGCTTCATTTTTTTTTTTGACCTTTTGTTTCAACAATAATTTCATAACTATAAATCTTATTAAATATTATCTCTATTAATTAAATACATTGGTTTGGTTTTTTTTATATCATCTTTTGTATATTCTTGTATATCATAATTCCTTAATTGCTGTGGAATAATAGCAAAACATTTTCTAAGAATGTGTTTATTGAAAAGAACCAATTTTGTGAATGAAGAAATAAAAAAAAAGTTAATATATACATACATTTTGGAGAAAAAGGTCATTGCTTTCCTGCATTGTCTTTTATTAAATATTTCCTTTTAAACGCTACACGATCGCTTCTAATAATTTATTTCGTTTGTTTATTTAGAATCATTTCCTGATTCTTTCTTACATTGAACCTAAAGAGCACTGACCTACGAGTTCAATACGAATCTAAAAAAAATGTTGCACTTTAAATTATTAGACGTTATATAATTATTGCTTTGATTTTATGTAGTTAATCGTTGTTGCAGATAAATATCTTTTCAAAGTACAACGAACATTACTGAATTGTTTCTTTTAAACTTTGTTTTTACTATCAAAGGAAAAAGTATAAAGTTCTGACTTTAAAAACTCGCATCTTTGAAAATATACAACCAATTTCTATCTCAATACAATCTATAGACAATTTATTTCTGCATATTATTATTTTCATAATATACTAACAATAAGTTAAATTGTTAGTAACAACTCATTGACCTATATAAGCTTGAATAATTCCAAAAACATAATGTTCCGTGATCGTCATAATTCATAAGCAAACATTTGTTTTTGAAGATTTCCAAGCTTTCATAAAAATCAAGTTTTATTATCTACTATCTTAATTAATTTAATGTTGCCTACCCTGCCCACGCAAACCGTGACTCCTATACCACCTACTCCTATCCAGACATCAAACAAATCCCGTACAAATCCTCACCAACCCGCAGTAGGAAAGCGTGGCGTTTTAAATGTCCTAAAAATACTCTCGAAAATGATGAATTATAAAAAACTAAGGAAAGGACCCCAGGTGGGTGATTCACAAAATGACCGCAAATCCCACACTTTCATAACAGAAGTCGTCTCATGGAATCTAAGGAGGCAAAAATTCGCAAATTAAACCAAAAATCGACAACGCTCAAAAACAACGACTATAGCAACATATAATACACAAACGTTGCGAACAGCAGAAATATTGTTAGAAATAGAGGAAGAAATAGGAAAGACAAAATGGGACATTATAGGACTATCCGAAATAAGACAATCAGAAGAAAAAGTATGAGATTGGAAAAAGGGAATATATTTTACCACTTATACTACATAACAGAAAATAACAGCAACATCGCAGGAGTGGGTTTTCTAATCCATAAATAAATAGCAAAAGACATGGTAAAATGAACAAAATATCAACTAGAGTGGCATATCTAACAATGCAAATAAGGACAAGATATAAACTTAAAATAATGCAAGCAGATGCTCCACTTTAAATTATGAAGATCAAGAAATAGAGGCTTTTTATGATGATCTATCAACAGCAATCACAAGGAACAAAACACACTATTATATAATCATCGGAGACTTAAATGCCAGAGTGGGGAAGAGAGAATGGGTAATTTCGGAGTGAACATTAGAAATAATAGATGCCAAACGTTAGTCAACTATGCTAAAAGTAAAAACTTATCAATTATAAATACTTTCATCAAAAAGAAAGAGAGAAGAAAATGGACATAGATCAACCCTAATAACAAAACAAAAAGTGAATATGAATTTATCATCTCACAAGCGCACAATTACTGACGTAACAGTAATAAACAAGCGCATGTCAGGAAGCAACCACAGTATGGTAAAAACACACCTAAGAATAAACATTCAGGAAAAGCAAAAACAACTTATAAAAACAAAAAAGTATAAAATCGACATAGATGCTGTTATATACAGGGTGAGTTTTTAAGACGGGATAGCTTGATTACTCCTATGTTTTTAAAGATATCAAAATTATCCAAATGACGTTGTAAATGGTACATCTAACGCAGTTTTTAAAAATATTTTTGATATGTATAGGTGGTTCTAAACTAATTTTTTTTAAAATATGTACATATTTTTACATATTTAATAAATAATAATTTCAATTATGTTTTGTTTTAACATTTAGTTAAGCCGTTTAAAAGTTATTTTATTT
Source organism: Abscondita cerata (assembly GCA_030710515.1). Classification (NCBI taxonomy): domain Eukaryota; kingdom Metazoa; phylum Arthropoda; class Insecta; order Coleoptera; family Lampyridae; genus Abscondita; species Abscondita cerata. Next base: position 427,053 of record JALBCR010000722.1, read on the forward strand.
TTCTTCGTAAAATAGGATTTGGTACATTATTAGACAATACCTGAAAGTAAGTTGTTATCATAAAAACACCAATTTATGTGAAAAAATTACGCTACTGTGATTTTTTAACTTTGTTACATTCAAACCTCCATAACTTTAAAAATTTAAATTGCAGGCCCTGTATATTAAATCGTATTCACCATTTCATTTTATAACTTCTTTATAATACATATGCTATACCAAAATTGATAGTTTATAAACATAGGAGTAATCAAGCTATCCCGTTTTAAAAACTCACCCTGTATAACCAATAAAAATATGAACAACAACTAAAACGAAATCTCTGGCATAGCAAGATGAAAGATAAAGACTCACTAAGAGAACATAAATAAAAAAATCACAAATGCAATACTATAGGCAGAGACAACTATAACAAACCTAGCCGGTACAAACAAGAAAGAAGAGAGAGTATCAAAAGAAACAAAATACAAACTGGCTAGCAACAACAAGCAGCGAAACACGATAGAATATGTAGAAATTAATAAATTGATAAGGAAAACATTAAGCACGATACTACGAAATTAATCAATAAGCTTATAAAGAAAACAATAGGTGAAAATAAAAGCTTTCAAGTACAAGGTGTCCATCTATAAATTGACACATTTAACAACTTATAACTCGAGAACGGAAAAAGTTTCTGTTGACATTATTGCCACATGTAATTCTTTTATGGAAATTGACAAAAAAATTAAGTCTTTTGAATCAAAATTGTGAGCTTAGTTTAAATAGAACACCTTATAATTCTTGTCCTTTCTAAAAATGTATACATTGTTGGCATTAATTCACGTTTTTACGGAATAGTTTACTTTTTCATAAAACCATGTCAAGAACTTCTTGCACTAATCATTACTAATCTGACACTTCTGTTAACTCTATTGCGTTACACAGCACCCATGATAAATTAATATCATTTATTAAGTCACTCTTAGGTTGGTAAGTCAATTTACAAAAACCAGAACATTAAACAGAAAACATGTACTGAAAATGCTTAAGATATTTCTTTGAATGATAATTTATGGATAAAGGTTTGCAGATAATTATTATAAATACTAGTAGTTTTATTCGGCAATAGCCCTTCATATGAATTTGAAACAGTAATTTTTTAACGAAACTTTTAGACGTCTGAGACTTAGCAACCACGTTAGATAAAAATTGAATCATTTTTAAGACATTCAGTAAAACCGGCTTAGTTATAAGCTGTTAGAATGTGATCTTAGCGATTTAGAAGTTTTTGACATGGTTTCATGAAAAAGTAAATTATTCCCTTAAAACGTGGATTAATGCCAACAATGTATACATTTTTTAAAAATACATTTAATGGCCTTTCAAGTCATGTTAAGAATTATAGGGTGTCCTATTTAAACTAAGCTCACAATTTTGGTTTAAAAAACTTAATTTTTTTTCGTCAATTTCCATAAAAAAATTACATGTAGCAACAATATCAACAGAAACTTGAAGTATATTTATGAAGTTTAGTGGAAACTGCCTGTCGATATCTTTTTCCGTTCTTGAGTTATAAGTTGTTAAAATGTGTCAATTTATAGATGGACGCCTTGTTTAAAAAAAAAAATAAATGCCAACAAAACCGTATTTGCCAAGCTACAAAGAGATTAAGAACAAATAACAACAAACATGAACAAAGTTATAGATAGAACGAAAAACTTCTATAAAAATCTATACATCTTAAACCGGAAAAACCACAAACAATCTAAAGAGAAACTATCCCGAATGTAGGATCATAGGAGATACCGGAGTTTGACATAAGAGAAACAAGCACTAAGAGAAGACCAAATAATTCCAGAGCTTATGGCGATGAAACATTAATACAAAACTAATAATTCTTCTCAATAAATGTTTAAAGGTAGGAAATATTCCTTCAGGATGGAACAATGCCCTAATAGTCCTGATACACAAAAAAAGAGATAATACATTACTAGAGAATTACAGACCAATTGGCTTATTATGCTAGGTATATACACTAATCACGAAGATAATAACAAAAAGTACGATTCATATACAGGGTGATTCCTAACTATTGGGACATAGGCTAAGGGCGGGTTATTTAGACCAATATATGACCATAAGACACAATATGCCTTAATAAAATATTGCTGTGTAAAAAGATACAACGTGTTAAATAAAAAATTTTTTTCTTCATTTTTTGTTAATAAATTCACTTTAAATTTATCAATCCTTAATAAATGAAGTAATATTTGAAATTCCTTTCTGACACTACAAATTGTTCAACTGCGTTTTCTCGAAACAGATGAAATTATCGTATTTAAACAGGAGTATTAATATTGTGTAAAATGATGTTTACGTCATATTCTTAAATTAAAATCTCTAAAAAGTTTTCTCAAAAAAAGTTACCAGTTGATTTCATCACCAGGAATCATTCACATGGCGTCCCCTATAACAATTTGTAAAATAGTACATTAAATAAAGTTCTTGGTCTAAAGTTACGCCTCTCTGCCGATTTTGATAAGAATTGATAAATTTGCAGTAAAATTATAAACAAAAAATAAAAAAAAAATTTATATTAACGCTCTGTATCTTTTTCCACAACAATATTTTATTAAGGAACATTGGGTCCTATAGTCATATTTTAGTCTAAATAACCCGCTCTTAGCTTATGTCCCAATAGTTATGAATCACCTTGTATATCAGACTCCGAAGCAGGCGGGCTTTAGGAAAAAAATAGTACGCTAGACCACATACAGTCAATAAGAACCATCGTCAAAAAAACACAAAAACACAATATAGATCTATACCTAGCATTTGTTCGACTATAACAAAGCGTTTGACTTAATAGAATATTGGGCTGTCACAATGCCGAACTATAGGGTAGACTTAAGGTATATTTAATTGATTGCATATAAAAACCAACCTCATTAAAATGGAAAATGGAATACGGCAAGGAGACTTAATATCCCCCAAATTGTTAACATTAGATGGAAGACGTTTTTAAAAAGCTCAATTGGAAAATAAAGGATTAATGGTAAATGGCGAACGAATAAACAACTTACGATTTGCAGAAGACATTGTTCTAATCACAGACAATGAAGAATACCTAAAGAAATTGCTTCTGGAACTAAAAGACAGATCCGAAGAGGTGGGGCTTAGAATAAACATACAAAAAACAAAAAAATATATGCAGAGATTAAAAAACCAACATCAAATAGAAGTAACACCGGGAAATGACAAAATTGAAGTAGTTGAAAACTATATATATATTTGGAACAGAGGATAACCTTAGACGGAAGCATGCAAGATGCTGACTTACAAAGGAGAATCAAATTGGCGTAGGTGGTTTTCGGAAAACTGCAGATATACTAAAGAACACAAACAAAAAATTCACAACACATATGAAAATACAGGTTTTAGAAAAAAATGTTATTCCTGTACTCACATATGGAATAGAGACGTGGGCATTCACCAAAAAGACACTACACAAAATACAAGTCATTCAAAGAAACATTGAGAAAGCAGTACTAAATATTACTCTAAAAAACTAAAAATCAATACACTGAATTAGCAACAAACGTAAATAGAAGGCATAGGCCACATAATAATGAAAATGAAGTGGCAGTGGGCAGGACATATAGCAAAAATAGGAACAGAAAAATGGACCAAAATAACCACCGAATGGAAACCATGGGCAAAAAAAAGAAACGCAGGTAGTCCAAAAATCAGATAGTATAACGACATACAAAAACTAGCAAGAAAATAATGAATGTCGATGGCACAAGATTATGAAAGATGGAAGGAGATGAAGGAGGTGTACAGAGTGGGCCGATTTCGATGGGATAGTATGGTATTTTGGTATTACATATATTAAAACTGTTCACGTAGCATTAGGCCAACTTTTTAAGACAAATTAAATATCGAAAACAAAAATTTGCTACCTTTTTTCATTTTTGATGCAGGGACCAAAATTATATTTTTTCAAATTTCGATAGGGTTCCATATCTCATCTGTTGATAAAATTTAAAAAAGTATAAAGACATTTCTTGTGCAATTATTAGCGTTGAATCAAATGGAGCAGTCAATTTTTAACTTTGGTCACCAATAGTCGAGATGCCATATAAACTTAGTTTAGGTTAGTTAAGTTAAGTTTTTTAACCTTTATGCATTTCAGCAAACTATACTAAAAAATTTTGTTCCAATGTCTTATTTGAAATCATTGCAACATATCGTATTTCAAAAAAAATCACATTGTAGGTTTGTTTAGAAGAATATGAGTCTTAAATTGGCAGGCGTTGAGATGTGCTAGTAGCACTACACCTTTAGGGAAGTTTTGATCCGTTATTGATAGTTGTTCACAATAAACAAGTAAATATTGTCCCATAGAACAATGCCGGAAATCGCTATTTTATGTGTTCAATAAACTGTTTTTTTCTTTTGTTTCTGTATTCATCTATATCCATTTTTGTTTTTTACCTTCTTCTTCCTCTTCTCATTCCTTTCTTCGCTCTTTGGCAATCTCCATTTCACCATTATTTTTATCAATTCTCCATTTTTTTCCTGAATCTTTGTTTTTGAGTTATTATATAATCTGTTCTAAAATCATTGCTTTATTTTTTCTTGAATTTGTTCTTACCTTTCAATTTTGTTGTCATATACATCATTAAGTTTAAAGTGGTTTATTCTTTCCACATCTATGAGTCTGTCATCTACCCCTTCTTTTTGGATTTTCTTTCTTGTCAAAATTCGTTCTTTATTTCCAGCTTTATTTTTTAAGTACTCCTTATTTTTTACTTTTTCATCCAATTTTTCATATATTACTTATTTTTTCTACATTTTCCTTGCAATGTGCATTTACATCTTTATGTTTTTATGTACTTGTTCATTCATGAGTAGTTATGCCATTTTTCCCCTTGTCTAATCAGCGGTAATCGGGGAACTAAAAATTTATTTTATGCAACGCAAAGCTCATTACATCGTACATTTCTAAGACCAATGGTAAATAAAGTTTTTTAAAACAAACAAATATTCGTAGATTATTCTCATAAAAGGTAATAAACTGATTCTTAATATAGATAACCTGCATGTTCTATTGTGTACCGTCTTCTAACGATTGCACTTGATTTAATATAATTTTACTACAAATACTAACAAAAACACACACAGCAGGAGGCGCCTATAGGTTACACTAGAGTTTGCTGGAAGCATAAACCAAATTAAAATGTAAATTTAATCAAAGAAATGGAACTCTAAACTGCAACGTCTATCTGTAACAAAAGGGAAAACACAAAAAACCTGCACCAAAAAACTATACTCGGACACGCAGATAGTATATACAAGCTTCCTATGAGTTTTATTTTTAGTATTGATTCGCTTATAATGATAGCTTAGCTATTGAAACACGTATCCGGGTATAGTTTTTTGGTCTTTTCCTTTTTGTTAAGTATATATGTAAATTTAATGTTAGAAATTGCAATAACCATCACTTACTGGCAAAGATGATTATTTATTTTTTCATGTCATTTATTTGTATGATTTTATTTAAAATTTTGTAGAAAATAAGTTACATTATTATTTTCTCCAATCATTTGGGTGGGGCATGGGGGGCGCCTGTTTTTAAATACGACTACCCATCGAGTGATACCTTAAAATGACGGGCTGACCAAGACGGTTTCAAATATGCATAACAAAATTTTTTCAAAAATACCTGAAAAGGTGTAGTCGTAAAAAAACCTTTACAGTTTTAGCAGGATATTTTTATTATGGGTTATCAATCAAGTCGTCTGCTGGTCTGTAGACCGTTTTTTATCTTTCTAGATTAACATATTACACTAGTAAACAGTGGTTTTGTTGCATCAAGTTTTATACCTGATTCTAAAAGTACTTACCTCACTGATTTCAAATTTGAAATCCCTTTTCCCGTAACAGCTCTAGCTATTCAGATATGAAGGGAAGGAATTTTTCCAAAAAATATTGCAGTTTTCAAGCAAAAATTTTTTATTTTCAAAACTACTAATAACAGAACTTTCTCTTGTGCGATTTCCTTGCCTGAGCTGATTCAGTAGTACTACTCTGAATGCTCCAACAGTAATCAGCCAGCATATTCGCATTCCAGTAACCCTGGTATCGGTCTTCCATAGTGCGAATATCTTGATGGAAGCGTTCTCCGTGTTCTTCACTCACATCACCCAGATTCTCACGGTCTAAATGGCTGAAGAGAAAATGTATTTTAATGTTCATGTTGCATCCAAGTCGCTGGAAGTTCAGCATTAGTTTCTGTATGTGTTGATGGTAGTCAGCCGACTTTTGATTTCCCAAGAAATTTTTCACTAATCAAACGAACTCATTTTCCAAGCAGATTTTTGAATAACTGTCATGCAACTAGTAAAATATGAATCAATTTTCTGATCTGAGGACCATTAAAAATACCAGATCTTATCTTTTCAGTACTCAGTCTTGGAAACATTCTTGTGATATACTTAAAACATTCCCCTCCTTGTCAAGAGCTATCACATACTGTTTCATTAACCCTAACTTAATATACAGAAGAGGCAGTATTATGCGGTCTGTTGATACTACAATACAGAATGATCCTCTTCAGAAAAGAAAGGGCGTAAATTCCTTTCCCGACTGCGTAAACGGATATAATTGTGTCGGGTGTTACAAGATTTCTTTCTTTCAACCAAGAAGCTAGAAGTTCTGACTTTTGTTTAGAAAACCCAAGATCTCTGATCAGGTAATCTAGATCATTTTGATTAAAAGGTTGAGGTTCGGGAGGGCAATAAAAGTCACTATCCTTTCCATCATCACTATCTTCTGACGTTCTAGCGATGTTAGATTGGATGTACTAGGTTGGGGCTGTGGTACTGACGCATCACTAGAACCAGAACAGGTCTAATAGCAGATTGCAAGCTGGAATAAATCCACTTAAAACGATTTTTGCGATCTATTCCAGTAATGTTTACAACACAAAAACAGCAGTCATCGTGATGGTTTGATGGTTCACACCAGATCATGGGACTTCTGAACTTAAAAGTACGTCATTTTCTATTTGCCCATAAACGTAAAGACTCGACACAACTTCTACACACTAAATTTGGAATCCAAGGTTTGACATTTATTTCTAATGGCTTCCCAAAGTAGTCCATGTAAGCGTGTTTCACAAATTCAGACACATTCAAGCGACATTCTTTGAACATGTAGTCGCCACAAATGAAACAAAAACTATTTAAATTGTTTACACAAGTTCTTCTTGATGACGACATCCTGATAAAATTAAACAATCTTGTTACCTATTACTTCACCGTTTGTAACAATTTACACTAACTAGTAAAAATCTAGTGCTACATGTATCGTCTAAACCCGAGCCACTAGATAAAAAATGAAGATAGATTCGGTATCAGCAAGGCCAAATTAGTAAAGAATAGTTAAAAAACTTCATGCAACAGACAAAAAGTGCGATTTTGTTAACCAGTGTTATCAATTGATTTTGATGTTCTTTCAATTTATTCAACTTACGTTCATATTCATTTTTTGTTTCCCGCCTTATTTAATATATTCTCGCTGTCGCTACTTGCACCAATACATCAAAATTAAGTTTAAGAGGGTTCAGTTGTATTTTTTAATGTAACTTTTGATACTGGTTGTAGTAAATTTGTTTTTATAAGGTTTGATATACTTTTTCTCTATTCGGATTAATTTTCATGATTAACATTACTTCTAACATTATTCAGTGAGAATAACCGTTTCTATTAATACCTTTATCATACCTTGCAATATTTGTGTTATTTTAAGATCTGCTTGATTTTCAGCTTTCTCTAATTCTTAATTAACTTTTTTATTCCTTCTTCGTTTTTATTACATTTTCTTATAATTTATATTTTATTTTAAGCTATATTGACTTCAATTTTTGCACGAAGCTTTTAGTAATTCTCACAAGAACAGCATGCACAACCAAAATAACATATACTTTCACAATTGAATTATGAAATAACAATTTAATTGATAGTAGTAGTAGTAGTTAAACATCTAATTAAATTATATATTACATAGTACTTACACGTTATATATTTTTTCATCAAAAACTTTCTTTGTTCATTTTTAATCACGTGCTTGTTCTTTATTGTTACTGGAAAGAATTTATTGTAAACATAAAAAAAACAAAATACTTAATGCGAATCTTGAAAAAGGCCATACTTTAAATTATTAAGCGCTTGTCTTAATGAAGACTTTTATTGTTCTTTTTTATGCGTTTTAATCAAATTTTGTGTGCGATGCTTTAAAAATAAATGATCATTGCCTGTGTCCTAAATTATTACAAGCTTATTATTTGTTTTTACTGATAATGCAAACGTATACGATTTTTATATTATTTATTGTAATATCATCTTTAAACAATGATTACATAAAAAAGCTTACTCCCACTTAGGCGTTACTTATACCTTCCTAAATTAACGGTATTTAGAAACGAATAAAAAGGAATGAGTGACTAAAATGTTCTTAACTAATAGGTGAAAAGTGGAAGAGATTTTAGCCTAGTTTGAATCAGCAATGGGTAACCAACCCATTGAGAGTGAGTTTGATATTAGAGGACGCTATCTACATTTTTTACTCCCTCCTAAAACCAACTATTTTAATTTATACTTGAATAAACCAATTTTACCTTATAATTTCTTTTGATATGTATCAATCTAGCTACAACACTACAAATTTACTTGTTGTTACTTACTTTGGATTATTTATAAGTTTTCTTCTATTTTTTTTAAACACACATTTTTTTTCTTTAAGGCGTGTATATACAACCAGGCATCGGGCCTGTTCGTGCAGTGAGACATAAAACACTGCACGTGCTAGAAGAAGAGGAATTTAATTTGCAACCAAATGTGAACACTCAGTATGTGCACACAGTGATTTCCCTACATCATTCTATTATAGTAAAGTAATTATAGTAAAATAATATTAACAAACTAATAAACTAACTTTTAATTTAGAACATAAAAGGCCGAATTGAGAAAGCGTTCTAAAATCCACTTCCATTAAGGAGTTACTTATTTATCCCTACTTTAACGATGTTCATAAACAAATAAAGAGCAATGAGCCACTGAAAGGTTGTTAACTAGTAGGTGAAAAGTGAGAGACATTTTAGCCAAGTTTAAGTCAGCATCAGTGAGTTTGACATTAGGACGCTCTTTGAATTTGGCGCTTAAGCCAATAAGCTGTAAAAATATTTTAAAATATTTTTTAATTTTACTTATTGTGTATAAAATATTGTCTCATTGTGTTTGATTATAAAAAACTCAGCAATGTTCATCAAGCAATGTAAGCAGTGCATTATTGGCATATTATTATAGTCTGGTGGTAGACATATGACTTATGTAAAAAAAATTGTTTCCACTAGATAAGTTCATCTGGTGGACTCCCACTCCCGAAACCTTCCCACTCTCCCCAGCAATTCAATGCTGATTCTAATTATATAGTTAGTATTGGCTTAGGACCTACAGAGCCCGAGTCTATAAGGGTCAACCAAACAAACAAACGCACAAATTTTAGGTGGAATGGTGAATGCTCGATTTTAATTCAATCAAAAGAATTATTTTGGGCACAACGATGGTTGTAAAGTATAGTTATAAACGGTTTCTTTTAAGGAAAAAAACGGCATAACTCCATAATTGTAAAAAAGACTGAAAAGTCCCTTTGTTTTTAATAATTAAATAAAATTTAGATTGCTATAGTATGCACCTTTCTGTTTGTATTTTTATTAATAATTAAATATTACAAAATATATAATGGACACGTTTAATTTTTGATAATATTATTTGCTTTTTTTGTGAAATTTGCTTTTTTAGGTTTACGAGTTTTTTGAATGAGGGTTACCAAATATTGATGCTATAGTAACAAAGCAAATAGAAGATGTTATTATCTAAAGGTAACACCAAATTTTATTATCGCTTGACATTCTGAAACTTATGGTGTTTTATAATAATGTTGATATTCTCATAATAAGACTTTAATTTTGCTAACATAATCTTTTTTTCTTTTTTTTGTTTAAGAAGGTTACGAAAACATACAATTTCTTAATTAAATAATTGGCAATATATTCTACTTAAAAGCTAAACATGTGCAACTTTTAAATTCGAAAATATGCAAAGTGAGATTTCAATAAAGCTGGTAAAAAATTTAATGTCAACGTTTTGGTACTTTTTTTTAAACATTTTTAAAAAATATGTCTATAATTATATAAATTCACCGGAGTTCTGTGTTAAAATTAAATCTATGGTTACTAAGCCATTGGGTTTTAAGCATCATCATTTTATTGTTTTTCGGTACAAGTTTGTGGTTACGGATTGGTTTATTTTAGATATAACATAAAGTTGTTGTTTTCTTTTTGAAATTTAAATTATTCCGTGCTTATACCATTTTAAAATTATATTTATTAAGTTTACTTTCTCCTATACCAGGAGAAAAAGTATTGCAATCGAACTTTGTAAAAATGTATGTATGTACTCGGACCTAGAGGCCAAACGAATTGAACGATTTGATTCAAATTTCATATTTAGGGTTTTTCAGAAGTACTTATTTTCTACCACTAAAATTTAAAAAATTAATTTTTTCGAAAACGTTTGTAACGAGTTTTCTTATACGTATACTTGTTACGGTTCAAACTTCTCGAATTAGAACGTATGTCGCAAGCCTTCTTAATAACGTTTGTCGTGAATAGCACGTTACGACGAAAGTCGAATTTGCCGCGCACGTTACAAATTTTTTCATTGGTGGATTCTTTTAATTCACAAAAATTATCGAGAGGACGGGCGGACATTTTGCGATTTCCTTCTATTGAGCGTTTTCGGGGTGCTTTGTGAAACTAAAAGTTTACACGTAAAGTATTAATGTGACTTTAATAATTCCAAGTTGAATTGGTGTATAAATGTGAATCCGACCGCATTCGCCGTAAGTACTTCTTTTTTCATTTCTTTTGTTGTCTTGTGGTTGTGTTAATTCTAATTACGACTTATGCTTTAGCACGTGTCCTGACCTCATACTCTACTAATGTATTATAATTTGGATAATTTCTGGGGGTGCTGGAAGGGCTAATTAAGAATCTTTCGCTATAACACGTGACGACTACTACGGTTTCACCTACATTTAAGCTGCCAAAGGCCGATGAACTCAACCAGTTAAGAAGTCGTTCACGCTGCATACCTGCTGCTTTGAGGGAACATACCTGCCTTCCGTACTTTGTCGTCTAGTTCTCCTAAGGGAAATCCTGGGGCTACCTATATTCTAAAGCTGTCAACTACTGTCGTTAGGAAGAACCTTTTTTATCGGAACTGCATACTTTAGTACACAGTTAAGTTTAAGAAACCTATTTACTATTCATGCGTATGAAGCTCACGTACATGTGACATTAAACGATTTGAATCCCTAGCATATAAATAAATTTTTATTCGGGGTAGACTCCACCACCGACGCTCGGTTTTGTTTGTAAATAGCTCCATAAGTACTTGAGCGCTTTAGATAAAATAGGTGAAGCTAAACCAAAAAGCTTTTTGGTTGGCGGGAGCTACTTACCGTGTTAATCCGAGTTTAAGTTAGTTTTAAGTCACCGTGTGTAAGTAACGTGTGTACGTCAAGTGTCTTTAATAACCAATCCTCAATTGAAACGCTAACTTCAATTTGGGGCGTAACAAACAAAAGCTTAACTGAATTTCGACATATTGATTGCAAGCTTTAATTAAATTGTTGTTGCTAACGCCCGTAAGTCTTATGCGACAGAATTTCTTACTTCTCACATATTCTCCTAGTACTTTAAGTTTTATTTGTTACATTTAATTGTCTATTTGTTTCTCTGATTTGTGTTCGTTTTAGCGTATTAAACTTTAAGTCAAACCTATTAAATTCCTGTTGGTCGGTTTTATTTCTTTCTATTACCCAGCATGTAGCGCCTCGTTAGGCAGCAGTTTATTTTTTTTCAGTTTCTCAAGGACCTTTCTAACTCACCGACTAAGCCGGACACTGTTGTGCTAACTACTATAAATACTGGTTTCTCCGCGAATTTAGTGTGCTATTTTAAGCCAAATAGTATTGTTCCTCTCTCTGGGTTGTATCGCTAGAGCCGTCGCTTTCTTTTATTACTATTTGTGAATTACAACAGTTACATACTCATTACAATGTTTAAAAATAGTTATCGTCGTTTTCTAGAACAAGTTAATTAAGAAACAATTAAAAATTTAAAATTATAAATTAATTTAATTTAAGTTCTAGATTTTTAAAAAACGACTGTAACGAATTTCCTTAAAGTTAGTTTTTGGACAATAAATTACCATGAACTTTTGGCTTACTAAAAGTTCCTCAAATATACTTTTTTTCAACTTCTAAAATTAAGGGTGTAAAATTAAAAAATCGATTTTCTCAAAAACAGCTGTAATTTTTTTTAATTTGCCCAAGTAGAGCTACAATGTTTACAAAATAGTCATTTCCAGAAAATACTCAATTAAAGGAAAATTTAATCTCTTAAGTTATAGTTTTTTTCAGAACGGTTGGAACGAATTTTCTGAAAATTAGTTAATTCAATTTTTGATTACTCGAAATCAGCTTGAAGAATTTTCTAAAAAAGTTGTATGTGTTAATAAGTTGTTATCAACAATATGATAATATCGATTTTTTTCGAGATAAGTCGTAGAAAAATTTTTGATAAAATAACTGTAGATTTACATTGGGTGGTCCAAATTGGACACTTTTGATAGGAAACGCACATTTCTAGAGGAGCTAGAAAAAACTAACTAAAATGTTACGGGCTCGATTTATGTGAAAATTTGAATGGGAAAAACCGCTCATCGATATCTTGAACTGTTTGGAAGATACAGGGTGGTTTTCAATTTGGTGCATTTTCGACCCACCCCCGTAACTTTTATTTTATATATTCTGTTTCGAAATTAAATTCTCTTTTCAACCATATATAACACTTGCTACTTTTACCTTTGGAATTTTATTTTATTGTTGTTTTCAAAATACTGTAGACGAATTGTGTATAATTAAGATCAGGTAAGTAACTAAATCTAGCATGCCAAGCTTGAAACATAAATCAAAACATTGCAACTACTGTCAAAAAATTATCTCTTCTTATTCAAATGATATTTGCTTCTTAAGTTTGCTTTTGAATTCACATTTTTTTATCGAGTTTTGAATTTATATAATGTTTTTGTAATATGTATGAAAACTAGGAGAAACTTGACATGTTGAAGTGTTATTGGGAATCACATGAAGATGTTCAGGCGGCCAGCAACCTTTACTTTGAGCGATATGCGGAAAGAAGATAACCCTTTCGAGATATGTTTCCTCGATTAAAGCATAACCTACTAACCCATGGTTCGTTCAAACAACCGAGAAACAGAATATACGAAGCTTCTGCTTTGCGAATTCTAAAAAAGAATAAATTTAAACCTTATCGAGTGAGAAAAGTCCACAAATTACTACCTGATGACGCACAATTTAGAATTGTTTTTTGTCAGTGGTACTTAGGAAAATGTGCTGAGGTCCCAAATGTCATATGGAGTGATGAAGCGTATGTAAGCAGCGCTGGTATCTTCAACAGATATAACTGCTACAATTGGACTTACTTACTTACAGTGGAGATACAAAATCAAGGCCGTTAGAGTTTTAATATTTGGGTCGCTATTTTTAGAGGAAGGTTTGTTGGTCCCTATATATATGAGGGTAACCTTACAGCAGAGCGGTATCGGGAAATATTACAGTAATTTATTGAGCCTCTTATAGATGATTTGCTATTGATGGAGATTGGTAGCGTATACTTTCAGCAAGACGGGGCGCCGTGTCACAATGCACAAAATATAACAACATTTTTGAACAAACAATTTGGAGACAATTGGCTTGGCAACCAAGGCCCTGTGCATTGGCCGGCAAGACCTTACATATAAAAGTCATCCAAATTCGAAACAGCAGTACGATATGCTTTCGACTCCATACATGCGGTAGAATTGATTAACGCTGTTAATAATGTTAGGTAGCGAAGTCAGCTATGCTTCAATTTGAATGGTGGTCAATTCGAGCACGCGCTATGAGTTGCTTTAATAATGTAGTTTTAGTTTGATTGTTATGTTAAAGTTATATGTATATTGTTTTCTGTTGTTGTGTGTTGTTTAATTTAATTTTGAGTTATCCAGTTTTCATTTAGGTTCTAGTCGACATATTATACGTTTGTATAATTATTTAAGTTCTGTTATTATTTTATTTTGTTCCTCTGAAAACATCTGCCAAGAAATTACTTACTAAACAGTAGGTAATTGTTTTATTTTCCAAGCAAGGCAAACTAGATTTACAAAATACATCAAGCAGATTTTAAAAGATAAAAGTAGCAAGTGGTATATATGGTTGAAAAGAGAATTTAATTTCGAAACAGAATATTTAAAATTACAGGGGGTAGTCCATAAGAAAAAATATAAGTTTATGTCATAGCTTCAAAACCAAATTATTTACAAAAAAACTGAGGACACCATTCGATTTCTTTTAAAAACGTGCCTTAAGAATGTTTTTACAGAAATAAAATAAACTAATAAACAAAAAAGTTACGGGGGTGGGTCAAAAATGCACCAAATTGAAAACTACCCTGTATCTTCCGAACATTTCAAAATATCGATAAGCGTTTTTCGCTATTCGAATTTTCACAAAAATTGAGCCCTTAACATTTTACTTAGTTTTTTTCTAGCTCCTCTAGAAATGGGTGTTTCCTATCAAAAGTGTCCAATTTGGACCACCCTGTACATGTTCCTTCAAAGTGCAATTAAAATTGGTACTAATTAAGAAAATGTATTTACTGAGTAGATGCGAGAAAGTTAGTGCGGGTCACCGTACCATTTATTTTTTATCTTTTTTTACACGAATTTTTGTATTTTTTGTGAGAGAGAAATTTGATCATGTACTATAACGGGTGATCAGTATCTCAATTGAAATTAATCTCAAATAGTAAGTACTCTCTCTTTTACAAAATAAGAGTAAAATAATCAAAACTAGGAATAAAAATATAATTTAAAAAAACACGGATTACCTATCAAACACTTTAAGGTATTTTACTGTATGATGTAAATATAAGTAAACATGACACAGTTTAAGCATGCAATACAGGCTTCTATTAATTTTGATGCAACAATTTAAAAGTGAAAATAATTTTTACTACTAGAGATAAAAATGGCACTTTCGACACTTCAAAGTATTAGTCCTAGTTTTATATTAACCTCAAACAGTAAAATATTTCAATGGATTAATTTGTTTTTTATTATTGTATTATTTCTGTTTTTTATTACTTTATTCTCATTTTCTAGAAAAAATAATATGAAATAATTTTTCGATCCAGCGATTGTTCACTCGCTACTGCGCGTGAGCAAATTTCTCTCAAAACTTTCATATCTTACAGTAAAACAACGTATAGAATCTTGATTCTCAGTTTTTCAGAATTGTTTATTCTGCTACGAATTATATTATTAATTATTATTATTATTTAATATTCTCAATTAAAAGAATTTATAACACATTACACATTTGTAGATTGTTGTTTATATTTTACTACCATTCTAATGACTATTGTTGCATAGACCAATTATTTTTAATTCAACCCACCAAAGGCATACGCGTTTCTGTTGCATTAGAGTAAACAAATGTTAGCACATCAATATATACTATACATTTTACCTTGACTAAATAATTCTAACACCCTCACAATAATCGATACGTTAAAAACCCAAAGAAATTTGTTTAATAATATTAAATTTCTTTTGCAATAATTAGTGTGAGCTTTTGATGTGCAAACATTCTAAATTTAGAAAGTTGCAACAGATGATTTACGTCCAAAGTCGTGCTTTGCATAAAAGTACGGTCCTGTGTTGAAATTTATCAGTGGTTAACTAACAGAAGCGACCGCTTTTGATATCGAGCAAACGTGGCCCGGGAGTGCGGGGGCGTCAGCTGCGTCTAGGGCCTGACCTGCAACCACTGTTCTTTTGGTATCCAGGCTCGATAGTGCGGATTTACTCTTAACATTATCCTGGGAATTTATCATTACCTATACATAAGCATATTATAAATTTTAAATTATTTTTAGAAAAAATCGAATTCATTTATATTTTTTTCGCCGAAAAATCCTAAAAGTCCTACATAATTTGGAACCAATTCATTCTAGTATGTATTAACAGTTACTATGTATTCTAGAATCTAACTAACTACAAGGATATAAATATTTATAGAAGTTTTAAAAATAATTTCTCAACTCAAATTTTGTTTTTATTAATCTGCATCTGACAGATAACGATTTTTCTAAATTTAGTAAATAAAATATAATACACGTTTCTAAGAATTTACTTGTTTTTAAGTAAAGCACAAGAACACCAAACAATTATTTCTCATTTATTTACTGTACAATCATTTTATTTTCAGTACCTACGCGTATTTGTGTTGATTCAATTTGTAATAAATTATATAATTTATTTTTGGAAGTAAATTACTTTGAATAGAATTCTTTACAAAACGTAACTTTGAAAACTTATTACACAAGAAAGCTTTGGGATTTGAAGTAACCTCAACACATGTTGAATGTGTGTTTGATGTCGTTTTTCGTGAAGTAAAGGCATTGCTTTGGTGTATATTTTTAAAGAATATATCAAAAACATATTAAATGATTGTGTATGACTGAAACGGAAAACCAATTTTTTGTATAAATGTTATTATAATATTACAATAAAATATCTATTTATAATGCACGTGTTTCAAACACAAGTAGTGGATAAAACTGTTCACACTCGTGTATCATACAATATTTTAACGTAGATACGTAAAGACGCGATTGTTTAATTTCATGATTTACAGTTTACACGATGCTTGGTTGCCCGAGGTCGTTGACAACAAATATCGTTTAATAATAACATAAGTCCTATTTAATTTACACAGTATTATATTCTTTCCGTATAATTTATTTAGAGTCACTGTTTACACATTTATTTATTAATTAGTCTACAAACGTATAGAACAATTTTAAATGTAAAGCAACATAGTCAAATCGTTATAAGACATTCGGATCAGTTTTGTCACTCGTTGCATTTTATATTTTTTTTATTTCTTCTTCATCTAGAGCTGTAGCAGATGATTTTCTCGTTACATAAATTTGTTGAACTTCTGTAAATTTACAATTTTAAAAATCTTCTTAAATTGCGCAATTTCACATCTGTTAGTGCAAATAATTCATACCCTAAGTCGGGGTGAATCCGAATAGTTTTAGCAGTTTTTGTTTTAAATTTCTAATGCGTTTTTAAAAAACCCAAAAAAAATTAATTAAATACATTTATTTAAATTATTTACGCTTATTTTATATATATATAAACGATAAGTTTTTTTCGCATCTAGTGTCGACTCGTGAAAGCGTTCACGTACGTAAATGTTAGCAACTTTGCCGACAGGTATGTAAAGCAGTTACATAGTCGATTCTTCAATAATTATAGCCAACATAACAGTTGGCAAGTATAAAAATTTTGAATCACCTGCAGTAAAGTACGCAAGAAGTTGTACAATAGCAAACAAACACTGAGAATCACCCGACAGCTGTTTCGTCCTTTTGGGACTCATCGAGTGAGAGAACTCAGTGTAAATTCACTATTGTACAAACGCGCGCTGTGGACTATATGTCCTACTGGAGGGATCACATTATTTAAACGATACGTTTTTCGACATCTAGTGTCGACTCGTAAAAGCGTTCAAGTACGTAAATGTTAGCAATTTTGCCGACAGGTATGTAAAGCAGTTACATAGTCGATTCTTCAATAATTATATATATATAAGTATAAAAATTTCGATTCGTCTGCAGTAAAGTACGCAAGAGGTTGTACAATAGCAAACAAACACTGAGAATCACCCGACAGCTGTTACGTCCTTTTGGGACTCATCGGGAGTGAGAGAACTTGACTATGTAACTGCTTTTACATACCTGTCGGCAAAGTTGCTAACATTTACGTTTTTACGTAAACGCTTTCACGAGTCAGAGGAAAACTCTATTCAGCAAATTTTATAATGCCTCACTAAATTTTTTTTTGCTGAATAAATGACACATTACCCACCCTGTTTCAGAATCGATATGCCTTTCAGGTGGTCAAAAATAGTAGATATGGTAACATTCGGCCGCTTGCCTTTACGTTTTTCTTTTTTTAACGTCTTCAATAGCCTTGGTTAAATTCTTTGTAATTGGTGAAATGTATACCAATGTTTTTTGGGTCATGGTCCCATCCAGTCCAGTTGGACAATTTTTTTTTAATAATGTTTTATAAAACAAAGTAAGCAAAGTCCAAAAACAATTTTATAGGCATACATTAACCATTAAACGACAATTTTTCTGTTTTTTGTGGACAAAAGTTTTACACTTGGTGGCAACTGAACCAATTTCAACAAAAAATGCATATTTGCAAAAAAAGGAACAAACGCGTGTTTGTCCAAGTTCACTCTTACGTTCCGAATTACGGTACGTTTTTTTTAATGTTTTTAATTTGGTTCCTCAATTGGGTGATAAACTTTTTATCAAAAATTGATAAATTAAAGTTTGTAGGTATCCACCAAAACTTAAAAAAAAACATCTGAATGACGGTTTTCCAGGAATTAGTCTTAGAAGTTCAAAAAGTATTGATATCCGATCAAATTTTATAATCATTTCTTTGTCTGTAACATCAATAATTATTGTACATATTGAGATGTTTTTGGGCTGTGTGATTAAGAAAATTAATATTCTTTTTATAATTTTGCAATTCACATTTGCCCACCAACATTCAAATTAAACTTGACTCAAAATCTCAGGGTTTTAATTTCACTGAGTAAATATATTATGCGAGTACTTTAACTTTGAAAGTTTTTAAATAATAATTCTCTGCGATTTTTTTCTAGGAATAATAATAATTTGTCTCTTTTAACACTACACATTGATTAAATCTCACAATGTTACTAATAAATGAAACCAAACTGTAAACAACATTTTTTTTAATTTACAGACACACACACAAACATAAGACTTAAATTAAAAGAACATTTGTTTTAAATTTAAATCGTGCAACCGTGCCTTAAATTCCGCAAACACGTGTTTTCGTATGACACGACGTCTCTCGAAGTGTTTTGTTGTGTGCGACAAAATTATTTAACAAAGGTGGACTAATAACTAAACTAAACTACTACAATATTAAACAAACCTTAGTGATTAGTGCAGGTAACGTAATTAAATTGTTTTTTCTTGTTTTGTTGTTTCATTCTTTTTTAGGTTACCTCGTCATTAACCAGGTACTCTTGTTTAATCTGCGCTGCTGCTGGTCGTTAAGAACTTTTTTCTCACCCTTCGGCGTTTTATTAAATGTACAGAGTGGGCCATTTTCGACATTTTTAAAGGGAAACTCCTTTATCCCATTGAGATAGGCAAAAACTGACGTCGGTGTCTAAGGCTTATTTTTAATGAGAAACACAATGGTGAAAACCGCATGGCGATATCCATTGTAGTGTCGGAGATACAGGGTGATTTTCGAATATCTGCATTTTAGAAAAATGTCTGTAAATTGTTTTCTGTTGAAAATTTTCAATTTCTGCAAAACATTGCTTCAGCACTTTTATGTAAACTCAATAACGTTTTCAAAATGAGTATACGGGGTCACGTCAAAAAGTAATCATACCAAACTTTACTTTACTTAATTTTTTTTATTTTTAAGCATTTAAATTTTGCGTGCGATTTTAAAAGGCGCATTCTGAATATCTCGCAGATTTTACAGAATCACTCTGTATCTTTGAAACTATATTAGATAACGATATGTGGTTATCTCCATTGCGTTGCTCATTGAACTGAATGACAAAGCTATGCGTACGCCGTTCAAGGACGACATATTCAGAATGCGCCTTTTAAAATCGCACCCAAAATTTAAGATGCTTAAAAATAAAAAATAAAGTAAAGCATAAAGTGTGTTATATTTTTGAAATGGGTATTTATGAAAGAAATAAAATAGATAAAAATATACAAGGCGTTCTATTTAAAAAAATAAGTTTGATACGATTACTTTTGACGTGACCCCGTATAGTCATTTTGAAAGCGGCATTGGAGTCTACGTAAAAAAGTGCTGAAGCAATGTTTTTGCAGAAAGTGAAAGTTTTCAACTGTAAACAATTTTTAAAATGCAGATATTCGAAAATCACCCTGTATCTCCGACACTACAATGGATATCGCCATGCGGTTTTCGCCATTGTGTTTCTCATTAAAATGAGCCTCAGACACCGACATCAGTTTTGCCTATCTCAATTGGATGAAGGAGTTTCCCTTTAAAAGCGCCCACTCTGTGTACATGCACATGCACAAGTTAGAACAAACACCAACACGAGTACGTATTAAAATTTATTTTTTTTGTTCAATTATTTAAATGTTTAATCTTATTCGGTGCACTTGTTACTTTATTACTGTTTATAGTTTTATTTCATTTCAAAATTTTTTAGTTATCGTTGACGTTATTTGTGACGTTACCTCTACCGTCTCTTTCTAATTTTCTATAATTTTGCCGTCGTTTTTTTTAACACGGAAAAAGGAAAGAAAATTTAGGCGTCGGTTTGCGCCCATATTTATAATTTTTCATTCCATGGCCTGCTATAATTTGAGTTTTGAATTCAAAATCTAGCCAAGTTTTTCACCTTTCGTCTTGCATCTACCGGTACCTCTCTCTAACTATAATAACTTCGGCTAGTTTTCTGTCATTCGGATATTAATTATCCGGAATTAATTGCATTTACTTTATTAACTGGGGAAACGATCCATTAATCTACTGCTCCAAAAAAATCAGTTGTTATATTTTCACGTGATCATAACCTTCAATGCAATTAGCGTTTTTCCCAAATAAATCATTTTTCGACATTCGCGGATTGTTGTAGGCTTTGAATTCAGTTTCTACATTATTTTCACGTAATACACTTAGTCTCACACGGGCATATTGTTTTGTTAATTTTATATTAAGTTTAATGACCATTGACCTTGACAATTACCTAATTTTCTTGAAAACTTGTACTAATTCAAATTAAATCTAGGGTTTGGTGCAGGATTCGACTTTTGGAGCTAATGGAGAATCATAACTACATGATTTTATCAAGGAACACGGACAAATTACTTCAATTTCATAACCAGCTGCAAGAATCTTTCCGAACACCAACGATTTCAACACATTTATAATAATTGAGATTTAATTGCAAGGGAATCATCGTGGGATCACATATAAACACTAAATTTGTACACTGGGATGCGGAATAACATCGCAATATGGTATGCGAATGTGTGTATTGTACCTAAACTCAGTAAAACACTGTGGTCCTTAGTAATGCCAATGTTTTGACAAATTGCCGGTTTTTCTTAGGCCAATCTAAAAACTTTCAAAATGTAGTTCTATATACTTTTTTACATCGCATTATACAACTATACTAGTCGCTTAATGCAAGTTTATTTATATTTCCCATAAGAAGTACTTCGGCCATCTTAAAATTTGTCCAACAGCAGTTGCGTATGTGAGATAAAGTTAAATATTTTAGATAAAGAATCATTTTATGTGTCGAACATATTAATTTTTGGTGAGTCAATGACCAATTGACCTTATTGACGAACCGCTTCTGCTACTAACCAAACATAGTTGGAAACATAAAACTTTCTATCAACTTACGATAGTGAATGTGTACACGTGCCAATGTATAATAAAATAAATAAAACTAAATAGAAAAATTAAAAATAAGATTTACTCAAAAACAATTTAAACGTATCGGATATAATTCAAAAAGTCAATTAAGATAAAATTATATAGAGAGATTTTTTATTGATATAAAATAGACACAACCTGTTAATTAATATGCTTGATACTATCTCTATGTTCAATTTTAAAAAGTCTACGTCAATTAATGACAAAGTAGATACACATTTATTTTCTATGTTGATTTTTTGACCAATGTAATTTTATTGGAAACTGAAGAAAGTTAATAAACGAACCTCCTTTTAGCTACTTTAGTTTTGAATGTAAGTTAAGAGTTGGGGTTTCATCAATTAGACAAGCTACTTTAGTTTTGAATGTAAGTTAAGAGTTGGGGTTTCATCAATTAGACATGTCAAAATTAGCAAAATACACATACACAATAATCAGAAAAAATATACATAAGGAAATAGTTTTTGCATCATCATTGGACATGGTATGCAAAAGTGAGTTACGCAACAAGGCTTTTATAAACTCTAAACTAATTTATTTTAAATTATTTTGTCAATAAAACCAAGTTTTTTAAAAAATAACAAATTGTAATGTCACTATTAAGAGAACGACATCCTTGTAATTGTGCAACATTTGAAGTAAAATGCTAAATACCATTGTATAAATAAATAGTGAACAACGCGAACTAATGAGTTCAGATTAATCAATACTCTTCTAATCTATGAAAAAATATTTGAACTAGCTGCCAAAAAACAGTTTCAGAAATTTTGTGATGACAGTTGTGTGCTAATATCTAATCAGTCTGAATTTTGTGATTGTCATTTATGTGAAACTATAATGTATGTAAAAACTATTATCTTACTAGGGGTTCTTTGAAGTGGAAGGACGAAATTAAATCACTACAATATGCCGACGTTTTGCCCGACCTATGCGAGCTTTTTAAGACTTCTTGAAATTAGGGCGTGACAGTCACATCTAACTTACTGTATAAAACCACAAACTGTACAATACATTAATCACTTAAATTTACGGTTGTCACAAATTAAAAGTGATTTATAAATTAAATAAATAAATATATATTAATAAGTCACACTATAGCACAAACGGACGAACAATTGTGAAAAAAGCCCGCATAGGTCGGGTAAAACGTCGGCATATTAAATCCAGGGTAGCGATTTAATTTTGTCCCTCCACTTTAAGAAATCCCTAGTAAGATAATAGTAGATCACTTAAAACAATTCATCGTAATTTATTAATTTACAAATTAGACAAAATTAGTTTCAAAGGAAATGATCAAAATTGGTTTAAATCGTACTTATGTGAAAGAACTCAATGTGTCAAATTAAAAAATTGTTTTTCAACAACATTACCACTTTCTCAAGAGGTGCCGCAAAGAACAATTCTAAGTTTCTGACATAAATATTGACGTTGTCAAAGTTTTATTTGTAAATGAAATCAAGTACTTAGGTGTCATATTAGATTCAAATTTAAATTTTAAATCCGATACAAACTACAATCTTACAAAAATTTTGTAAAAATAGTAGGTTATATCATTAAGAGTAGAAGTAGCTTTTTTGTAGTGAGCCCGAGAATTGACAAAAGAGTCAGAGGACTGAAAATATTTTAGTTGAGTTTGCCCTATTGATTTTAGCTATTCTCCAAATTTTAATTTTTTCTTTGTATACTTTTCCGTATACGGTTAATGGCGGTTTCCGGTGAAACACCCTGTATATATGTTAGCACTTTCTTGCGCTTTATTTGGTTTCCGATTTAATTCACAACATGACATATCAATCTTTCAACATGGATTTGCTCCAAGAAGGTCCACCGCTATAAACTTACAACACATTACGCAGACCATCTCTGATTCTCTCAATAAGAAATGCCAAATTGATGTAATTTATACAGATCTGTCCAAAGCATTTGACACTATCCAACATAGAATTTTAATACATAAAATAAATTCTTATAATATTACACCTAGCTTAGTTAGTTTAGTAGCATCGTATTCACGTAATAGAAGTCTTATAGTCAAATATGATGGCTTTAAATCCTACAAGTTTTATGCTATGTCCGGCGTTCCCCAAAGTTCAACTTTAGGGTCCCTACTATTTCTGTTATTAATAAATGATGTTTCTACTATACTCTCATCCTCATCCCTACTTTCTACAGACGATCTAAAAATTTACAGAGAGATAAATTCTGAAGCTAATTATGTAATGTTACAGAATGATCTGGTGAACTTTTTAAAAATTGGTGCCTAAATAATCATTTGATAATTAACGCTGGTAAATGTAGAGTAAGAAAGATGGAAGAGGAAATAATTGCAAGAGATAAAGATACTCAGAAGCAGGAAAGAAGGGCAAAAATAAAGGAAGGAAAATATAACGAGAAATACATAAAAATAATGACAGACAAGACACCAAGGTACATAACAGAAGGAAAAGGAATGAATGAAATAAGAATGATTGCAAGGTTCAGAATGGGTAATGAAGAAAAGAAAATAAATATTGGATGAGTGATGAGGAGAGATTATGCAGGTTGTGTGGGGATGAATGGGAAAATATAATACATATAAAAGAGGGATGCAGGAAACAAGACATGAGGATAAGGAATGGAAGTTACTACTAGGAGAGAAAGGGAAAGGAAAACAATAGATGAGGGAAGTGTTGGAGAGGAGGAAAGGGATGGAGGAGAAGAAAAGAAAAATACTGAAAGTTTAGAGAAGAGAGGGATGGAAGGTTGAACAGGAATTAGTTGAATTATAATTTAATGAAATATTATGTTGTTTTTTGTTTATTTTTTGTAAAGAAAAAACTGAATCTTTTGTTATAGAAATTTTTTAAGACAAAATAAATATTGAATTGAATTGAATTGAATTGGATATCCTTATAACCTACTTCTTACTGAATTTCAATATTTATCTATTTCTGACCGGCATAAAACTATCTTTGATAAACATTTATACAAATTAATACATAGTGCAATAAATGACTCGGTTGCCTAGGGTAATATTAACTTTCACGTACCATCAAAAGGAACCAGAACATGCTTAACTTTTAGCTACCGGATTCCTAGGACTAATCATCACGGCAATGCGCCAAACTGTAAAATGTTTAAAACCTATCACAATATTCAACAAGAAATTGACATATTTGCCTATTCATTTAATGCATTTAAATACGCCTTAAAACTGTCATAGAGTTATTAATTTAGTGATTGTTTATATTTATACATTATACAAATACATTCATTATTTTTATTTTGTTATTAGATACTTCTTAATTTTTCTAATTTTACTTTTTTGAACATTTATTTTTTTTTTATTTTTTATTTTATATTATTAAAATTTATTATTATTTTATTATTTTACCTTATAATTGGATCATGTATCTGTTGGGTAATAAACTATTATTATTATTATTATTATTATTACGCTGCATTCAAAGGTTCCAATTTATTCAATAGTTTTTTTTGCTTTATGATTAGTTGTTTTGTTACAAACTAATAGCTTACCATGGTTACTATTTGCAAAGTAAATGTCAAAACAATCTGACAAGTGACGATTTCAACTTTTGTAATTAGTTAAGAAAAGTGGACTATTTTGGCACCTACTTTGATTATAAAAATATCACTTCATATGCCAAAATTTTAAAAAAAAATTTCTACGACTGTGTACATAAGTTTTTTTTTTTTTATTTTACATAAATCTTGTTATCCTTATGCTTGTTAAAATGTATAAATTTTAATAAACCTCCTGCTATTTGGATATTATACAGTAAAACACAAAATTTAATAATTTGCTCACGAACAGAAACAAGCTAACAGCAATCTGAACTGCAAGCATCGAAAGTGTTTGTTTAAAAACCTAACGGAACATGTCGTTGTGACCAACTCACAAACGTATTTTATTAGTAATTATCGTATGTCCTTCTTTATTTTACTCATGAATGCAACTCGCGCAGCTGTCTGAAGTTGACTCAAGCTCTTGTATTACTTGTTTCCAAACAGTCATCTAAAATAAGAACAAAATGGGTAGAAGAGTTTAAGAAGATAAAATTTTCCACACACAATTTTTTGTCTTAAAGCAAAAAATCCAATATTGAAGTAGAAACAAGGCCAAATTTTGTTACGTTTAAGAAGAGAAGTTAGGAATATTGTTTTCAAAAGGTGGTTGGTGTGTGTTCAGAAACTTTTAACTCAGGGAACTTAAAGTGTAGGTATGAAACGATTGACTAAACCAGTTTCTGAAAATACAGCTTTAACATAGTCGTGCCACCTAAATGTGGTTTCAATCATTGATGATTACTCGCAGGACAGAATAAACTTTCCACAAAGTCAATAACTTCTTGGTCTTTGAATGCGCACTAAAGTAAACTACAATAACAGTTTCTGAGAAGGAATTTACATTTTTACTTGTTCTTCAATCCATAAGTTGCTTGTAATGATGTTCTCTAGAAATTCATCAATTTTATAAAAGGATTGCCAACTTGATATTCTTGGTAGGTAATTGATTTATCAATATTTTATTTTAAAAAAATTATATAAGACATTAGAAATTGTAGGATTGGCCTTCAACAACAGACCAATTGTCGAGCCTTATTTTCTCAACGTTGAATTCATCGATTCCTCCAAAATAGTAAAAAAAACAACTCGTTGACAGAAATCTTTATAAACAAACAGTAAACCACATTAGTCTTTGAAAAGAATTTATTATGTTTAGCTTGGGGTAAAGGAACACTAGTTGTTTAGCTTCGAAGCGTGACAAATGTAATTAACTTTTCTCTCAACAATCATTCGACTAATACAAAAGGATTAGGATTACTAGTAATATTCTATGGAAATGATGAATGTGAAGTCACTGGGTTTTCATGTATGACAAATTGTTTTTTGAAGACTTGTTTGATGAAATCACTTATTTCTTCTAAAGATTTACTAACAATCTTACCGTATACTATTACTCTATGCTGCAGCTTCTTTAATACCTATTGTGTTTTATCAATTTAGAGTTTGTATTTGTTGGACATGGTTCTAATTGCGGGTCTCTTATATTTCACAGATGTTTCATCGCAATCTCAATATCTTCATCCGTTGTTACCATGTTACCAATTTTTGGGTTTTTTGTTCTCTTAATAAACAATGCTATTTAGGTTCCCGATTACTTAAAAAACATTTCACTTTTTTAACCACAACACCAGTAATAAAGGTGCACTTAGACTTAGTAGTGAATAACACACAACCTTATTAAGTTGCTTTTATTGCTAATTATCGTGGTAACATACATAGGAAAGCATAAGTTCGTAGTATGAATGAAAATATTGCACTAACTAAAGAAATTTTGTATTTATATGGTTACAATAAACTATGACTTAGCATTTTTAATCGAAACAAATCGTTCTGGTATATAAGTACCTATTGACAAATTACATTTTCAAACAACATTGTTTGGAATACTTGTCCCAAGCGCAACGTTATGTTAACATCCACGAGATGGGCGTATAAGTGTGCTCATTTCGTTACAAGTGGGAGAATATTCCCGCACGGTGTTTTAAAATCTAACTATTCTGTATTTAAAATTAATCCAGAATGTTAGTATTATAAAATAGAAGTAGAAAAAAAGAATTCAAACGCACACAGAAATAAATAGAATTTATCTGAGAACGGATTAAATTAATGATAACATTTTGATAAAAGTATGTTGGCGTTAAGTTTAGAATGTCACATTAATGATTAATATATTATAGTGTCAATCGTTCCAAAATAATGTAATTTAAAAAAAATTTGGTTTTTTAATTAACATTGCATTGAATATCTATAAACTCATTTAACTATATTTACCACAAAATTAATGCATATTTTAACAGTATTCTAACTTTTAACGACAGCATAAAACTTTTACGTTAAAAAATCTATTTTGCATTAATATATTTTCATATCTTGGAAATTAAGTTTACATAATTTTAAGGTTTTAGTAAAAGAATTTTGTGTAAAAAGTCGATGCTTCTTAGAATTTATTTATGCATACATACTATATTTCAGTCGGATTCTTCAATTTAACTTTCTTTTCAGTTGTATGTGTTCGTAAAAAACAGGTTACATTATGTATTTTTGTTGTTCTTTGTGTTCAAAAACTACTTTGTCTTCCTAAATTTAACAGAGGCTGTTATTCTTTTTAAAGGAAAAAGTTTCAAAAGGATGTCATATATAATGTAGATATATCAAAAAAATATAATATATTTTGGAGTTCGTCAAATTTCTTCTATATTAAATAATAAAGTTTTGTAAATCAATTTTTGACTCTTAAACTCTTAAAAATAAATTATATTAAACATTTTTAGTTCTGCCTAATCAACTTCTTAAAATAATTAAAAGTTTTTTTTTGCAATTTTGTAGACAATTAAAAAAAATGTAAAAATAGTGTAAAAATTAATAAGAATCCAAACAACTATTAACATGAAACTGTCCTGCTTTTACAATAGATAAATATTAATTCTAGTTTTGGTGTGTTTTGTAAATTAGTAAGTAGTATCAAATTATTTAAGGTGAATCCAAAAAAATTTACCTGGAAATATTTTATGTAACCTTTCATTTTAGGTCAGCCCCAGACGTAGCTGACACCCTCGCAATTGTTAGTATTTGGAATTTTGTCTTAATTTAACCTTGTTTTACGTACTAAATAAACATGAAAAAAGCGTTTTAATATTATTAAGGTTCAGTTTAATTATGGGCAACACAAACAAATTGAATACGTTTGAGTTTAATATAAATAACGTTAAATATGAAATTAATTAATGTGCAATTTCATAATTTTGAATCAGGTGAGTATTCCTCCAAAATTATATTCATAATTTTGTTTATCCAACACCTCTTTATTGTGATGTCATAAAAATTATTTTGATTGAATTGTGGATTTATAAACATAATTAAATTGCTTTCATATAATTTAACAGTTTACGGAAAATTAAATAGTTGGTTTATTAAACATCAAAAACTCATTATATTAGGAACTTCATTTTGTTACTTCAATGTTGTTTCCACATACATTCGATTTTTGTCTCCATATTCACAATAACATTGGCTTCAGTATCTTCTTAGCACTGTCCATTTTGTAATGTATGTAAAGTAAAAAATTATATTTCATTCTCATGTAACAAATTCGACCTACCCTCATCATCAAGTATTTTTATTATGTATTTATTATGTACTTCTAGTAGAAACTGTTGAATATGCTCTCTTTCAAGAACTTTTGATTTCTTGGACTTGAAGTTTTTGATTCGTTCTTCAAAAAAGCGATTAACTTGCTGTGTTGTGAAATACCTGTATTTTGTGAAGCTTTAACATACTAAATTTTGTCCACATTGAAGAGACCGCGAATCCTTTTTTGGCGTTAAAGAAGTAACCCAAAAACACGTCTTCGGTTATCACACAAACATCGTTTTCTTGTTTCTAGTTAATAGTTATAGAAAGCATATCTGGATCTATAAACAAACGTCGATTAGCACTCAAACCGCTTTAAGTCAATGTTGTATTAGAGAAACACAAAACACTAAAACATGCTCAAACATAGCTGTAGAAACGATAAACAGAATACCGTCCTTACACTACAAATACGATTACCACCCATCCAAAAAACTGATTTTATTGGCTGACGAATATGGAAAGGGCTTGAGAAATAAATTGTACTACGAAATACCAACAAATACGCTACTACTTTGCACCTGATTTGACAGACCTAGATCATCTTATATTAATAGGGGTTATAATGACGTCATCCTTGACACTCGTCTAGATACATTTAAAATGCACATAAAATCAGCTCTGAAAGAAACCGTAAACACTCGTGTAAAGATTTTGGAAAAACCAATATCTAAAAAAGTTACACAACTGATATCCAAAATTAACTCATATAATGAAGTTATTTATACTACCGTGAATGCAGAAGTTACACCGCTAATATGTCCAAGTACTAAGACTTTCAATTAAATATCAGATTTCTAACTTACCAAAAAAATCTTAAACTTACTAACACAATTGCAACAACAGTCAATAAAGTACGATTACCCTATAACTAAGGACTCAGGGCAAAAAAACATTAACATTGAAAAACTTGCATACTATTATACATTATACTTTTTTTAAAAAATTTTGATATAGTAGGCTTTGAAATAGTTGTCAGAATATGTCGTCAAATTTTTATTTTTATTTGAGTCAAATTGTGTTCACAATGGCAAAAGTAGTGGAAGTACATAGATTAATCATTAAAAATTTGTTGAGAATCCACAATTGTCAGTCGTTCGCATTGCAAAGGAGGCAAAGTTTGCAGGCAAGTGGCAGCAAAAGTCATCAAGCGGTACAAGGAAGACTTTACCATAACACGAAAAACCAGGAAGTAGACGACTAGAGGGTTTTTATTCACCAAAAAGGTGCAAAAGGCAATATCTGCGATGGTTAAGAATCCGCTGATATCGAACCGGAAATTAGCTGCAAAAGTCGACTTGTCGGAAAAGACAATTCAAAAATAAAAAAAGAGTGGATTTAAGTCCTACAAAGTTCAAACAACTCCAGATCGTAATGCGTAGAAAAACATTGAAGCCAAGAAACGAGCCAGAAAGTTGAGAGCAGATTTTTTCCAAAAACGTCAATGTTGGGTGATGGACGATGAGACTTACGTCCTCGCCGATTTTTCTCAACTACCTGGTCAGGAGTTTTATGTTTCCTGTAGACGAGGAAATGTTCCTAAACAGTTTAGAACTAAAATAAAGTCCAAGTTTCCAAAAAAATATTTCGTTTGGCAGGCGATTTGTAGCTGCGGTGAAAGAAGCCAATCTTTCACAACAAATGGAACAATTAACTCCGATATTTACACGAAGGAGTGTCTCCAAATAATATTGCGGCCTTTTCTGAGTAAACATAAGGTATTCACATTTTTTTGGCCGGATTTAGCTTCGTGCCAAAGCAGACAAAAAATGGTACGAAGAGAATCATGTCGATTTTGTACCCAGGGAGGCTAACCCACCAAATTGCCCTGAGCTTCGCCCAATCGAGCGGTACTGGGCTTTGGTGAAAAGAAGCTTGAAGCAGACAAAAAGGCTACAAAATCGATTGAAAGTTTTAGAAAAATGTGGACCGTAGCGACTAAGAAAGTGTCGAGCACCACCATAAAAGCCATGATGGAGACCATTCCCGACAAGCTCAAAATTTTTATGACGATAAGTCTGATTGATTTTTGTTTTTTCTTAATTTTTATATAATAAATAACCTATCCAAAACTAAATTTTTTTGAAAATTTATTTAGCGGTTTAAAAGTTATGCAAGTTTTTCAATGTTAATGTTTTTTCGCCCTCAGTCCATATACAAATATCTACACGTGTACCAAAAAAAAGAGATCACGCATTCTTCAAAACATCCCTCTAAAGGAAACTTCTAATGCAAAATATCATGCAGCTATTGCTATGCTAAATGATAAAATTAACATATTGGAGAATCCTAATGATATAGATAAATCGCTATTGCAAGCCTTAACGTCCAGTGCATCAGAAGTGAAATTGAGGAATTAGAAGTCTTCATAAAATATAATAAACTCAACGCAGACATAATTACAGAACATTGGCTAAAACCAGAAGAATCAAGCTTTATCTGCCTTGATAAATACACCATGACATCATGCTACACCAAAACTTTAATGAAGCACGGTGGTTCATGCATATTCACAAAAAACGAGCTAGACGTCACAAAGCTATTACACATCAAAGAAAAATTGATTGAACTGGATCTTGAGATATGTGCAGTAGAAATTAATAAATCAAAATTGATTATTATGTCAGTATACATGTCACCAAATGGCGACTTAGCAAACTATCTGACTAGCCTGAATAACATCTTGGAAGACACCTTAGCTCGAAATCCTGAAAAAAATGTCTGCATATGTGGATATCTTAACATAGACTTGGCAAGGACACAAAATCGTCCTTCGATTTTCTAGACCTCCTTACGGCAAATTATCTCAGGCCCCAAATACAAGAAAACACACGCCTAAACAAAAAAGTGACCCCAGAATTTTGAAATAATCAAATCTGGTGTAATTAATCCAGTTATTTCTGACCACGGGGTTATACATGCTACACTTGACTTCAGTCTACAATAATTTGCAAAACTGCAAACAATACATAAAGAGCAAGGCAACAGACCTAGATAAAGCATACGATACTTTCCATAACATAATGCAGTAACATCTTAACTAAAAATTTCCAGTTAAAGTACAAAAACAACGACACAAAAACAAACACTAGATCACAAAAGGTAACAAAATATCCTGTAAGAAAAAAAGAGAACTAAAAAATGAACTAGAACTAAATTTTATTACAAAAGAATACGCTTACAAAAACATATTACGTAGTGTTCTGAAAGCTGCAGAAAAAAATGCACAATACCCACTATATATAAAATTCAAGATGTTAAGGTATTTACAATACATTTAGGTATTTTACATTTTTAAAGTACAACACATGTGTTACAGATTGGTCATTTTATATTAATCATTTTTGTGGATCCTCTTAGCCCACTCTTTTTTATTCTTTGCTTCTCTCTTACCTTCGTTCCATGTCAGGCCCATTTCTCTTAGGTTTTCTTTATTTCGTTGTTTCACGTTTTTCTTGGTCTTCCTCGTCCTCTTTTTAGTTGTGTTCTTGCCTCCTATATTCTTTTTGTTGTTCTTTCTTTTCCCATTTGCACTGCATGCCCAAACCATCTCAACTGTTGTTGTTTTATGTCTTTCATGATCGATTCTACTTTTAATTTTTCTCTTATTACTTCATTTCTGATATGATTTCTTTTGGTAACTCCCAGTATGGCTTTTAGGAATTTCATTTCTTTAGCTTGAACTTTACTACGGCTTCGTTTTGTTAGTACCCAGCTCTCACAACCATATCTTAGTATGGGTTTAAAAATTGATTTGAATACAGCAATCTTTGTGTCTTTTTGTATTTCTTTCTTGCTGATGAATGAGTTGTTTAATGTGTAGTAGAGTTTAGTTGTACCTTCCAGTGTATCATTTAATTCCGCCTCTATTCTTCCATTTTTTGTATTTTCACTCTTAAATATTTGAATGTTTGCACTTGTTCTATTACTATACCGTTTCCCTATCACCATTACCTTAGTATTTTTTGTATTTATTTTTAAATTTTTATTACGGAGCGCCGTGTGCCGTAGCTGTAAATTGTACTGTAGCTCTTTTTTATTCTTTCCGTAAATAATTAAATTGTCCGCGAATACACTTTCGGTTATTTCTACTACTTCCATATTCTAGTATCCTACTTGTAATTTCTTTAACATATCTTTTATCTCCTTTAGAACATCGTCAATTACTATGTTAAATAGTGCGGGACAGAGAACTCCTCCTTGTCTAAGACCTTCCTTGGTTACAAACTGTTTTCAGTGGCGGTTCCTGTTCTTACGTAATTTTTTGTGTTTTCGTATAAACTTTTAATGCCGTATATTAATTTGTCATTTATTCCTCTTTTTTAAAGTCGTCCAAACCACTCTTCCTCTTACACTGTCAAAGGCCTTTTCCAGGTCGATAAAGGCTACAAATATTTTTTCTGTGGACAGTTTTTCTATTATCTGCTTTAATGCGAATATGTGATCTTGGACTCTTCTACCCTTTTTGAATCCAGACTGTGAGTCCTCTAGTTGCTTTTCTACTGTTTTATTTAGTCTTGATTCTAAAATACGTTCATATGCCTTTGTTATTATTGGTAAAATCGTGATTCCTTGGTAGTTTGTGCACTTTTTTTTGTCTCCTATCTTTAACATTGAGAGTATTATTTCTAGTTCCCAATCTTTGGGTATCGTCTCTTCCTGCCAGACTTTCTTAAACAGTTTTGTTAGCACTTCTATACCCGTTTTATCTAGGTTTGTAACCATTTCTGCCCTTATTGCATGATGTCCCGTTGCTCTTCTCTTTCTTGGTTTTGTGCTGTTTCTTCTGGGTCGCTTTTTTGTATTCATTTTTCCTCGTCACTTGTTATTATGTTATGAGTTTCTTCTACCGTTAATATTTCTTGAAAATACTCTCTCCATCTTTCTAAGATGTCATCTTTGTTTCTTAGTGTTCTTTCGTCTTTAGATTCTATATATTTTTTTTTTGTGTTTTCCTTTTCGTAGTGTTCTAAGTACCTTGTAAAATAACTTTTGGTTTCCTAAGTTGTCTTTTTCCATTCTTTTACCGAACTCCTTTCAGTCTTTTACTTTTGCTTGTTTTACTTTCTCTTTTACTTTAGTTCTCTGTTCTTTATACATGTCATATTTTATTTGTGTTCTATTTCCCAAATATTCTCTCTATAATTGTTTCTTTCTTTGTATATCTTTTCTTATGTCTTCACTCCACCAGCTTGTTTGTCTTTTATCTTTGTTAATTTTGTACTTCCTCATACTTCTTTTGCCGTTGTTAGTAATGCCTCTTTAATACACTCCCATGCTACTTCCAATGTTATGTCATTTATTTTTTGTTGATTTCTTTCATTCTTTTTTCTCTCTCTTTGTATACTTTTGCCTTCTCTTCTATTCCCAGTTTGTACAATTTGATTACTTCCTTACAAATATTTCCACTATCTCTATTATTCCTGGTTGTCTCGTATCTTTCTTTTCTACCGTAATCTTTAACATTACTAGATAGTGATCTGAATATATTTCCATCCCCTTTTCACTCTTGTGTTATTTATTTTATTTCTATATTATATATATATATATATATATATATATATATATATATATATGAATATATATATATATGAATATATATATAATCTATAATAGATTTTTCTTTTCTACTTACTACTTCTCTCGTATATTTATGAATGTCCTTGTGTTTATAGGTAGAAGGTGTTTGTTATTATGAAATGATTCTGAATACAAATTTCTATAAGTCGTAACCCATTATTATTTCTGGTGTCCTCGCCGTAACTTCCGATTACTTCTCCAGTTTCTTCACTTTTTCTTCCAACTCTTTCATTTAAATCTCCCATTATTATAGTCCTTCCTCTAATTTCTTTAACTGTTTCTTCTAGTTGTTTCCAAAATTCTCATCTTCATCTGGTCCATAGACCACTACAAAAGTTATTCTTGTCTGTTTTTCCATTTCCAATTATATCGTTATTATTCTTTCAGAAATTCTAGTCCATTTATTAATACAATTAGTTAACTCCTTTCGGATAATACAAGCCACTCCTTTTTGTGTTCTCCGAGTCTTCTCTACCCCGCTATATAGTAATACATGCCCTCCTTCTAATTTGATTTTACCTCTTTCTTTCTTTTTTGTCTCTGCTAAACCTAGTACAACTAGATCAGCTTTCTCGAATTCCTCTTCTAATTTTTTTTCTTTTCCTGTTAAGCTTCTAGTACTCAATGTACCTATTTTTAAGTATTGTTTTATGTTTTTCCATTTCTACATGTTTTCCTAGCTTCTTATTTATATTATCCTTTAGTTTTATTTGTAGTATATTCATATCCTTTGTCTTTGCCATGTCCATCTCATTACATTCTCTTTCTCTGTTAATGATTACTTTTTTTTAATTTCACTTGCTAACATATCTTTTGTCTTGCTTTCTTTTAACTCGTTTTTTATTCTGGTCCATTTCCATTCTTTCCCCTCTATAAACAAGTATTAAATAACTTACCGAAAAAATTTAATATAAAAGATCTTCAGGATGATTGCTCAGACAATACAGTATTATTGAATAACATAAACAAATACATTCAAATAGATATTGGCTTGTATCCAAACGAAAGTACTCAAAGCGTTGGGACACCTGCAGAACCAGAAGACAGGCTTGAACACAGTCTATTTTTTTAACCCGTCATAGACTCCAAGACGTCCTTACAACCATCAAGACGTTAAAAAATGTTAGAACAACCGGTGTAAATTACATACTAGTAAAACTTGTAAAAGCCATTGCTGACGAAATCATCATTCCAATCAGACATATCACAAACTTGATCTTTTCTACTGCGATATTTCTTCGATACTAAAATTAATAATTGTTACACTTATCTTCAAAACGGGGTAATTTAAAAATTACTGTTCCATTGCCCTCCTCCCAATATTGGCAAAATATTTGAAAAACTCATAGCCAATCAGCTACTTTTTAGAAAAACAAAATATTAAATAATCACCAACATGGTTTTACTAAAACAAAGAACACAGAAACGGCCTGCTGCGAGATGACAGAAACAATACTAAATTTTTTAAATAATAAATTTAAGACGGTAGGTATCCACTTCGACATATCAAAGGCATTCGACAGTATTAATTTTAAGATCCTACACAGCAAACTCAAATGGTATGGTATACGAAGACTCACTCAAGATCTATTTAAGTCCTACTTAACTAACCGTATGCAAAGAATAAATGTACGAGATAAAAACGACAATACAATAACATTGGAATGGTTAGTAGTAGAAAGAGGAGTACCGCAAGAAAGTATATTAAGGCCATATCTGTTTCTACTGTTTGTAAATGACCTTCTAGATAACACACCTCTTGACACTCTCTTATACGGTGATGATACCTCAGTCATTATATTTCAAAAAAACATAGGCCAGCTCCAGTGTTTTCTCAAAACTGCAATTGACTAAATCAGGCTATGGTTCCATAGAAATTCAATACAAGTCAACTCGAACAAGACGGCAATCATCCATTATAAGACACGGTGCAATGACAATCTCCAATACAACGTCCATGAATGTAGTGGTATTGTATTCAGCGATTCAGTTCCATTGTTAGGAGTAGAATTAGATTGCAACATAACATGGAAAAACCACATAGATAAACTAGTACCCAAACTTTTGACTTATAGCTATATTTTATACACTATAAGAGAGCATATTGGCTTTGAAACTGCTCTATCAGCATGTTATGCAATAGTGCAATCGAGAATTGCATATAGAGTTATTTTCTGGGGAAACTCAATTTACAAAGATCGGATCTTAAAAGCTCAAAAGCGGTGCATTCGTAGTTTATTTAATCCCAAACAACGTGAATCATGCAGACCTCTTATAAAGAAATATTGCATACCGACACTTCTTGAATTGTACGTTACGTCCCGTCCAACATACGTCTATGCAAATAAAAATCAACTCCAAACAAAAATTTCGCATAGTTATCAAACAAGACAATCTGAGCACTATATTCTACGACCTGAAACGAAAGTAGCACAAATCGTAAAACAGTTCCTAAAACATTTACAACTCTCTCCCAAATATTATTAAATCTCTGAATACACCTCAATTTAAAAGAAGAGTGAAAAAAATACATGGAAATGGATGTTACACCATAGAAGAATTGAATGTAGAATCAAACATCGCAACACTGCGACATATACTTTCCATTAATTTACGTCAAATATTATACAGGGTGCCCCAGAATTAATTAAAACAATGAGATTTTTTATATTAACCATACTCGAAAACTGGATATTTAATAAGATACAGGGTGTCAAAGTATTATTTAATTGAAAAGTACTTGAGATATTTTGACAACATTTTGCATAGTGGGGTTTTTTGGTGTTACAAATTGAAATTTGACCATAATTTTACTCTACTCGTAAGACGGCGCCAGAAATGCGCTAAATTTTATTTAAACACACATATATTTTTTTTTAATTTTATAACTACTTTTTTTTAAATTATAATTCTATAATTATCTGTGCATACAAAAGTCATACTTGTTTAAAGTCTGTAAATGTAGCCATTTTTGAGATATTTGGGATTAAAATGTTAAGTGAAATTAAAATCGATTTAACAATATTGTCAGTTTTTCTCAAATTTATCCAGGCGGCTTTGACAAAAACAATTTAATACATGATATGTTTTAGTTATTTCATTATGACCGCGTTTTAATTTAAATACCTAAATATGTTGCTCTTAGATATTGTTATTGTTAAGTTTAAGCGTCTTTTAATGTAATCCAGATAGGCTCTTACATATTTGTTTTCCTTAAGTTTAAGCATCATTTAACAATATTTATTTTTTGGAGTAGTTTACTAGGATAAACAAAAAAAATACTTAGCATTTGTAAGTTTTTCTAAATAAACAAATTAGTTTTGTGTTCGTTAAACAGCGATTAAGTCTTTTACTCAGAATAATTAAAATAAATTTTAAAATATTTTCTTGTCTGTAAATGCAACCCATATCTCGCATGTAATCCTTTGAAATGTCAAAACAGTTGGTATTAAATTGTTTTTGTCAAAGTCGCCTGGATAAATTTGAGAAAAACTGACAATATTGCTAAATGGATTTCAAATGCACTTAACATTTTAATCCCAAATATCTCGAAAATGGCTACATTTACAGACTTTAAACAAGTATGACTTTTTTATGCACAGATAATTGTAAAATCTAAATTTTAAGAAAAAGTAGCCCTAAAATTAAACACAAAAAAAATATGTGTGTTTAAATAAAATTTTGAACGCATTTGTGTCGCCATCTTACGAGTACAGTGAAATTATAGTGAAATTTCAATTTGCAACACCAAAAACCCCACTATGCAAAATTTTGTCAAAATATCTCAAGTACTTTTCAATTAAATAAGAAAACACTAAAATTAATTTTTTACTTTGACACCCTGTATCATAGTAAATATCCAGTTTTTGAATATTGTTAATATAAAAAAATTTTATTGTTTTTGTCTAATGAATCTTATATTAAAATATGTCCCATTAGTTCTAGGACACCCTATATAAATGACATACTCCCATATTTTAATTTGTAATTTTATTCTTAATGTGTAAACTTTTGACTAGTTTTATAATCGTTAGGTTGTACAAAACAATAAATATTTATCTATCTATCTATCTATTATCAGTGCCAAAGCAGTTTTTTTTCCAAATTTTTTCTCAAAAATGATTTGCTATCAAGAAACTGTCAAAGCAAAACACAACAATTTGAAAACAAAATCATAGACTACTAACGTCTAACTTTTTTGGGTTATGATGATTTTTTAAAACTCTAATCTAATGAGGTGTTGGATAGAACTTTTGTATTATAATTGTGTCTTAATAACATTAAATAAGTCGCTCGATAAATATTAGCATCAGCACATTTATCTTGTGACTTACTTGTGTTATAAGACACTTGTATAATAAATTACTAAAAATACCCATTAATAATTTAAACACATCATCACACATAGAATAATTAAGATTAATAATTAATAAAGGATCACATCTTTTA
Source organism: Abscondita cerata (assembly GCA_030710515.1). Classification (NCBI taxonomy): domain Eukaryota; kingdom Metazoa; phylum Arthropoda; class Insecta; order Coleoptera; family Lampyridae; genus Abscondita; species Abscondita cerata. The sequence continues at coordinate 466,025 of JALBCR010000722.1, forward strand.
CTGAATGAAATGTATTTAATACTTTTACAGTAAATGGTATTCATTAAAAGAATAAACAAATTAAACACAAGTATTTTCATAAACTTCAATTGAATTTTACAACACAGAATGATAATGATTTTTATACGTACTAACAAATACAAAGTTATACAGGGTGTCAATTTGAAAACTTTCAATGCAAATATTTCGTAAAATACAGCTAAGTAAACGCATTTGGCACAAATTTTCTACAGGTAGGACCTACGGAAAATGTCATGCCTTAGTCTGAGGCCGAGTGATCCTTAAGCATCCCCTACCCCAACTTTAAAATTTCAAATGGCACCATTCTACTTGTAATGTCTCACATTAAAAGTCTCAATTTAATTTAGAGCCTTATAAAACACATAATTCAAGAAAATAAACATGTGAAAAATGCGACAAAGGTTACCAAAAAAATAGAGAATAAAATTTATCTATGGAGTGTTTGTAACTAAATCCACAATACGAACGATGGGTATTTCTCCTAATGGTATTATTAATGTTTAGTTAATCCTTCATATGGAGACAGGGAAATAAAACTTTCGCTTTTTATTTAATTCGCGACGTTTCGGAAACTTTTTATTTATTTAAATAAATAGTTGTGTTTCCTTCCTCAGGCGTTGGATAACAGTGGAAAAAGTTGTGGTAGTATTAATGATAATATAATTATTCGTCATTTCTTAAAAACTAGTTAATAAATAAAAGAACAGTTCACATAATAATTACACCACAAAATAGCGACAATAGTTTTCGACGCACATTTGTAAAAATTACATTACTGTATTGAAAAGTAACCGGTCGAGCTTTATCATTAATTGGTTCACGAATAGAACTAACTAAATGGTCAGAAATAAAAAGTGCTTTAATTTTAAGTTTTGACGATCAACGAAATATTAACTGTCTTGTGCAAGATTTAATTAATTTAAGACCCTTTAAAAACGAATCACCTTACAATTTCGGTATGCGTTGCCAAGACGCAAGAAGCTTAATAGTTTCTAAATTAAACAATTCGGTTACCAAACCCGAAGAAAAATTGATTTAAATAAAAAATTACGACGACTTAGCTTTAAAAACATGTGTCAGAGGATTAACAGGTCAAATCCAAAATAACATCAGATTACGCGGACCAGATTCAATAGAACAAGCAATGTCATACGTTATAGAAGAAGAAAATTTTTTATACGGTACACAAAAAGCAAACGCATTAAATAACCAAAATTCATTTAAAGTTCCATTTAGAGTAACACCGTTCAGACAAGACCCAATACAAATTAACCAACAAAACATTCGTACCAAAACACAACCCCCAAACAATCATTTTTTAGAACCCCAAATTTTAATCAAGCATTTCAACAACCTAGACCCCATTTCAATCAATCGACACAATTTCGACGAAATTCTCCACAACGAACTCGCAATAATAATTTTTACCATCCACAAAAATCATTTTTTATTTATTTATTTATTTATTTATTTATTTATTTATTTATTTATTTATTTATTTATTTATTTATTTATTTATTTATTTATTTATTTATTTATTTATTTATTGTCTAACAGCAATGCCAATTACAAGACAATTTTACAAGTGAACATAATACTACTAGATTAAAAGAGATAGAAAAAGTAATTAAATTGAAAAATTATATATAAATGAATACATGGTAATATCTATTACTACCTACTACAAATGTGAAAAAAACAACACGTTAATTGATTTTATAAATGTTATAAATTCTGACAAGCTACAATTAAGAATGTCTGTTTGGTTGCAGATATTATTATAATTGTTGCACATGTCATATATGGGAGACTATAATATTACATTAGTTCGAGCCTTTGCGAGATAAAATGTTAATTCTTGCCGAGAATGTAATCGAGGAACATGGAAATGTAATTTTTGCAACAAATACGAACAGTCAACCTTATTATGCATTAATTTAAAAGAAAAATCAAACTGATGTATACCCTCCTGATTGCACATGAATCAATATTGAATGTGTTTAGTAAGATTGAGTGATCAAAACCCTGGGTGGATAAACATTATGAATCTTAAACCACAGTAATTTTAGAAATTGTCTCTGTACACTTTCAATGGAAAATACATGACAGTCATAAATTGGATACCAAACGATACTTCCGTACTCTAGTTTGGATCGTACAAAAGAAAAATACAATGTTATTAAAGCCGAAATATTTGAAAAGTCTTTACAGCTACGTATTAAAAATCCCAGCATTTTATAAGCGGAAGAGACTATGTTGTTGATGTGGTATATGAAAGTGAATCCAGCATCAAACGTCACCCCAAATCTTTGGTTAAATTAGATCTAGTTAAAAGTTCAGAGTTTATCGTGTAATAAAATTTTTTGGACTAATCTTACGAGTGTATGTAACAATTTTACATTTACCACTATTCAAGGTTAGGATATTGTTGCTGCACCAGTTAGAAAGTAAATTAATATCAGACTGTAGCTAACTTTAAAAAAAAATCATTCTTAAAGAAAATTTTCACATCCAGTCAGCGCATAACATCACTTACCACAACGAAATAATCAACATTTCAATTTTCAAAATATTTAATGCAAAAGAATTTCATAAATTCTATCTTTTTAGTTTCAGTCCAAAATTTCAAGGTTTAATCGGTATTGACCTACTGAAACAACTAAAGGCCAAAGTAAATTTAGAAAAATTACAATTAGAGACTCCATATTCAACAATCCCTGTAATTATTGATACATCCGCATTCGAAAACTCCAATTACAATAATTTAATCATAACCATACTTCCTCGTACACAACAAATTGTAAAATTACCAGTAAAAACTACAGAAACTATTCAAAATTTGGAAAAGGCGTAGAAATCCCAAAGCTTTAGTAAACATAGAAAATAACTTTGCAATAACTACAATAACAAACAGTAATAAAGAAACAGCCAAATTAACAATTACAGGACCCTTTGATATCGAACCAATAAATCTTTTAGATGTTAATTTTATAGAAAAAATGGAAACACATCCCTATCTTGAAAATAATCATGACAATTCAATAAAAAAAAATTTAAAAATCTTAGACTTGAACACTGTAATAAGGAAGAAAAAGACGCAATCCGCAAACTATGTTTAGAATACAGAAATATCTTCTTTTGCGAAGGTATACCCGTACGTTTCACCAACGAAATCAATCACAAAATAAATTTAAAAGACGATAGTCCCATTCATACAAAATCTTACAGATACCCTGAAATACATAAAACCGAAATCAAATCTCAAATTTAAAAATGCTAGATGAAGAAATCATTCAGCCAAGGTATTCACCTTGGTCCAGTCCCATATGGATCGTTTCAAAAAAAACCAGACGCTTCAGGACGTAAAAAATGGAGATTAGTAGTAGATTATAGGAAATTAAATAAAAAAACGATAGACGATATATATCCCCTTCCCAACATTACTGACATTTTTGACAAATTAGGACGAGCTAATTATTTCACAATTTTAGACTTAACAAGTGGCTTTCATCAAATAGAAGTAAATCCTGACGATACTCCAAAAACTGCTTTTTCAGTAGACGGTGGGAATTACGAATTTAAACGTATGCCATTCGGACTCAAAAATGCCCCTGCAACATTTCAAAGAGTAATGGAAAACGTTTTAAAATGAATTTGTTCAGAAATTTGCATGGTTTATTTAGACGACGTTATCAGATTTAGCACATCTCTTCAAGAACACATCTTACAATTAAGACAAGTTTTCGATAGACTAAGACAAGAAAATTTCAAACATCAATTAGATAAATCCGAATTCTTACAAAAATCAGTACAATATTTAAGACACATTATATCACCCGAAGGAATTAAACCAAACCCTGATAAAATTTTCGCTATAAAAAACTTTCCAATCCCTAAAACTCAAAAAGAAATTAAAGGCTTTCTTGGACTTTTAGGATATTATTGACGATTCATGAAAAACTTTAGTAAAATCACGAAACCCTTAACAAAATGCTTAAAAAAGAATTCAAAAATAACTCACGACGACGAATTTTTAGAATGTTTCAAAATTTGCAAAGACATGTTAACAAATGACCTCATTCTTTAATACCTCCATTTCAAAAAACCTTTTGTTTTAACCACAGACGCTAGTAATTTTGCTTTAGGAGCAATTAATTCCCAAGGACATTCACCCCATGACAGACCAATAGCAATAGCAATAGTACATTAAACGAAACAGAAACCAAATACAGCACAATTGAAAAAGAACTACTTTCTATTGTATGGTCATGTGAACACTTCAGACCTTATTTGTTTGGTAAAAAATTCAAAATTTATACAGATCACAGACCCTTAGTATGGTTATTTAATTTAATAAATGAAATAATTTATAAAAAAGGAAAATTAAATACAAACGCAGACGCTTTATCCCGAATAAAATTAAACGCATTAGAAACTGAATTAGTTATGAATAATCCAGGAGATGTAGACAAAGACATTATTGAATATTTAAAATCAATTTATGACAATCCTGTTTTAGACGAATCTTTACCTTCAACAAGCGAAAACCCAAAACAAAAAATAAAAATCCTTCAAAACATCCAGATACAACCTCCAAATGACGAAACCATTAACACATCCCATTCATCCAGTACGCAAACTACAAACGACGTAATACCTATTTTAGACGAAATTATAAATAACAAACCCAATCAAATCATTATCAAACCAAACGTTTATAATAAACTCATAGTCAACCATAATGACTTCCAAAACCTAAAAATTCTTGAAATAGAAATACCAAATTTAACGATCAACTCATCTTCGAATTTTTAAGAGACTATACAACCTGTAACAAAACATTTCATGTATACTTTCACGCAGACGCAGAAAAATATGACAAAGCAATTACAATATTATCAAATAGCCAAACAAAAATTAAAACATTACTTGACGATCAAATTACCTTACTTCAAAGCTCAATTACAAAATTTTAAGAAAACACGAAATTACTGGCAACATTGTAATGAAATTTTGTACGAATGAATGAATGAATGAAGATGTCTTTATTATCATATTATAGATTTAGATATACAAAAATTTGAATTCTTTTCAAGGCGAGGTCTAGTAAAATAACAAAAATTATTTTCTCCTCTAACCAAACCTTAAAAAAACTAAACCCAAGTAATTCCAATAAATTTAAGAAAGAAAAATTTGCACTTTGTACGTAAAGCGCTCAAACCTTACTACACTAATTTTAAAAATGAAATTAAAAATATTATTAATTAATTAACATACCTTTGTTATTGGCAGTCTAATATATACCTTCGCATTCTTTTTTGAAAATTAAGAGAGACAATTGTTTAAAGTTAGGGGAATTCTGTTGTAAATGGAAGCAATGCAATAACTGAAACTTGTTTTATATAATTGCAAACAATGAGGTGGAATAGTTAACGTTCCCCTAAATCTAAGGTTGGGTGATGTACGTTCTGTTCTATAGCTAATTTTATGATGTAAGTAAGGAGGCGATTGATTTATTACTATGGAATGGTAGAGTCATACAGAGTGAAAATATCTTCTGTTACCCATGTTTAGCCAACCAATTTGAGCTAACCTATAAGACACCTTTGTTCTTCTTGTTAAGCCAAAAATATATCTATTACAAAACTTTTAGACCTTTTGTATTAAGTCTGCGGTTAAATTATCAATGCATAGGCCATATACAGCATCGCAGTAGTTGAACTTACATAAAACAAGTGACTCACATAGAATTTTTTTGGTACGATGATCAAAAACTTGTTTATTTGCACATAGTTTAGTCAATGCCGCATAGGCCTTTTGAGCATTAAGTGTTACATTATCTATAAATCTCAATTCTACTTCCATTAATAATCTGAGATTTTTTACAACATTTACTATCAGGATTGGTACATTATTTATTGCGATTGAAATGTAAGGTGATGCAATAATTCTATTACTACGTTTACCAAATATGATGGCTTGAGATTTTGCAGGATTAAGTTGAAGAGAATGTTTGTTATACATATTGTGTAGTGAGTTTAAGTCTTTTTTAATTGTAATACATGCACTTTGTACCTCTGACAGCGGGAAACAGCAATACAATATAACTTATGAGATTGGCAATGTTTAACTACGAATAAGAGATGGGAAGTATACACAGAAAATAAAAGAGGGCCTAATACAAAACCTTGAGGTACGCCAGTATTAATATCCTTAAAATTCGATGTCATCAGATACTTTAACTGCCTGCAGTTCTTAAGTAACTCCGAAAGAATTAAATGGTGGACTGGGAAAAACCAATATTTGACATAATCGATAACAGCAATGAATGATTTATTGTTTCAAATGCTTTCAAAAAATCCAACAGAACAAGAACAGTTAGTGCTTCTATCTGTAACAGTTAAAATGTCGTCTACAATTTTCAGAAGTGCGGTATTACATCTATAGCCAGTTCGAAAACCAGACTGTACCGGAGAAAGTGTGTGATTTTCAAAAACAAAATTACTAAATTGCTGCGAAATTATCTTTTCTTGTATTTTACATAGGACCAGAAGTAAGCTAATTGGTTAAAGGTCTTTAAAAGATGTAGGTTTTGATGTTTTTGGTAATGGGACTACAATTGCACGTTTGAATAAGTCTGGATACGTGGATATTTTAAAAGAGAAATTGACTATATGTGTTAGGAAAGGTAGAAGAAACGGAAGAGTAAGTTTAATAACAAAAATACTCACACCATCAATACCAGTACTAGGGGATACAATTTTGTTAATAGCAGTTAACACATCATTTTCAGTAATAGCTTGTAATGTAAATGATATTGGTGAATTTAACACTCTATTGTTCTGGTAGAAAGATATCAGAGTATCACAGATAGTCAGATTTGGAACAAAACAAAGGAAATAATCATTTATTTTATTCAAATCTGATAAACTAATTGGTAGGTTAGTAGACTTGTTTGTTTCAGTACCAGTTAATTTTCCCATTTCCTTTCAAACCTTATTTTGATTGACGGTAGAGAACACGTTTTGATAATATAGGTTTTATCGCGTCGACATTTTGCAGTTACTGAGTTTCTGAAGCATAATTATCCGATATGTGCCGATCCTGAGATCGCTTAAAACGTTGTAATTCTCTGTCTCTTAAAAACATCATATGACGAAGTTCATCGGTAAGCCATAACGCAGGAGGTTTTGTATATCGATATGTTTTGAATGGCGCGTGAATATCTAAAACCAAAAGCAAATTATCAAGTACAAACTCAATTTTAATATTAATATCATCTAAATGATAGATATTGCGCTATGGTATGGCTTGTAAATCGTAATTAAACTGTAGTTGGTCTGTATGTTTGAAACGTGTCTGTTTTTTGTATTTTAATATTCGCAAGGGCATATACAAAATCATGATCAAGAGATTCATGCATACTAATTACGCCTGTTTCTATTATTAATTCTTGATTTTTGGTACTAATTAAATCTAAAAGTGTAGATGACGAGGCAGTTATTCAAGAGGATTTTTTTTTTTTTAAAAATTGTAATGTAATAGATTCAGAACTTAACATATCGATGTTTAAATCTCCTAATAGAAACCAATAGTCAGTGGTAAGAGATACTATGGACAACGTATTTTCTAATTCGTCCAGAAATGTTTTACGACTTGGAGAAGGCGTCCTATAAACAACAGCAATTGTCACATTGCAACCACCTATCTTACTCCTAATCCACAGTTGCTCTATGTTATTCTCTGACATGATTTATTATTATTTATTCTGAAGATATATTCCAACACCTCCACCTCTATCATTACGATCTCTCCTAAGTGAATATTCTTCAATTACAACTGCTTCAGAAAGAATATTATCTGACAACCACGACTCACTTATAGCTATTAAATGGTATTCAGAAACAAACATCACCTCAACCAGTTCAGAAATATTGTGGGTCAATGAACGAATATTTAAGTGTCCCATTCTGAAGTACATTATATCAATGGTTGAAAAAACTCCAGATAGTGATATAGACGTCTGGAGGCCTTAATTGGAAGGTATGCTTGTAATGACTTACAGGTTTAGTATGTGGCTACGTTTCGCTTCTGATGTAGATGCTTCATCAGGCCCTTTATTGTAAAAATAGAACAAACACATTACAACAGGATACAGACGCATGTATAAATTCATAAATTACGAGTTAAAATACTAACATGGATCTTAAAAGATTAGAGTGATCTATTAAAACTGTTGCATATTAATTATGACAAAATTGATGATGGTAGTATGGATTCATTTGACTGATAAAAATATATCTTAAAAATACTTACAGTACATAATAAAATGAGTCTCCGAAGCATATACACATATACATACTAAACCTGTGAGTCGTTACAAGCATACCTTCCAATTAAGGCCTCCAGACGTCTATATCACTTATCTGGAGTTTTTTCAAAACAATTTTACAAGAGAAGGACAATATTACCATATTTATTATATCAATCAAAATAAAGCAAATATATTTTACAAATCACTTAATTTTTAAAATATAACAAATACATGTAATGTGATACTTTTATATGATTAAATGTAAAATCAAAAATTATTACAATGATAAACATAAGTAGATAACGACAATATGTACAAATTATAGTAAAGAAATTATTATCAGTGTGACAAGGTTTTTAAACTTTCGTACAATTAAATAAATTGAATTGGGTTTAAAAACTACAAAAATATGTATAAGTTGTGGCAATCAAATTACAATAGCAGATTCGGTTGTGTGTGAGCTCCTAGATCACAATTGATACTGATTACTGAAGTTCAGCGATAGTGTTAACAATAATAATTTCATTACTTTTATTAACGAAAATTCTTCTATCTGATGTCCAAACATTTTTATATGTATACTTCTTCGCAGCGGTTTGCGTTGATAACGTATTTTGTTTAGTCAAATCTTTTCTATAGTAATTCCGCTGTTTTTGAGAATTTTCTGGTTATCGAAAACGCTGTTCCTTTTCTTATAGTTATTAAACAGTACAATTTGCTTGAGATTTTTGACTTCTAACGTTTTTAGGACCCACTCTATGTAAACGTTCGATATATTCAGATTTGATATCAACATTAAGTTTATAGGTAAACAATTCAAGTGCGAGCTCCTCTGAATTATCTTTTTCTATTTCAGGAATGACGAAAATACAAAGATATCTTTGACGTGAATACTGTTCTTGGTTATTTAATTCCTGTTTTAATGCATCAACATTGTGCTTTAGGGTTTTATTTTCTTGTTCTAGCAAAGACACATTTTTATTAAGGGTTTTGATTTCACGTTGAACATCTGCTAACCGAACACCAGCAATACTTTTACAAATTGGATCGATAAATTTTTCGGTTTTGAATAATTCCTAACTTTTGCGATTAAAATATTGTTTTGGTGAACGGCATTATGGATTATTTTATTTACAGAATTGTTTTTTTAAATTTTTCTTTTTTTAAAAAAAAAAAATAATTTTTAAAAAGGAAAAAAAAAAAATAACTATATTAAAAAAAAAAATAAATTTAAAAAAAAAAAAAAAAAAAAAAATAAAAAAAAAAAAAAAAAAAAAAAAAAAAAAAAAAAAAAAAAAATTAAAATTAAAATTAATATTATTTTTTATTTTTAATAAAAATTTTTATTTTTAATTTTTTTTATAAAATATATTATTTTTTTTTTTTTTTAATAAAAATTAAAAAAAATTATATTATTTTTTAAATTTTTTTTTTTTTTTAAAAAAAAAAAAAAAAAATTAAAATAAAATTAAAATAAATAAAAAAAAAATAAAAAAAAAAATAAAATTTTAATTTAAATTAAAATAAAAAATTATTTTATTATTTTAAAAATAAAAAAAATAAAAATAAAAATTTTTATAATAAAAAAAAAAAAAAAAAAATATTATTTTTTTTTTTTTTTTTTTTTTTTTTTTTTTTTTTTAAAAAAAAAAAATAATTAAAAAAAAATTAATTATTAAAAATAAAAAATAAAAAAAAAACAATTAAAAAAAATTTAAACAAGAAATGTATACAAGTTACCCAAGAAGAATTCTTATGCAAAGAAATAAACACTCTGAAAATTGAAGAAAATCCTCCATGTGAAATACAATTATTAAAATACACTGAAAAAAGTTAACAACTGTCAGCATGTACCAGTGGAGTTAGAAGATGTAAAAATACAAAAAATTGAAAATAACAAATGGGTCAATCATCGCCACAAAAAGTATAATAGTGAAACAACAATGTGGAAAAAGTAAAGACAATGTACCCATTAAAGGAAGTTACGTAATTTAAATAAGTGACCAGTGTAAGTTACTTGAGAAAACAATTGTTATAAAAACTAATCAAAACTTAAAGCCGAATTTCAAACTAATAAAGTTACCAAAAATTGAAATTACGGAAATAACTAATAGTAACATAAAAAATGCTTTTGTACCATTAGATTTAGCGACTATAGATTTAGACGATACGCAAAACATTTATAATGTATTCAAAATTCAAAAAAAATAAATTGCTTTCAATAGATAATAGCGATTTAAAATTTAATCATGTAAGCTTTTATACAATAAGGCTTTATATCATATTAATCTCATTTATATTATTGTATTTGATTTATTACTTTTATGTAAAGAAATGCAACCGTCAAACCAAAAAAACACCGGAATTAGCTATAAAAATAAAAATGGTATTGAATTAACGAACTCTGAACCCCATAGTTCTTTCTAAGGCCGGAGGAGTTATGACCCCGTACTTACTTACCTAAGACGTTTTCATTTCCTGGTATCTTGCTAACGCATTACATTATTAATTATTATTAATCTGCATTAAATAAGAAAACTTATAAATGCGTGTAAAAGTGTGGGAAATGCAGCTTTGTTAATCTGACATCGAGTAATAAAGTTCACGTTTCGTAGTTAAGTTTTTTGCTTTTTAAAAAAACCGTTTTCCTTCGAAAGGCGATAATTCACGTAACTAAATGCGACAGTCTCTCTATTTCTGTCACATTCTCCTAATATTTTAAAATTTGTTTGTTATACTGTATTGTTTGTCTCTCTCTCTGGTTTGTGTTTGATTTAGCATATTAGATTTTAAGTAAAACCTGTTGATGTCCTGTTGGTCGGTTTTATTTCTTTCTTTATCCAGCAGGTGGCGCCTTGTTAGACCAGCAGTTTAATTTCTAATAGTTATTCAGGAATCCACGCAACTCTCCGACAAAGCCGGACGCTGCTGCTCTAACTACTATAAATATTCTTATCCTCCACGTATTTAGTGCGCTACATCGAGCCGAATTCCCTTTATTTTTCTTTCTAGGTTGTTCCGCTAGAGCCGTTGTTTCTTTTTGTTATTTTGTAAGCTGCAACCGTTACATATTGCCGAAATTAACTTGCGTATGTGTGATAAAATCATCGAAAGTCCGTGGAAATTACCCAATATCGTGTTCTACATAGAATTTTAAGGTTTCTTACTTTTATCTTAATGTTAATAGATCCTCTTGAGATACCGAGTTTAATTAAAATTAGGTGAGATGTAGAACGAATATGATATTCCAAACCAAAATTTTCCTTCTAAAATGTAAAGCTAGTTTCAGCAATTTATATTAAAAAAGAAATGTGAGCAATTTACTACACGTTATTCTATTTTAATTATAAAGGTTAACTCAACCAGATTTATCAAATTTATTTGTAATAGGAAAATCTGGGTCATCTATATAATAAAATTAAAAAATACTAAACTAATTAAAACTGCTTAAAAGCAGTTTCATCCAATCACATTGTTGTGCTTCCGACAGATAAATCAATAAAAGTAATTAGAAAGCCGCTGTTTATGAATGAATATGATAATTCATTGAATAAAGAATAAATGAAGACCCGTAATATAAATATGAAAGGTGCAAATATTATAGCAATATTAGTATTTTTAATCGTTAAAGATGAATAAAATTGGATAAATTTCCATATTATACTATTAAAAAAAAATTTTTATTTATTTAAAAAAGTAATTTACAATTTATTTTTACTCAATTGGCAATCAAGTTAAACAATAAACGACAGCTCTAGTTAGATTTGATTTTAGTGTTCGAAAATTGTATGCTACGTTTTATTTTAGTGCTTTTTGATTACAATCGTGCGTCCATCCAGTCATATTCCTTTGTTCTTTATGTCAGGTTATACAGAAATTCTTCGATTTAATTGATCTGGAAATTTTACTTGTACAAACATTTCCTTTTTACATTTTACTACGTTGGATTATTTTCTAAAGCTCGACCTAGCCCCTCCCCCTCCACAAAACAAATAGTTTTTTAGACGTTTGCACACAGAGAGAACAGCTAGCACAGGTTAGCTTAATTTTGCACAAGGCTAGCACACCGTTAATAACGGAGCTAGGGTTGAGCAAAGTTCTGCCAGTCTGTGCTAGCTCAGCTCTTTAATGTTGAAACGTCAAAAGTTCGAAATTTTCATGTGGGGGGCTGGTTTCCTAGATTCAACCTTAAATAACTCCGTTATTAAAGATGTGCGAGCGTTGAGCAAAGTTGTGCTAGCTCACCTCTTTAATGTTTAAACGTCAAAAGTTTCAAATTTTTTTGTGGGGGGCTGGTTTTCTAGATTCAACCCTCAATAACTCCGTTATTAAAGAAGTGCTAGCGTTGAGCAAAGTTGTGCTAGCCTGTGCCAGCTATTCTCTTTCGTGTGCAAACATTAAAAATTCGATATTTTTTTGTGGGAGGGGGGGCTGAGGCCGCCCTAGCCCACCTAGATTCAAACCTCAATAACTCCGCCAGTAAAGGTGTACTAGTATTGTGCAAAGTTGTGCTAGTTTGTGTTAGCTGTTCTCTTTTATGTGTAAACTTAAAAAAATCGTTTTTTTTTGTGATCGGGGCTAAGGCGACCGAGCTATTTTCCAAACTTCTCACAAGAATACTTCGAATACTGCAACATAACTAATAAAAGCGTTTATCTTCGTAATTTTTATTAAAAATATTCGTTGCTGTAACACTTTTATTTTTATTCACAAATTATAGTTGTGGCGTCACAATATGCTGCTTTTTCTTTCTAAGTTTTGATTCAAATCAAATCAAATTTATTTGTCTTTTTAAAATAACAAAATGATTCGGTTCTTTCACAAACTTTTTAAACTTAAAACTAAATACGAAATTTAACTTAAAAAACCTTAACAATCATTTTCTTTTTATCCATATTTGATTCTACCCATTATTAAATCGTTGTATTTGTCGTTATATCTTCCTTCTCTCCTACACCTGGTTATGTTTGTCTTTTTTTTACTATCTCTTCTTTCATCTTTCTTCCTTCTCCTCTTAGCTTTTTATTTTTTTTCTTGCGTATCCTCTTCTTTGATAATATGCTTTCTATCTTTTTTACCTTATTTCACTTTTTGTTCCTCTATCTCTTTCTAACATATGTACAACATTTTATTCTCTTTTCTGTTTTCCATCTTTTCCTTCAGTTTCAATGCTCTATTTCCTGTTTGAATTATTAGGTATCCTGGTCTTTTATTATCTAATCCTAAAGTCCACCTCTTTGAATAACTAATTCCTGTTTTCCTCTTCAACTTCCATCCCTCTCTTCTCTAAGCTTTCAGTATTTTCTTTTCCTCTCATCCATCACTTTCCTCCTCTCCAACACTTCCCTCATCCATTGTTTTCCTTCCCTTTCTCTCCTAGTAGTAACTTCCATTCCTTTTCCTCATGTCTTGTTTCCCTGCATCCCTCTTTTATATGTATTATATTTTCCCATTCATCCCCACACAACCTACATAATCTCTCCTCATCACTCATCCAATATTTATTTTCATTTTCTTCATTACCCATTCTGAACCTTGCAATCATTCTTATTTCATTCATTCCTTTTCCTTCTGTTATGTACCTTGGTGTTTTGTCTGTCATTATTTTTGTATTTCTCGTTATATTTTCCTTCCTTTATTTTGCCCTTCTTTCCTGCTTCTGAGTATCTTTATCTCTTGCAATTATTTCCTCTTCCATCTTTCTCCCCCCACTCTTAATCTCTTTATCTCTTCTCTTGCGTATCCCACTCTTTCATAGTATTTTCTTCTTTCTTCTTCCCCATATTTCTAAGTTTTGATTAAAAGTGCTGTAGTTTTGTGGATATTTTGTAATCCGTCAAATGCAAGAGAAGGAAGCGTCGGATCGGCACTTGCTTAAGTAATTTTCCGTCAACGCTAACTTGATTTCTATTATTTTTTTAAAATATTTGAATTTTTAACAATAGCCGTCCAAAACTTTAACGCCATCTAACGATATCGATAAGAAATCTCTTCCTTTTTCAAAGCAGTTTTCTTATGATTTTGTTAATTATACTGGAATTAATTAACATTATGCTCAATTTCTTCTTAATAATTTCCGTTTTCTTCTCTCCAAATGTTTTCTTTGACAAACGTTGCGCCGCTGAATAATTTGAAGTCAACCTTAACGCGACTACCGGTCATTAACCCGACTTTCCGTATTACTAATATCGTTCATATTTTAATTAATTTAAGCACTAACGGAGTGTTTTATATCACTAAAACAAAATTTTACTCTGGTTAAAAAAAAATAAAAAAAAATATTAATCTCTTCCTTTCCTTTAAAAAAATTTTTTTTTTTTAATTGTGTTTTTTTTATTAATTTTTTTATAAAAAAAAAAAAAAAAATAAATTTATTTTTTTTTTTTGTTTTGGAAAGAAATTTTTTTATATATTTTTTTTAGATAATAAAAAAACTTAAATTAAAAATTAAATAAAAAACAAAAAAAATAAAAAAAAAAAAAAATTGATTGTTACGATCAGGGGTGTTAGAATTATTCCGGTCAGTCGGAGAGGGGATCGTGGGGTAGACCAAGTATCTGGTCTCGAAATAAGGGAGGTTTTTGGGCGCCAAGTTCGAATGCCTAAGTTATCCAACGAGAACTACTTGTTGGAAGCTACCCGATCGTAGAAAACGCATACGAAATTGTACTTTGGTTGACTTCAGAGAAACGCTAGAAATTTCACCAAACACACATATATTGTTATAGGTTGTCCGTTTTACAAGTAAACTAGATATATATTTACTATAGCACATTAAGATTAAAAACATTTACCAAGAAGTACTTATAGTAAGCACGCATAAAATTGGTTGTGCATTCGTCACCGTAATTTTTAATAATGTTAAACACGACAATAATAGGCGAGAAAGGTAAAAGAAATTTTATACCCCGCCACTGGAAATTCCTGCGGCTAGATACGCCTCTGGTTAGAATTTGTTTACAAATATGGCGCTAGTTTTACGTACATATTATAAGCGTATTCTTAAAGTGTAAATTTGATCGTGCTTGATTAAAGGAAACAGAGAAGTAATTATGGGAACGCACTGCGTTGTAAGTAGGAAATATAACTCAACTGATTCTCGTTATAGCAACCCCGATACTAATATCTGTGGTACCACCGACTCTAGTTCGAAGGAGAACTCAAAAGGTTCCGGTATTATGAACGCGAGAATTACACCTTACAAAGCGTTTACAGAGTAAACATAAACATAATGTTTGTAGTAATTAATCAATCACGATTAAGAGAATTTAACCTGAAGGGTACGTACAAATGATAGTTACGATCTGGTGACTTATGTCGTATCATGCGTGTTTAATAGTAAGCGTTTAAAAAAAAATTCACACGGTTTAAGAAAACACCGTGGTATAAGTAATTAAATTAAGAGAAGCGGTTTGCTGATTTCATAGCGCACAACGTTAATTGTCTTTTAGGTAGGTGCGAACATTACACTCCCGGAGATAATAAAGGAAGGAGTACAACCTTATGATACCGGTGGCCTCTCTGTCCCAACCCTGAATTAGGAAGTCGTCGAAGGTGGTCCAGCCTGTGATACCATTTGTTTCTGAAGAGCACGGTGTACTACGGAGAAGTCGTCAGCATTACCCAATTAACCAGCAACTGTGCACGCCAAGGATCAGCATTCTCAAGAATTTAGACTCATTAAGAACGAAGAACGACGAGCAAGCAGAAAAGAAGAACCCCTAAAAATCAACATGTGACATCAGAAAAGAATCGTTCAAATTAACTCATTTACCTGCCAATTTGTTAAAATAATGTATTACAGATGACCGTCAACATATGTTTATTAGGATTACATCTAATTTGGCACTGCAATGTATTTAATCACGCCGATGATTACCAAATCTGCAGAAGGTTCTTTCTACCACATTAGCGAAGCCATGTGCCCATTGAAAAGTACAAGGCGGAAACGGAAATCAAAACGAAAGATGGCCGTAACTAAATTTTTCTCTCTCTCAAAGTTTTGACGGCAAATGACACCTTAATTTACAATTTACGCGCCTGTATGCCTGCAACCTTCTGTGCACGCATGCATACATTGTTGCAATAACAACTGTAGTGTAACAAACTCCCCTCCACAAAACTTCAAGCACGGCGCGAAGTAGAAAAGAAAGAAGCAATTCGAACACTAGTAAGATCTTAACAACACATGTTTGAGGAAATAATGATACCCAACCCTTAATACGAGAAACCCGCCCCCGAAGAGTCAGACGGTTTGTTGAACTAGAGATAGCCAAAAGTTGACACCTGTCAAAAGCGCATAAAGCGATTGATGTATCCGAGCAACCAAGTCAAATAGCGACAAAGCAAAGAAAAAGATACCCTCAAGAATGATTTGGAACGTCCAAGTCGATCCGCATAAAGCGATTACCGAGAAGCCAAGTCAAAAGAAGTGGAACGTCCAACAGTGTCTCAACAAATAACTAACCCAAGACAACAGAAAATTAAGGGAGAAAGAACAGATTGAAATTCGGACAAGTGTCCAGGAAAGAGCCCTAAAACCAATGAAACCCCAACCCAAAATAAAACAAAACCCCCCTGAATTCCCAAAATAAGGTACCCTAGGAAAGGTTTAAGGTAAGATAGCAAAGACAAGGAAAAGGAAATACTCCATCCCTCCTCGAGAGGACAGAGAGCAACAAAACGACGTTCACACAAGACAAGACACATTCAGGTGTCTGAATTCGGCTTTGAAAAGGTTTGCCAAACTGGCGAAGACGTACACCAACGAGCCATATAGGAGAGGGCGTTCAATCCGTCACGGGATCGGGAAATCACGGTACTCCCACAACTACGTGAACTCATGAAACTAAGTCTCGAAGCTCGAAATCAATTCAAGGTCAAATTTTGGTATTATTTACCTGAGAAGGTCCAATCCCTACGTGCCCAACCAACCTACCCATATCAAATAAAATAAAACTATAGTCTACAACACAAATGCTCAGTCACAGACTAATGTAAAAAACAAAAAAAAAAAAAAAACAAAAGGACTTAATGAATGTGAACCCTAAAGGTTCCCAAGGAAAACCTAACACGAATTAGACTTGACGTATCAGTAATACTCGCTACAGCGATTTGGTATACTCTTAATAGGAGAACATAAGTAATCTCCAAAAGAAAAGGAAAAAAACAAAATAAACTACTACTACGACAGTCAAATAGGATGAAGGTAGCCCAGTCAACCACAGAAACAGAATTAATTATTGCAGCGAACTGCAACGGCACTACTTCTACCTAAATTGACTCTACCCCAAAACCAAAATTATAAATAATGCTTCTCTAAAGCTAAATAACGGCGAAATGTATTGACGTCCATACACTCCCAAGAAAGAAAATTAATTGTAGAGAAATACCAAGAAAAGAAATTTCGGTGTATATCGACAATCTTGTCGTTATGCTATGCAAGCAAGAAAGCACCGATAATTTCCAGATACGCAGGTCAGCTTCGAACCCAAAAGAAAAATTATGATTATAAACTGTAACTTATAAAGAGTAGGCTCATAACTAGCAACAACAACACTAATTCATTAAAATCCTTGTTTCCAAAAAAAAGAAAAACTTATAGAACACAAAATCTAGCATAAAGTAAAAAGTCATATCCGGGGAGTTAATCCATAGAAAAAGCAAGTCGTAACCGAGTAGGCTATCGATCAGAACAAGCAATTTTTCGACGCTTTTTTCGTCTAGGATAAAGTAAAGAATCGTCTAAGTGGTGAGGATTAATCATAGCAAGTTCAGAGTTATCCTCGTCTAGTTCTGAATAATCAGGTTTCAAGTCCTTTACGTGCCAAACGCCTAACGACTTCCCCAAAGAATCAGCCAATTCATACGTCCATGGAGACACAGCGGTCTTAACCGAATAAGGACCAAGGAATTTGGGAGCTAGCTTCGCATTGAAATGTTTAGAAGCGTCAGAAAGCTGAAAGTTACGACGCCACACCAAATCTCCAACTTTGTATTTGACATGTCGACGACGTAGATTGTATCTAGCCTGAGTATTTTCGTAGGCTTTCTTAAGACGTTTGAGAACGTAAGCTTGAATTGCTCGATAACGTTGAGAAGATTTACTCAGGTCGAGGTCAGGAGTAGGAGTTTCTAGACAAGGTTTATTAAAGAATTTCCCAGAGTTTATGTGTTCACGACCGAAGAGAGCAAAGTATGGTGTACACCCAATAACTTCATGTTTTGCCGTTCGAATAGCGCAACCGATGTGAGGAAGGTTGACATCCCATTTCCGCTGATTTCCTTTCACGTAGGAAGCGATCATGGTCTTCAGGACCCTATTGATCCGTTCAGCCGGATTTGCCCTTGGATGATATTTAGCGGTAAAGAGAATAATAGTTTTATATTCTTCACACAGTTTAGTGAACTCACGGCTGCGGAATTGCACGCCGTTGTCAGAGATAATGTATTGTGGCACACCAAACACCAAGAATACTTGTTCTTCCAGAAGTTTAGCGATTGCCGATGCGGTAGCAGTGCGCATCGCAAAGAAAAGAGAAAATTTAGAAAAGCAATCTGCAATTACGAACACATAACAATTTCCTTTAGATGATCGAGGTAGAGGTCCAACAATATCGCAGCATAGTGTTTGCCACGGACCCGTAGGTCTAGCACGTGGAGAGAAAAGACCAGGAGGAGCTGATTGAGAAACCTTATTTGCTGAACAAACAGAACAACGTCGGATAAAGCGGGCAACATCAGCACGTAAGCGAGGCCAATAATAGTGTTGCAGAATTCGAGCCATCGTCTTAGTTACTCCGCAATGTCCTGAGATTGGAGGATCATGATTGTTTTGAATAATGCGCTTCCGTTGTTCGGCAGGAACGACCAGTTTCCACTCGTCCGTAGGATTTGAAGAAGTATCAGCGAAAGCGTTGGTCACTCTGCGGTATAGGATTTTATTGTCCACCGACCAATTTGGGAATTTATGAGGAAAAGTAAGAACTTTGTGAAGCAAGTTATTGTACCACTTATTCGTAGTAGGTAAGTCAATATCGAGAGAAGAAGAAAAATTTCTAAAGGAATGTCAGGAGAAGAATCACCCACAGTATCATCACCAACAGCAGGTACAGCACGAGATAGCGCGTCAGGTACCACATGATCTTTGCCTTTCCGATGCCGTATCGTAAAATCATACTCCTGTAGTTGTAGTGACCAGCGAGCTAAACGACCGGACGGACTTTGCAACCGATTAAGCCATAGTAAGGAATGATGATCTGTGATGACAGTGAAATGAGAACCTTCTATGTAAGGTCTGAATTTAAGTATAGCAAAAGTACAGCAATACACTCTTTTTCCGTTGTACTATAACGTCGTTCTGCTTTAGTCAGGGATCTACTAATGTAACTAACAACCTTTTCTCCCTCTGGAGTTTCTTGACTAAGAACTGCGCCCACACCATAGTCTGAAGCGTCAGTCTGAATTACGAATGGTATAGAAAAGTCCGGGCAAGTAAGAATTGGTGCAGAAACTAGATGTTCCTTAAGAGAGACAAAAGCATGTTGACATTCAGGAGACCAAACGAAAGGAGTATTTTTCCGTGTCAAAGCAGATAACGGAGAAGTGAGAGTAGAGAAGTTCGGTATAAAGCGACGATACCAGCTAGCCATCCCTATCATGCGTCTTACTTCCGTGACATTCTGAGGAATAGGAATGTTAAGTATGGCATTAACTTTGTCTGGATCCACCATTAATCCGTTCTCGTTTACTACATACCCTAAGTATTTTAACTCTGAGCGACAGAAATGACATTTTTCCTGATTGAGAGTTAGACCAGAAGTAAACAGTCGAGTCAAAACTTTTTCAAAACTTGCAGGTGTTCTTCAAATGTCGGCGTTGCGATAATAATATCGTCGAGATACGCAAAACAGTAGGGTTCTAAGTCTGGACCGATTATTTGGTCAATCAACCGTTGGAAAGTAGCAGGAGAATTGTGAAGGCCAAAAGGCATACGAGTAAACTGGAATAATCCGCGGTGAGGCACAGTAAAAGCAGTTAGAGGTTTAGATTCAGGAGTTAAAGGAATTTGCCAGTAAGCCGAGCGAATATCTAAGCTGGATAGAAACCTAGCGTCTCGTAGACGGTCTAGAATTGAAGTAATATAAGGTAGTGGGTACGCATTACGTTCGGTCACCATATTTAGCTTCCTATAGTCAATACAAAACCGATAAGTGTTGTCTTTCTTTTTCACCATGACGATCGGACTGGACCAGGCAGAAGTAGAAGGTTCTACTACCCCTAATTGTAACATCTTGTCCAATTCCTCATTTACAATCTTCATTAGCACCGGTGAAAGAGGATAGAACCGTTGTTTAATTGGTTCCGCATTAGTACGAATACTGTGTTGTACTAGAAGAGCACACCCTAGACCAGATGGTTGAGAAGAAAAGCAATCTGCGACCATCGCGTCGAGAAGAGACTGTTGAGCAACAGTTAGATCAGCCTTTACCTTGAGAGCATAGGTAGACACGTCAGTTATTGAAGCACTTGTTCCAAATGACCAATGACCAGTATTAAAGTTTGGTACAAAAGCCATTGCCTTCCAGAAGTCTATACCCAAGATTAATGTTTGAGAAATTTCAGGGATCACTAACGTTTCTAACACCTTGGTTCTACCTTCAACAGAGAAAGGAAGAGAGACAGTACCCAGTACAGAACATTGACCACCATTTGCCACATTGCAAAAACTGTTAGCAGATTTTTCAGCGTTACTGATAAGGACTGGAGCAGTTTCCAACCCTTGGCTCCCAGTATTGTTCGTGAAGATCCAGTATCTAAAAGAGCCTTAAAAGGTATACCCAGTACAGAGACGTTTAAGAAAGGACGTTCGTCGCCTCGAACGCTAGCGAATATGAAGTTAAGTAGTACTTTTTGCGAGTCGTCTAAGTCATTAAAAGTAATATCCGAGGTTTGAAGAAGAGAACCTACGACTCGGTCCGAAGGTTCCAAACTTAGTTTCCTGTGGGGAGCAATTAGGACAATTTGGTTTGATCACTCCGTGTCTCCCACATCCGTAGCAATGGATCACTTGAGGACTAGAACAATGAGGAGAAACATGCCCAGTTAGTCCACAATTCCAGCAACGGACAGATGTTCTCGAAGGACCAGAAGTTCTAGCAGCAGTGGTATTATTAGAACGAGTAGTAGTTGACTTGACTAAAGAACAAGAAGGTTTAGGTGCCTGCTCAGTTTCAGGACCTAAGTATGCCAAGTTGGGTTCCAGAAGTGAATTAGTACGCTTAGATGGTGGAGGCTTGAACGATTTTGTGAGGAATCGACTGTGTTCGAGCTTTTCACCTAACGCCAGTAATTGGGAAATTGAGGTGACTTCCGTTAAAGCAAGTCCAGCATGAAAATAAGGATCCAAATTCCGACGAATAATCCGAATTTGTCGAGCTTCCGAGAGTGGTTCATTCAAACGCGAGATAAGACCTTGTATGGCCGCCATGAAGATTCCAAAACTTTCATTAGCACCCATAGTGCGAGCGTGAATCTCATCGAGTAATCTCTCGTCATAATCGACTGGCTGAAATTCAGATTGGAGTAGTCGCACTACATCCTTCCAAGAAGTCAACGAAGATTTTCGAGCCCTATATAATAGTAGAGCCTTCCCAGTGAGCAGTTCTGGAGCACCAACAAATAATTGCGAAGAAGAAATACCACGCGCTACGCTTAATTCTTCTAAGCGAGTAAGAAAATCCGTTAACGAGGTTTTACCGTCACCCGAGAAAGTTAAATTTAATTTAGCCATAGCAACCGTTTTGGGAGCGATGACCGTATGAGTCGAAGTAGAAGGAAGTGGATCAACATCTACATCAGAATCCGAAGACAAAAGTTCTGCTTCGTTTTTAGTACTGGAGAACTTAGGACTAGAAGTAGCCGCTTGCATAGGTCCAAGAGTAGTTTTGCGTTTTTTGATGGCGGAATCAACAGCATTATGCAGCTTAGCTAAAGACAGTAGTAATTTATTTTTAGTCACCCGCTGCTCTTCTGAGGTAGCAGTCATCAATTTACACCTACGCTCAATATGAGCCCAAAGAGTAGTAAAGCGAGTAAACGAAGAAGTAGAAAAATCTCCCTCAAAAGTAGCAGTAAAAGAAGTAAGCTCCTGCAATGCTTGTCCTACAGCAGTTTCATCCGTCTCAAAAGTTATAGAATATGTAACCCCAGAAAACGACTGATTCGCTTCCAATTGAAGCGCTGCACGTACCGATTTCCTAGAATCCTCCACAGTAGCTTCAGTATCAAGGCCACGTGAAACGAGTTCGTATGAAAGTTCGTTTTGTTTTAGACGATTAACTTCAAATTTCCAAATCTTAGCCATGTTGTCCAGTAATAAAACAAAATAAAAGAAAACTAGAGCTAAATTTAAACCCACAAGTAAGCACTAAGTATAAGAAGATGAGTCAAAATTGAGTAAAAATCCGGAAAATTTTAGTAATGAGCAATGGTACAGCTATCGTGTAAAGTATAACAACGCCACAGCCAAAGTACAAGAAAACTAAATTAAATAGAAAACGAGAAATAGAGAAAACAGGGCCCCAAACGTTGGGTTGCCAAAATTTTGTTACGATCAGGGGTGTTAGAATTATTCCGGTCAGTCGGAGAGGGGATCGTGGGGTAGACCAAGTATCTGGTCTCGAAATAAGGGAGGTTTTTGGGCGCCAAGTTCGAATGCCTAAGTTATCCAACGAGAACTACTTGTTGGAAGCTACCCGATCGTAGAAAACGCATACGAAATTGTACTTTGGTTGACTTCAGAGAAACGCTAGAAATTTCACCAAACACACATATATTGTTATAGGTTGTCCGTTTTACAAGTAAACTAGATATATATTTACTATAGCACATTAAGATTAAAAACATTTACCAAGAAGTACTTATAGTAAGCACGCATAAAATTGGTTGTGCATTCGTCACCGTAATTTTTAATAATGTTAAACACGACAATAATAGGCGAGAAAGGTAAAAAGAAATTTTATACCCCGCCACTGGAAATTCCTGCGGCTAGATACGCCTCTGGTTAGAATTTGTTTACAAATATGGCGCTAGTTTTACGTACATATTATAAGCGTATTCTTAAAGTGTAACATTTGATCGTGCTTGATTAAAGGAAACAGAGAAGTAATTATGGGAACGCACTGCGTTGTAAGTAGGAAATATAACTCAACTGATTCTCGTTATAGCAACCCCGATACTAATATCTGTGGTACCACCGACTCTAGTTCGAAGGGAGAACTCAAAAGGTTCCGGTATTATGAACGCGAGAATTACACCTTACAAAGCGTTTACAGAGTAAACATAAACATAATGTTTGTAGTAATTAATCAATCACGATTAAGAGAATTTAACCTGAAGGGTACGTACAAATGATAGTTACGATCTGGTGACTTATGTCGTATCATGCGTGTTTAATAGTAAGCGTTTAAAAACAAAATTCACACGGTTTAAGAAAACACCGTGGTATAAGTAATTAAATTAAGAGAAGCGGTTTGCTGATTTCATAGCGCACAACGTTAATTGTCTTTTAGGTAGGTGCGAACATTACACTCCCGGAGATAATAAAGGAAGGAGTACAACCTTATGATACCGGTGGCCTCTCTGTCCCAACCCTGAATTAGGAAGTCGTCGAAGGTGGTCCAGCCTGTGATACCATTTGTTTCTGAAGAGCACGGTGTACTACGGAGAAGTCGTCAGCATTACCCAATTAACCAGCAACTGTGCACGCCAAGGATCAGCATTCTCAAGAATTTAGACTCATTAAGAACGAAGAACGACGAGCAAGCAGAAAAAAGAAGAACCCCAAAAATCAACATGTGACATCAGAAAAGAATCGTTCAAATTAACTCATTTACCTGCCAATTTGTTAAAATAATGTATTACAGATGACCGTCAACATATGTTTATTAGGATTACATCTAATTTGGCACTGCAATGTATTTAATCACGCCGATGATTACCAAATCTGCAGAAGGTTCTTTCTACCACATTAGCGAAGCCATGTGCCCATTGAAAAGTACAAGGCGGAAACGGAAATCAAAACGAAAGATGGCCGTAACTAAATTTTCCTCTCTCTCAAAGTTTTGACGGCAAATGACACCTTAATTTACAATTTACGCGCCTGTATGCCTGCAACCTTCTGTGCACGCATGCATACATTGTTGCAATAACAACTGTAGTGTAACAAGGTTTAATTGATTTTGAGCCTAGAATATATACGTGCAGTAAGCGGACTTTTGAAAAGCTGGTTTATTCAAAATCAGTTTTAACAATTCGTTTAGATTTCTTATTGGCTACAATTTAAAAATATTTTGAATTATACAGGGTACCACCTATCCCACTTCCATGGACCACCTGTCAACTATAAAATTTTAAACAGAAACAAATATTTTTTAATTTTTATTCTGAATCTACGTGAAAAACTATGAGGATTTTATGTATACGAGATACCGTTTCTGGCTCACTTTTGGGGCAAAATTTTAATTTCGGTCGTCGTCGGCAATGTTCGTTGGAGACGAGCGCACCTGTTCGTGCGCAGTCAGTCGTCGTCGTAAATGTTCTTGTTCGTGAGTAGATTAAGATGGCGGCATGGGTGCGGTCAATCATGTGCGGATTGAGATATCCATTTTTAAACATTGAATTGGGTCTAGCTTTCAGATATTTCACGTTTTTAACTCATTATTTGAAATAGCATTCACACTTAAGACGGTAACGAATCTCATTGTCCATTATTTAAAAGTTGACGTTGATTATACAGGGTATGAGAAAAAATAAAGTCAAACTTTGTAATGAAAATGATGAATAACTTGATAAAATCCTGTATATTTTTTTTTTTCACATTAATGCAGAATTAAATTTTCTACAACTTTGCTATTGATATCTGTCTACCAAAACTCAATTGCTGGGCGTCAAACTTATTTTTATCAAACATACACGTTTTATCAAAAGTTTTTCTTGATAACTTGAAATTATAATATAGATCATCAAAATTTACAACTAACTTGCTGAACAGATTATTTTAAATAACCAATAGAAATATCTGAATAAACTTGAAATGTCAAATACGAGAAGAATTACTAGTAAACGTATCGGCATTTAAAATCTGTTTTTTTCAAATATTGATATGGTGTTATACGCGATAGAGGTGGAATTTGTTGTTTGGTAACAGGGTCTTCAAAGCTGCAACGTTGTCTGCCTTTTGTCGTACTCAATGGTAGTCCAAACTGCCGATAACGATGTCAAATTGCATATCCTCTTCAGTCTAAGCATGTTTCCTAGTGTTTTTCTCGTAGTTGGCAATTGTAGTTTTTTTTTAATTTGTGCTTTAGCTTTTTAGTCAGCTCGGGGATATTGTTGTAGTTCCCAATTATCTGCTGCATAATTCCATTTGATTTTCCGGTGTAATAAACCAATTAACTAAATCTGTTGTCAACTCCTTATTATTGCTAACAATACAAAGACACAATTAAGTTGTGATAGATTGGACAATTGCTTTGACGTTTGCATTTTATCGCATTTTAATAATAA
This sequence comes from Abscondita cerata, assembly GCA_030710515.1. Lineage (NCBI taxonomy): Eukaryota > Metazoa > Arthropoda > Insecta > Coleoptera > Lampyridae > Abscondita > Abscondita cerata. Next base: position 491,928 of record JALBCR010000722.1, read on the forward strand.
TTGTCGATTAACAGTTGATTTTGGGTTGACTAACACATGTATAGCAAAATTGTATTTAATTCTACATTGATATGGCAAAAAAATTTGATTTTATAAAATTATACATCATTTTCGATTACAAAGTTTGACATTTTTTTCTCTAACCCTGTATAACGGATGTCAACTTTTAAACCATGGACAATTGAGTCGTTACCGCCTTAAGTGTGAATAAAATTTGAGTTTGCAATTTCAAATAATAAGCTAAACAGCGTAAAATATCTGAAGGCCAATATTGACCAATTAAATATTTAAAAATCGATATGTTGAAAAGTATCATTTTTGAATAAGACTTGTATACATAAAGCTCTATAATTTTTACGTAGATTCAGAATAAAAATAAAAAATATTTGTTTTCATTTAAAATGTCAAAAATTGACCAGGTGGTCTATGAAAGTTTACATCTGTAAAATTATGAAATTTGAACATTGTAAACGGGCAATAACTTTTAAATTAAATCAAAAACTAAACATGGTTATTTGGGTTGACTGATTATTACTTATTTTTAAATAAATCTAACCTACTAATTATTGTAAGTTATTAAAAAAATCATTAAACTCTCTATTCATAATATTTAGTCCTTACAAAATGTATATTTTATGACGTTTCATTTTTTCTGTAGTTAATATAAAAAGTGAAAATAAAAACTAAGGCAATTCTTATTGTCAACGTATATATTTAGTTTTTGACAAGAATTTATTACATAATTATAATTAAGATACCAAGTTATAGTTTAAAATTAAATGAAAACGTTTTTTTTAAATAAAGGTATTACTATATAAATAAATATAAGAAATCAATAATGGGTGTGACCTCCATTATTATTGATACATTCTTGGAGGCGTCTGCTCATTGACGCTATCAAGGTATCAATATAATTAATATTAATCGTTTCCCATGCGGTATCAATGGCTGCAATTAGTGCATTACGGTTTACTGGTATAAAATTTGGCCCTTGTTGTCTTCGGATAACAGCAAGTATTCGAGCCCAAACATTTTCGATAATGTTAAAATCTGGGCTTTTTGCTGGCCAGGGTAACAGCTCCAAGTTATTTGCTTGTATCCAGTTGCGCACAACCTGCGAAGTATAGGGTCATCATATCCCGATAGTTAATTATCGAATGTTCCAAGAAAATATGTGTAAATAGTAAATGGAATCTACTAACGTAACGTTAAGTCGTTAATTATAGTTACATAACTCTCCTTTCATAAGATATAGTTCATATTAATATGCTTATTGTAAAGCTTCGTACACACCTGAACAACAAACCGAGGAACAAACAGAACAACGAACCGAACGGCAATCGGAACATTAATTTGGACGGTGCTACGTACGAATTTTAGAACAGATTCGCAAGTCCTGATTGTTCCACGAACGGTTTGCGGCGTTCCCGCAACTTGTCGGTTTTTCTCCGACATCAAAGAAAATGCGCGCGAATGCGTTTGCAGGTTTGGACGAATCTAAACAAAACGGCGAACAAACTTATGCGGGAGAATTAAATTATTTATTTTTGTCCTCCCTTTTGTGGGTTTGTTGTGTTTTAGGTAATATTATGGAGTTGACAGAAGAAAAATGTTTTAAATTAATCAGTGTTTAAGAATGCAAAAAAAAATGATGTCCCTATTAGCATCATTTGGGCGGGAAATTTCAAAATAAAAAAAGCGAAGTAAATTATAATTTTTACTCTTCTTTGTGCGTAAAAATTTGGTTGGCACTATCTTCTTGTTTTCCGCAATTTTCTCTTCTCAATAATAAATGAACTGAAAACTACTGAAAATAATTATGGAACAGCACAAACGTTCCGTTTGTTGTTCGGATTGTGGAAATCATAAAAGATCGTTTGTCGTTCTGTTTGACTTTCGGTTCGTTGTTATGTTTGTTGCTCGGTTTGTTGTTCAGGTGTGTACGAAGCTTTACAACTTAAGCAACAATTTTTGGCGAATAAAGATTAGTTTGTGATGTAATATTAGAAACACAAATTTATATCATATCAAATTTATGACAACTTAAAACCAAGAACGTGTATGTTATTGCTAAGAAATTATTAAGGAAAAAGCGCAATTGCAGTGTAAATATTTATAATTAGATATTTTCGAAAGTTTATAAGTCCTCTATTGTAATCTTAATACTTAAAAGAAAATCCTGTCCATTAGCATTATAAGGAAATGGCTTTTACTTTATGAATAAGTTTCAATAACAATAGAATATCCTTGTTTGTTTAATTTACTTCCTTTGAGTCATATTGCTCTAAGGGTTGTTACATTGGTCATTAGAAGTATGTAATAAATAAACAATTACCTACTGTTTGAGAAGGGGTAGTGTGAACCAATAAATAAAGTAAGAAATGTAAATTCCATTTTAGTTTAAAATTTCAAGTGTTGTGAAAATGCCACCTCATCTCGGTGCTGATTTGAAAGCGCGGATTGTTTCGGAATTAGCGGCGGGCCGTAGCGTGCGTGAAATTTCACGTATGTTAGATATACCAAAAGCACCGTAGGGCATTACCGAGTAAAATGGAATCTTGAACACACTTTGGAAAGAGCCATCGGAAGTGGTAGACCTAAAGTATCTACACGTGCTCAAGATCTCGAGTTGTTTCATTACGTAACAGAACAACCATTTGCTACATACTCCAGGGCTATAGCAGATACACATTTTCCCGGATGCCGTATAACTGCACAAAAAGATTAAAGGAGATGGGAATAAAGAAGTATAATGCTGCTGCGAAAGAAGTTCTCAGTGACGAAAATATGAGACGTCGTCTGGAATTTGCAAGGCGATATGTGAACGAACCTTTGGAATTTTGGAATCGAGTGATTTTTAGCGACGAAAAAACGTTCAATAGCCGCAACGATGGACCACTAAAAGTTTTTAGAATGGAAGGAACTCGTTACGAAAATAATCACATATGTCCTAAAAACGAAGTGGTTATTTTTCTGTGAATGTGGGGTTGGGTTAGCGCGCGGGGTCCAGGAGTTTGTTGGGCTATCGATGGACGTCTTGATTCTGCTGCGTATTTAGATATTTTGAAACTATTATGAAACCTTCAGTCGAAGTGTTTTATCCAGACGAAGATTATATTTTCCAACAAGTAAGTATTCTTATTTCACTATACTTTCTCCAAAAAATAGTTCGGGATCTGTTGAATTAACATTTTCATAATGTATTTTTGTTGTTAAAGGACAACGCCCCTATTCATACTTCGCGGGTTGTGCGCAATTGGATACGAGAAAATAACTTGGAGCTGTTACCCTGGCCAGCAAAAGCCCAGATTTTAACATTATCGAAAATGTTTGGGCTCGAATACTTGCTGTTATCCGAAGACAACAAGGGCCAAATTTTATACCAGTAAACCGTAATGCACTAATTGCAGCCATTGATACCGCATGGGAAACGATTAATATTAATTATATTGATACCTTGATAGCGTCAATGAGCAGACGCCTCCAAGAATGTATCAATAATAATGGAGGTCACACCCATTATTGATTTCTTATATTTATTTATATAGTAATACCTTTATTTAAAAAAAAGTTTTCATTTAATTTTAAACTATAACTTGGTATCTTAATTAAAATTATGTAATAAATTCTTTTAAAAAAAAATCTACTTTTAAAGACAATATCAAAGTCTGCGTACTCCACGGACAATCAGTACACAAGAACACTTAAAAGTAATTATATTGCACTGTTTTTTAAGAATTTTATTTTCTTATTTAAATATATTACAATCTTTTATGAAAGAAGGTAGAAAAAAAATTACTTGAATTAGAGGTACCAATACTTATTCTTTTGGAAATGGCAAAAATGAAAAGAATAATCAATTAAGCCAAAAGAAAACTATAAACCCGTAATATTAATGTGCATTATATTAATTGAAAAACTGATACAGCTTCGATTGATAGAACGCACATGTTTACAATTTAATTCAATCCAAAAAAACACACATTAAATTAATACAGTATGCACATGTATAAAAACGACACAAATAAATGAAATGCACTTGAACACCGATAATTTATTTTTCCATTATTTTGAAGACGTGTGATCATAAATAATAAGAACAATCATAATTAGTTTCAAGAACAATTATGATTAATACATTTCGATTTACAATAATATGTGGTACAGCAAGCATAGAAAACCGAACCATAACAAATTAGAAATGTCCTTACAAAGCACAAAATAAAAAATGTAATAGAATACCCCCTGTTTGCATATTTATGTATGGACCAACAATAAGTAGGAACCGTCTACATAATTTTTGAAATGGAATCACCTATTACCTATTATATTCTTGAGTTCTAAACATCTTTCTTATGCAATATCTCAAAATTTACGATTGCTTTCTGTCAAAATTTGAACGTTATTTGTTTAAACTATTCAACTACAATATACAGGATGTAAGACGAAGAGTTTTGATTAGAAGCTATGGAAGACAGAACTTTATTGGATGTTTGCTGTAGTTTCTAAAAACATTAAGTTCAAATATAATAATAAAATGAATCAGGCATGTCCGGTTATACCGGAAGTTGAATCCATCTTGATTATTTTAAATGACAACTAGTATTTTTTATTTCATTTTCGAATTATACGGTAAATTTATGATAAGTATTTCAATTTAAAAAAAAATTAATTTTACCATTAAAAAGTCGCAACCGTAAATAAAAAGAAAACGTATCCTAGAGTTTTTTCAAAAAAACAAACTTTTAAATTTTAAAAGAATTTGTTGTAACGCATCCTTAATGTGTAAAAATAATCATCTGTGTATTGTTATTATAAATTAACGAGTTTAATTAGGGCTTATGTAAATAATTTGAACTAAGATACACGTTACCTCGTTTTCGAAAGACAAAGTTTGTTTAGGACCGCCAGTCATAACAAATATTTGTTATTATTAAAATTACTCTTGTGTTTGAAAATATGTGTTAAGCTACTTAATTTCTTCTAGCATTTAATCGCTTAGACAATGAAGAATTAATTTCTCCCCGAACTGAAGTATTTGGCTGTTTTAATTGTTTGAGAATGTTTTTAGTAAATTAGTCATCAAATTATACAACCTTGCGATATAGAAATGTTTCCTAATTTTTAAATTAAGCGATAAAATAAGCAACTGTAGGTACCCCATCATGTTGAAACCATGTATTAAATCAATTTTATAACGTACCTAGTGGTCAGAATTGACAATAAGAATTTGGCCAAAAAAAGTATACACTGTGTCCAAGATAAGAATGTACAGTATAAAGATCTTGAAAACAGTGAAAGATACAAGATGCTTCAAATTACAAAAAGTTGGGCCATTTAAAGTATATTTACATGGAGTTGGAAAAAGTTTAATAATATTTTTCATTTTTGAGATTTTACAAAAAAAACTGTTTTTGGGTTTTTGTTTTTCGTCTAAAGAAAATTAAGCTCTCCTTACTGCTAAATTAAAAACGCGTTCTAACGTGTTTAGTATTATGCTATAACTAATGCTAATAACAGATCCTCATTTGCAGAATTTCCGTCAGTTTGCAGCAGATTCAAATAGCGTGCGGAATTTAAATTATCGTGAGAAATGTAAGGTCCTATTATTCTATCACCCAAAATACCTATCCACATATTAAGAATATATAAGAATAAAACTAATTTCGATTCTATTTATCCCAGAATTTAATAAGCTATGTAAAAATTTAAGTAATGTCATAAATTGTACAATAATTTTCAAAATAATTTTGTTGATCCTCCAAAATTGTGATTAATAAATTTTTTGTTCCTTTGAAGAACTCCTTAAGGTAGAGGTGAGAAAATAAAAACAACGTCCAGGTTAAATTTCGCCGACGTTTACTTGTTAGTTCATATGTCAGTGTGTGTAATTTTTATTTATTAAATACTTAATGTTACTTTATTTAAATTTTAAATTGTTGGCCACACATTTAATTATATTTTGTTCGTTTAAATCCTTGACCTACGACCTAATAAATTAAGTCTTGAGGAAGCCCACGTTTGTTGGGTAAAACGTCGGTGAAAGTTAACCTAGAGTCCTTCTAAGGAACAAAAATTTATCGTAAAATCATATTTAAATCATCTAATAATTTATCACAAATTTTTCCTTTAAATTAATTAATAACAAAAATTATTTAGAAAAAGTGGTATATGCAAGACACACCTTAACGAACATCAAAAAACTATACTCGTTCGTTAAAATAGTTCCATTTCTTTGATACTTTTCCATTGGTTAATGGTATAATTTTAATTTGTTGAAATCTCTTGGTTTATTTTATATTTATTTTAGATTTCCGACATTTTACTGGGGTCTTCTTACAGGAGATGTTGGAGTGGTGATTATTATTAAAACTCCATGTACTTTATGTAAATGCCTACGCTTTTGTCAGATCCTAGCTGAAATAAAAGAAACAAAATTAGAAGTAAATAATACACAAGATTTCGTTTATAAAAGGTACTACACAACATTAAATACTAGAATTCATGCAAATTCAAGTTGACTAGAATTAATGTTTATTTATGGCACCATTTGCGTACGTGATCGCTAATACGAGTCAACACTAGATGTCGCAAAACTTATAGTTTGAATATGATGTACCCTCCAGTAGGGAATATTTGTACAATAGTGAACTTATACTCAAGTTCTCTCACTTCTGAAGAGTCCCAAAAGACCGAAACAGCTGTCAAGTGATTCATAGTGTTTGTTTGCTATTATATAACCTCTTACGCACTTACAGCAGGCGATTCAAGATTTTCATTTTAGCTAACACTTATGTTGGCTATAATTATCAAAGGATCGACTTATGTAACTGTTTTTACATACCTGTCGACAAAGTTACTTAAAATTAATAAATTAAGCAGTTCAATTTTTCACAATGAGAACAAAAAACTGTTATTAGCTATATTAAAACACAATAACTAAGTAAACTAAAATATTAATTAACTAAAATTAATTGAAAATAACGTGCGAAGTGCAGGAATGTAAAGATAGTAATAATTAAAGTAAATACACTTATTTCCCAAGTAGCAAATTCGGATAATACTACTTATTTTGTGACTGCGCTAATTTAAAATTTTATTAAAACAACATATGGGAAATTTTGCTCTGTTTATATGTTGAATAAATTAAGTAATGAAGTGAAAATGTACAAAAGTTATATGTGGGAGTAATGAAGAATCAATAATTGACAGACACAAATAAAGGCACCAAGAGAAAATGTAGTGATGTGTAGATATTAGGATTTTAGTTAAATTCAAAATTTCCAGGTTAGGTGAGGTTGCAAAATGAATTGCTCTAAATGTGGTGTTGCTGTTGAACAGGGTCAACTAGAAAAATATGTTTTTCATATGACTATTGTAAAAAGCCCCATATGTGATAGGTGTTAAAAAAAATTACAGAGACTGAAATCAGGACACTACAGCTGAAGGCAGCAGAGTGATGAGTTATCTATGTCAAGAATGTACTGATGGTGTTTTGGGGGATAAAAAGTGTTTTGAAACAAGAATTTGTAGTATGATAAAAGACATGTGAACCAAAGTAATGAAATCGGAGTGTTAATAAATGAAAAGTTGAAAGAAGTAAAAGATCAACTGGAAATATTTCGGAAATAAAGTGCATTTCAGAGAAGATTACAGAAAAAGTAGAAACAATTAAGAGAGAAGCAGTATGTGAAGGTAAAGGAGAGTTATGCAGATAAATGGAAGCACAACGAGTCTGAAACCCTGGTGATTCGACCGAAAGAAAAAGGTAGTCAGAATGGAGAAAGGACCAAGAAGGAGGTAAAAACAGTGGTTGATCTATGTAAACCGGGAATTTGAGTAAAAAAAGTAAAAGGCATTAGAAATGGTGAAATAGTAATGCGATGTGAAAATGATAAAGATAGACAAATACTGAAAAGGAGGTAGAGATGAAACTGGGTCAAAAGTATGAGGTGAATAAATTGAAACCAAAGTTGAAAGTGGTTGGAATTGAAAATGAATTATCTAAAGAGGAACTAAAACCATGCATAATTGAGCAGAACTCATATACAGGGTTATTCAATTTGGACTTTGCCCCAATTTAACCAACCTTCTATCTCTCAACGTTTCTGAGATCTCAATGGTAAGCGTCCAAATTGAATAACCCTGTATAGGCAGTGATAGTGATTTGGATATTAAAGTAATTAAAAGTGAAAATTGGATTTGTGGCACTGTTTCAGAAGATAATGAACAAGGGAAACCTGATAATACAGTGGAACATTTGTGCAGTTTTTGACAGCGTGGATGTTTTACGTTGTTATAAATGTTTGGAATATAATTACAAAGCAGCCGATTGTAAAAATGTGAGCGGAAATAAACAGGTATGCTCAAATTGTGGAAGAGACGATCATAGAGAGAAAGACTGCAGCAATGAGGTGAGGAAGTGCATAAACTGTGTTCTGGCCAATGAATCTCTAAATTTGAAATTAGATGTGAGGCACAATGCTTTTGATAAGGAGTGTGCGGTGTTAAAGCGACAACTAGAGAAAGAAGAAAATAATACAATATTAAAACTGACTAGGAGTAAAATCAGAGGAACCAGAAAGGAAATATTTGTGTATTTTTAGTGTAACAGCATATTATGATGAGATTTCATATTTTGTAGAGACATATAAACCATCAGTCTTAGTGCTAAGTGAAACACATTTAACAAAGGATATTCAAGACAATGAAATTAAAATAAAGAACTATAGTGATATTAGAGTAGATTCGAATAGCAGATTCACAGGAGGAGTGCTAGTTTATGTTTGTTTTTATTTGAGGTGGCAAGTTGAGGTGAAAATTACTGGATAGCTGTGTTGAAACTGAGTGGTATGGGAGAGTCTTTTTGATGGTTGCAGTGTACTGTTCGCCAAGCTCTCAAAGGCTCAGTTTTTAGAGTTCTTTGGGGAGCTTGGTGAGAGGTTAATCATCTCAGGTTTAAAACTGGGGATTACGGGAGATTATAATATAGATTGAAAATCTAGCCAGGACACGTATACAAAGAAACTGAAACAGTTTATACTCAAAATACGAAAGACAGCAGAACAATAATAGATTTGGTTGTGACCAATGTTAGAGAACTATCAGTTAGCATAATGTATGAGCCGGGGTATACGAATCACAAGACTATAAGATTTGGTAATGAATTTGCAATGAAAGATAAATACATACAAAAAATGGTTAGAAAGCTGGTAGTAAAAAGAAAACAAGAGAGGCTTTGCTAATATTAGATGGGAGTACAATAAGAAGGATGTCAACGAAAAATTTGATATAAAAAATTGAAATGGTAAAAAATGTGGTTATGCCTAAGAAAGAAATAGTGTTAAGGGATAGCAGTTGCTGGTTCAATGATAAAATAAAGATGTCAATTAAGAATAGAAATGAGGCACATAGGCGTTGTTTTCTAACAGGTCTACAAGTAGATTGGGAGGAATATAGATATTGAGGAATGTATTGGTGCAGATGATAAAAAGAGAAAAAAGAAAATATTATGAGACAGAAATTGATGGAAATAGGTTCAATTCAAAAGATATGTAGAAAGTAAAACTATGGATGATACTGTTGGAGTGGTGAGATTTGATGGAGTTGTGTATGATGATTCTGCAGTGATTGCAGATAAATTTAATAGATATTTTATAGACAGTATTGAAGAAATTGTGGGTTTGATAAAACAGACAGGAGGACGGACTGTATTGCCCTTCCGAGGTTATAAATTATAGGAGTTCAGAATGATAGAGAGAAAGAATTAAAAAAAAATTTATATTAAACCGGCGTTTAAGGGAAT